>OX104068.1:69915862-69945318 GCA_944474145.2 Dicrocoelium dendriticum | reverse complement strand
AAGAGGAAAGTTGACAGCGGGCATCCTTGTCTCACAACAATGGATATATAAAAGGGCAACGACAGCTTGCCGTAAGCCCTCACTCTACCTGAGCCACGCGTGTATAATGCTCGGATAATATTTACATATTTCTCAGGTACACCTTTCCTGAGTAGACAGTCCCAAAGTGCACGTCTATGCACCGAATCGAATGCACCTTTGATATCGAGGAACACAACAATGGTGGACCAGCAATATATCTGACGGTGCTCCAACAACTGACGCAGGGTGAAGATGTGGTCAATGCAACCACGACCTCGACGAAACCCGGCTTGTTATTCATGAATCTAGATTTCACGCGTGCCAGACAGTCTGTGAAGGATGACAGAGGCAAGCAATACGGAGGCGATGTAGATCAGACTGATTCCTCTATGTGTGCAGCATTCCGATCGTGAGCCTCATCTGAAAATTGGGACTATGAAGGTTGGGACAGTTTCGTGCTCCCACATTTTGACTAATAATTCGTGTAAATCATCCACAAGAGCAGGTCTTCCGAATTCGACGAGGGCTGGAGGAAGATCATCTGGTCCCGCCGCTTTATTTAACTTCAACAGTCCGACCTCACGTTCGGCTTCTGAGCGAGAGGGTAGATCCAATGGGACAGCCCAGGGAGTGGGGTGATCAATGCCTGGTGAGAAATCAAACACCTCCGACCGATTAAGTTGCCTTTCAAATTGCTCAGACAAACGGTCTAAGCTATTTGGCAAGTCGTCGATAAGCTGTCTACCGTCGTCGCAATTTGTTTCATTAAAAACAATTTTGCTGATACTCGTTTGCCGTATCAGTCGGAATAACTTCCGATGGTTACCAAGGGCAGCGGCCATTTCCATCTCTGAAGCACAGTGGGACCTCCAAGATTAGTGGACTTTCTTCAGGCTCACACGGAGTTTTGCCCGGAGCTCTTTGCGGGTCTCATTGTGTTCGCCTCCAGCAGGAATATGTCAGCGAGCATCGATAAGTTCCAGAAAATGCGAAGTAACCCAATGTCCATGTTGGTGATTAGACACACCACATGAAGATTTTCCTGTTGCTAGTAAGGTCTGGTGAACACGTGACCAGTGAGCTTCAATGGCATCCAGTGAGTGTTTATCAAACTCGCATGAGAACGCACTTCGATACGATGCAGAACAGATAGTTTCGCTAATTGGCTGGTGTCAATGCGCTCACAAAATCGTCGTGGGCGTCCGCCAAAGCGCATCCGCAGGTCAGCACATACAAGTGCATGATCGGTGTCCACACTGTGCTCCAAATTGTGTGACAGTATTTTGGACGTCAGCCTCTCCATCGGTAACTTATCAAAATGTGATCGATTTTGCGTCCATAGCTGTTCGGAGCTAAGGAGCGCCAAGTCACGCTCCTCGGCGGGGTGGCTGTGTCGGAAATTAGTGCTTCGTTAAGGACATAAGCAGAGCATCCTCACACAAAATGAAGTAACCGCTCACCCGTTATCATTACGGGGAGCCTACAACATGTTGGCCCGCCCAGATGGCAGCTTCATCAGTGTATAATTTTCCAACTTGAGGTCTCAGATCCCCAGCCAGCGACTACTGTGTCCCGAGCTTCTTCTGTGGCTAAGGAGCTCGTTTCAATTGGCGATAGAAGTCGTCATATACCGAGTCATCGCTACAGTTTGTGGGAGCATAGGAAGCGATAAAGAATAGACACCTGTTAGTCCACGCGACTTCGAAGCTTTGAACGAGCCAGCCAAGCGGACCCGCACACATCGGCTACTGATGTGGAATCCAATCAACCAGAGTATCTTCAGCCCGGGAACTCAGGGAAATACGAACACCGGCTTGGCCGGTGCTCGAAGCTGCATCGTCACCGGATAGGCGCAATGAGAAAGGGCTGCTAGTGTCACCTGAAGAGCATCGCAGTGTGAGTACAGAGTTCGAGTCTTGCAGGCGGGTCTCCGATAAGCAGCAGATATCGATTGAGAGGGTCTGTAATGTTCGAGCAAGTACTGCCTGTTGACCGATCTAAAGCCATGTGTGAACAGTGTGGCATACCAATCTGAAGGAGGATCGAGGGCTCCAAATGGAAGCCGATGAACTGGGCTTGGTCGCTTGTTTGGCCATGGGCCAGTTGACAGGACACGAATGACACTCCGCGTTCATGTGAGAGTAGAACCTAAAAGACCAGCGACTATTGTAACAAGGTGGGGGAGGGGCAAGAATTGGGGGGTTGAAAACAGCGGGGATAAAAGTGAAGCTGGAAAGGGAAGATAAGGGTGAAACTGTGTAAGAGAGGGAATAAAAAGACGGGAAGGCTTGAGCAGTAGCATCCAAACCCCTATCCACCCAGCTCGATGCAGCAGATAGGGCACCGTTGATTATCCTCTGCGGTGGTCAGAGTATCATGAAGTTGTTTGAGAAATGATTCATAGAATGGCGTGGGCAGGATACTGTCAGGTTGCCCAGGCCTGGAGAAGTTACCTAGCGACTGCATTCCGGGTCGTCACTGACCATAAGCCGCTTTCATGGTTGATGACAGCAACAGACCCACGGGGACAACTTGCGTGGTGGGCATACCGACTGCAAGAATGTAACTTCACCATAAGGCACGTAGAAGGAAGGCAGATCATGCTACTTGATATGTTGTTACACCCGTCGTTAGACGACCTCATGCCGGACAACGCGATACCGATGCGCGCGGTTACAGTGGAGGAGAGGAACCTGCTGGGTGATCAAAGGACAGATAAATTCGTGAACTTACAGTGCGCTCATTTACAGGCTGATACCAGGCCGGATACCACATCATGAGTTGTGAAGGAACTCCTTAGGATCTGGGACAGACTGGGGCTCATAAACGATAATGTGGTGCTTACGACAGATGGAAGTATACTACCTTTTGTTCCACCGAACTTCCGCGATCGCGTGAAGCGGATAACTCATGATGGAGAGTGTTTTGGCCCACCATGAAGAAGGACATCGCAGCATACATCCGAGTACGCCCAAATTGCCAAACGATTCGCGAGGTGGATGCACCGGGACCACCTATGCGATGGATGGAAGTCAGTTGTCAGTGTCACGTTTTTGTGGCGATACACGCTCTTTCCTCTTCTTGGTGTCGTTTTCGCTACAATATCATCTGAACTCCGGTCAGTACGCCCGACATGGTTGTCTCTGTCGTTACTAGTGAATTATTGTAAGCAATGAGACTTTCTATGCTTCGTTATCGGTGTTGTGATGGAGCACATAAGCAGAAGTATTTTTGAGGTGAGCAACCCTAGTTCGGTTGCATTAAACACACTTTCTACAGAAGCACTAATATGTTAGGCGGGGGATTTTCCCAATATAATCACCTTTGAATATCCGTTCGATGAAGATCGGCTTCTTTGAATCGTTGGTACTTGATTTGGTTTGGTTATGGAAGACAATTATTTCACTCCATGTCACACATGGCTGTAAGTTACGAGTGCATAGTTTGGTGTGTCAGTCGCCTCACCGAACTTTTAACGTGAGGCGGGAGGATTGGGCAACGGTTGGCTACCTATTGATCTATGGCCGCGTTTTGTATACCCATAAATTTTGCACGATTCGTGAATGACGAGCTTGCTTGAAATGAATAAGTCAGCTCACGGTTTACGTCTTTTGTTTTTGCTGTTTTGAATTATAAAGAGAACTTCCTGTTCCTACTTCTTGATGCACTGGCCGTCGCTGCGGATTAGCGACGGCTTCCAACCTCCTGCATTGACCAGGGTGGACAGGTTTGAGTTTGCCGCTGTTCAAGCACTCGTCTTTCTATATCTCCCGTCTTGCGACTATTCATCCTTATCGTTCCGTACCAAGTTCACTTCTCTCCCCCGTTTTCAACCTCTTGGTCATTTGCACTTCCTCACCTTGCCTTGATAAACGTTTGTCTTCTAGTTTTGATTAAACCACTATCGCTGATACGCCTTCCGGTCCAGTCGACATGTACATATCCGTTTCTATTTGGAGCCTTAGATGCTCCCTAAGGCTGGCATGCTTCAAAGTGCGCAATTTGCTGCAGATTGACAAACAGGCAGTATTTGCTCGAACACTGGAGACTCCATCTATTGACATCTACTGTTTTTCGGAGACCCGAATGCAAGTTGTTAGTTCTGTGCATCCATCGCACTGAGGCTGGACCTTACCGTTGTGCGATGGTTTGTGTGCCTCTGAGATCCATTGAGCTATACTGTGTGGTGCATTTTTGCACCATCAGAGCCACTCATCCCAGATTGGTCAATGGTTAGAGGCCAGACAAACTCAGCCTCCTGGTCCTCCAGGGTGGGGGTTGGAATGAGGGTGGCTCCTTATTCCTTAAAACGGACTCCTTGTAGCCCAACGCCAAACCCGCTGCTTTGCGGTCAGGTTTTTGAACCAAAGGCTTTGTTTGAGAACCCTAATCGTTCTCCTGTCTAGGCCTGGGCAACCTGACAGTATCCTGCCCACGCCATTCTATGAATCATTTCTCAAACAACTTCATGATACTCTGACCACCGCAGAGGATAATCAACGGTGCCCTATCTGCTGCATCGAGCTGGGTGGATAGGGGTTTGGATGCTACTGCTCAAGCCTTCCCGTCTTTTTATTCCCTCTCTTACACAGTTTCACCTTTATCTTCCCTTTCCAGCTTCACTTTTATCCCCGCTGTTTTCAACCCCCCAATTCTTGCCCCTCTCCCACCTTGTTACAATAGTCGCTGGTCTTTTAGGTTCTACTCTCACATGAACGCGGAGTGTCATTCGTGTCCTGTCAACTGGCCCATGGCCAAACAAGCGACCAAGCCCAGTTCATCGGCTTCCATTTGGAGCCCTCGATCCTCCTTCAGATTGGTATGCCACACTGTTCACACATTGCTTTAGATCGGTCAACAGGCAGTACTTGCTCGAACATTACAGACCCTCTCAATCGATATCTGCTGCTTATCGGAGACCCGCCTGCAAGACTCGAACTCTGTACTCACACTGCGATGCTCTTCAGGTGACACTAGCAGCACTTTCTCATTGCGCCTATCCGGTGACGATGCAGCTTCGAGCACCGGCCAAGCCGGTGTTCGTATTTCCCTGAGTTCCCGGGCTGAAGATACTCTGGTTGATTGGATTCCAACCAGTAGCCGGATGTGTACGGTCCGATTGGATGGTTCGTTCAAAGCTTCGAAGTCGCACGGGACTAACAGGTGTCTGTTCGTTATTTCTGCCTATGCACCGACAAACTCTATCGATGGCTCAGTGAAAGACGACTTCTATCGTCAACTGAACGAGCTCCTTAGCCACAGAAGAAGCTCGGACACTGTAGTGCTGGCTGGGGATCTGAACACTCAAGTTGGAAAATTATCCACTGATGAGCTGCATCTGGGCGGCCAACATGGTATAGGCTCCCGTAATGATAACGGTGAGCGGTTACTTCATTTGTGTGAGGATGCTCGCTTATTCCTTACGAGCACTAATTTCCGACACAGCACCCGCCGGAGCGTGACTTGGCGCTCACTAGCCTCGAACCAGCTATGGACGCAAATCGATCACATTTTGATAAGTTACCGATGGAGAGGCTGCGTCCAAAACTGTCACACAATTTGGAGCACATGTGTGGACACCGATCATGCACTTGTATGTGCTGACCTGCGGATGCGCTTTGGCGGACGCCCACGACGATTTTGTGAGCGCATTGACACCAGCCAATTAGCGAAACTATCTGTTCTGCATCGTATCGAAGTGCGTTCTCATGCGAGTTTGATAAACGCTCACTGGATGCCATTGAAGCTCACTGGTCACGTGTTCGCCAGACCTTACTAGCAACAGGAAAATCCTCATGTGGTGTGTCTAATCGCCAACATGGACATTGGGTTACTTCGCATTTTCTGGAACTTATCGATGCTCGCTGACATATTCCTGCTGGAGGCGAACACAATGATACCCGCAAAGAGCTCCGGGCAAAATTCCGTGTGAGCCTGAAGAAAGTCCACTAATCTTGGAGGTCCCACTGTGCTTCAGAGATGGAAATGGCCGCTGCCCTTGGTAACCATCGGAAGTTATTCCGACTGATACGGCAAACGAGTATCAGGAGAATTGGTTTTAATGAAACAATTTGCAACGACAGTAGGCAGCCTATCGACGACTTGCCAAATTGTTTAGACCGTTCGGCTGAGCACTTTGAAAGGCAACTTAATCGGTCGGAGGTGTTTGATTTCTCACCAGGCATTGATCACCCCACTCCCTCTACCCTCTCGCTCAGAAGCCGAACGTGAGGTCGGACTGTTGAAGTTAAATAAAGCGGCGGGACCAGATGATCTTCCTCCAGCCCTCATCGAATTCGGAAGACCTGCTCTTGTGGATGATTTACACGAATTATTAGTCAAAATGTGGGAGCACGAAACTGTCCCAACCTTCATAGTCCCAATTTTCAGATGAGGCTCACGATCGGAATGCTGCGCACATAGAGGAATCAGTCTGATCTACATCGCCTCCGTATTGCTTGCCTCTGTCATCCTTCACAGACTGTCTGGCACGCGTGAAATCTAGATTCATGAATAACAAGCCGGGTTTCGTCGAGGTCGTGGTTGCATTGACCACATCTTCATCTTGCGTCAGTTGTTGGAGCACCGTCAGATATATTGCTGGTCCACCATTGTTGTGTTCCTCGATATCAAAGGTGCATTCGATTCGGTGCATAGACATGCACTTTGGGACTGTCTACTCAGGAAAGGTGTACCTGAGAAATATGTAAATATTATCCGAGCATTATGCACGCGTGGCTCGGGTAGAGTGAGGGCTTACGGCAAGCTGTCGTTGCCCTTTTATATATCCATTGTTGTGAGACAAGGATGCCCGCTGTCAACTTTCCTCTTCAACTTCGATATTGATGAACTCATGGGAATCGCGTTTACAGGACACGAATTAGAAGATGTGGAGTTACTCCCAGGAGAACGACTTCTTGACTTAGAGTATGCTGATGGTATTGCTCTAATCTGTGACAGCTCACAAATGTGCCAAGCGGCGCTGGACAGATTAGCCCTAGCTCTCCGTCACTTCGGGCTTTGCTTCGCACCCTCGGAATGCAAAGCTTTCCTCCAAGATTGGTCCGGACCGCCCCTTACGCTAACCCTTGATTGGGATCAGCTAGAAGTCGTTCGAAAATTCAACTACCTAGGAAGTTGTATCAGCGCCGTGGGATTGAAGGTGAGATCACGAAACGTATAGCAAAAGCTCGGGGCGCTTTTTCTAACCTTCGCCACTTTTGACGCCAGAGCGACATCACTCTCGCCCTGAATGGTAGAGTGTACAATGCAGCTGGACGTTCGACCCTACTGCACGGTTGTGAAACCTGGCCGCTTAAAGCAGCGTACCTGAAGCGGCTAGTTACGTTCGACCACCGGTGCCTTCGCAATTTAGCTCACATCTGGTGGGAACACGGGGTAAGCAACGAGCGTGTTCGACGCCTTGATTACGGCAAAGGAAAAGGAACTCAACCGCTCAGCACCGTTATTTCACGCATCAGGCTCCGATGGCTGGGCCACGTGTTACGCATGCCAGCCCACCCACTCCCGCGACGTGCGTTGTTTGCGCTCCGGGGTTGTGGATGGAAGAAGAGGAGGGGTGCCCAAGCGATGACTTGGTCGAGATGAATGTAGGCCTTCACTTCGAAGCTGGCCTCGGTTGGAGCGTCTCGGCTCCCTGGTTGGGGTCCGAAAGACGATGAACACGTTTGGTTGGACACACTTGCTGACCTGGCTAGTATCCGACCTCAGTGGTGTTCATGCTGTGAGTTTCTTTGTCCCACCCCATCCCTCTCAGCCTTGTGCTCCAACCACGATTTCATTATTTATCCTTATATAATTTTTTTGTAGTTATTTTATTTTGACGCGCAGTTGCCGGCTGTTAGCTTACCGGAACGATGCCCATCCGTTAGCGATAGCTCAGCCGGCTTTCCCCAGTTGAATTCTTTTTTTCTCTCCTTTTTCTGTGTAGTGCGGCACAGTAGCTGAGGTGTTTCCCACTTCTGGCTAACGTGTATGAGTATGATGATGAGTTCTGTTCATGGCTTGCGTTCCTCCCACAGGCGACACTGGCAACACCTTTTTCATTGCGTTTGCCCGGAGGTGACGATGTTTTAAATGCCGCTTAATCTGGGCACTGCTTCAACCTCGCGGGATGTAGCTACCTTCGTCGGTTGAGCCCCATTCACCGGCGCATGTGCGCCGTCAGTGGTCCGCTGACCCCCAGCCATAGAGGTAAATCGATCAACTCGAAAACGCTTACCGCTGAACAGGATGTGTCCGAAACTGTCACTCGATTTGGGACACGAGCGTGAAACCTGATCACTCACTTCTTTGTACCGACCTGTGGGTGCGTTTCGGCGAATGTCAGCAACGGCGCTATGAGTAGATAGACACTTGCCAGCTGGCAAGGACTGATAGAAAATGGTATACCTATACGGTTCTCTGTCGAGTATACTAGTAAATGCATTCTCATCAGTACTGTTCATTTTCTTTCGGCACTCACAAGACCTAGCCTCATTCGACATGCACAAGGTATTGTTTCTAACACTGCCCGGACGAAGCCAACGAAAACTGAGGCCCAAAAGGAATTGCGAGCCAGTCCTAATCCCATTGCTACTCTTCTTTCGGAGCTCAGTGATAAGGTCAACTCCCTTGAATCCCAAAACCGAAAGGAGAAAAATGGTGACCATCATCGAAGCGCTCATAGATCTCCCTGCTTCATTAGACTAATTAATTAAACCATGGAAAAGCACTGATCCAGCCCACATGAGAAAGGCAGGAGAGTTAATCGCCTCAATTGTGTCTGAGGTACATGAACGAATACATAGACTGAAAAATATAATCACTTTTAACATACCTGATAGAATTAATTTGAGTGAGATTATAATTGTGTTACTAAGGCTCTGTAACATATCTGAACTCGAATTAAAATGCCTTCGCCTGAAAAGGAAAGCACCGTGGCACTGCTGCCTGATCGCTTTCAAATTTCTAACTGAGGAATCTGGGAACCGATCGTTGAATAATTGCTTCACCATGACCTAGCGGAACGAGTTCAAAGATATATCGGTTAAACCAGATCGCAAGCATTTACAAAGGTCCCTTAATGACGTTTCGTCACCTACACCGGATCAAACGTGCATTTAAGTTATAGGTTCTCAGACCA
Organism: Dicrocoelium dendriticum; assembly: GCA_944474145.2. Classification (NCBI taxonomy): domain Eukaryota; kingdom Metazoa; phylum Platyhelminthes; class Trematoda; order Plagiorchiida; family Dicrocoeliidae; genus Dicrocoelium; species Dicrocoelium dendriticum. Next base: position 69,936,152 of record OX104068.1, on the reverse strand, counting down.
AAGCTCAAAATGATACCTATCTAATTTGGTAACTAGGCCCTTTGAAGTGGATCTTGACAGCTCACCTCCTATGATAAGGACCTAGAGCACTACCGTTCTTGACGATCTTGTACTGTTACCTAAGCAAACTCCTACAAGTTGCTACTCTCCCATTCATGACGCATGTAGGCCAACCGAATTGATTTCACCGTTTACAAGTGAGGGAGTAAGTCCTAACCGTTGGGAGGAACTCATTATCAAGGACCCTATAGCAGTGTTGCAATCTGAATTAAAGTCCAAAACTCCCCCAAGAGCAGTTAAGCCACACATGTAGAAAACCAACAGCGGCTCATCGGATCCAACAAAATCTATAAACCTATGAAGGACACGGCAGAAACTGACAAGATCTACCAACCTGTATCGTACAAACGCTATGTAAAGCGATTTCCTGGAGAGACAAAAACCAGAAACAACTATTTTTTGAATACCATATGCCATAATTGACTTCCATGCCACTAAACCTGGCAAGTTGACAAAGTGAACTATGTCGCGATGACGTGGACAACTTCCATCCCACCTCATATGTGTACAGCCCCTCCCGACACTCCTCAACACGACTGGGGGATGCAGCCGCAGCCATTCCCACTGTTTTCATACCTGGCAAAAGCCAACTACATGTTCCCACTGTTCCTGCAAATGTTGCAGATGACTGAGCCAGCCAATTGCCAGGCCAACCACAAAGTAGACTTGCTCCCTCAACTATCTCTCTGTGCACAGCAATATCGGCATTCATCAATGAAACATTGCCCATATCACAACGGCTGCTAAGAACCGACCCGACCCCACTACGCTCACTCATATTCCCTGCGTCCATAGTTCGAATCCGTGTAGGGGTGGGCGTCCTCGCGGTATACTCAGCCCGCGCGCGACTGCTGGTGGTCGCTCGGCAGCGAAGCGCCGTTACGGCGTATAAGCTGACACATTTCATCATTTTGCATCCATAGTACCTGACTACGGCAATGCATATAAATATGAAGCCCAACACGCTGACCCCAAACCCAATAGTCTGTTTTCTCTACTTCTAATTAATGCCCGATTAATAAACAACAAACTGTGCTTCCTAAGCATGGTTGCACATACCTACGACCCACGAGTGATCATTGTTACCGAAACCTCGTGCTCCTCTGATACATTGGGCATTGCCTTAATTTTTCTTAGTTACCATCTTTCCAGAAAACTTCGCGGAACAAGCAAAGGAGACGGACGTACGATTTATCTACACCGTACATTTGCAGCAGAACTTCATGATCATCCACAGCTAACAAAATTTTCTCGAATCTCTTTGTTTGTCCGTCTCAGGAACCAATTCTCACATTCTACTCGGATGTGTCTACAACTCGCTTACTGCGTCAACCGCAAGCTTTACCACAGGTATAGAATTCGCTGCTAAAATGCCACACAGAGAGAAGAGGATTGCTGCTGATTTTAACCTGCTATAGCTTAGCTGGTCGTCCGATCCATCCTTGTCTACACATGCAGTTACTTTTCTTCGCTCAGGATTGATGGCTAGATACGATGTGTTGCTGAACCAAGTAAAGCGACCAACATACCTGGGCTGTTATTCATTTTGGGAATCAAAAATACACAGTGGTATTAAACAAACTCCCCGGTAGAGACCACAACACGGCACGATTCACTTTCTGCCTTAAACTGGTCATCAAATACGCCTTTATTCCATAATATGCAACCCATAGGATAAGCTGGAACCAATTCCATAAGTTAATCCGATCGTCCGATTGGGATGCATTCTTCGTCTTTACAAGGTATGCACTACCGTGGACTATTTCTGTCATCGGGTCCGTCAGACCTTTGCTGTCCTTATTAGCAAAGACAAGGGGATTACTCATGGCCAAAAGGACACAGTCATGGTTCTATTTAGCCGGGAACACTAATTGCTCGGTATAGAAAGACGGGAAATTACACCTTGCTTTTAAATTTGCATAGCATTCTTGACAAGGTCAAGCACATAGTTGACGAACAGGATACACACAAAGAACAGATAGCTCTACGAACAATATGTATGGCTAATGAACCTGTTAAAATTCTACGTCGCAGAACTAACAACCACTGTTCCCTGGTCGATGGACTGGTTAATGCAGACGTCCAATCCCTTCATTGTCCTACTGCCACCCGTGAAGTGTTTAGCTCATCTTTCGCTATCTCCAAAATACTGGAAACCGACCCGTTAAATGCATGAATTGGGGTGCAAAGAACCGACACCTTGTGTAAAATTGAATTTTGTTCATCAGTACTGTCCAACATGGAATGAATTTCATCAAGAAGTCTTCCTATCTAGATTTCGATTGTATCCCACCTGCTGTCATAAACTTGGGGGAGCTTGACATACCGTTGTTTTGATGAACATGTTTCCATTTCGATGGAATCGAGCTACTTTCCAGACCAGTGGGAAACAGGCGTGGCTATAAACAAAAATTTATGAATTACCGGCTAATCTATCACACCCCAGTATTAGTCCGATTGTTAAGGAAACTCCTTAGAAACGGTGTGACGAAATTCATCAATTCGCTAGAGCTGATCGACAGGTCCCAGCATGGTTTCTTGGACAAACGATCGTGCATAACCTGCCAATTGTATTATCTAAACCATGTTTCGGATTCCAATGACTCAGGATAGGCAAGTATACTTCTGCTCTTGGACATGGAAAAGACATTCGATTGAGTGCCTCACAAACGGCTGCTGAAGAAGATTGCTTCCTTTGGAATCCAAGACGCACTACTAGGCTAGCCATCGTCATATCTGAGCGGCCGTTTTCAGGTAGTTGCCATAGATGATCAGCACTTCTCACCACGTACAATCACTACGGGGTGCTATCCAACGGAGTGTACCTGGTCCGTTACAGTTCCTGCTCTACGTCATTGATATCACTGCGGTTGTTAGAAATGATACGCTTCTCCTATTTGCAGATGACATAAACAGCCTACAATTTCCGACGAGCTGAACTTGTAGCAGTCTGGAGATTCCCCGGTTTGCTTGTGTAAAATTCTAACCAAAATTCTTTAATTGTACACCTAGGCAACCGGTATGGTCTGTTGAACTGCTTGCTGAGTTCGAATGCTTTACTTGCTCATCGCCATTTTTGCTTGGCGCTCGCTTCGGTTGCAACGCGCGACTGCTCTGTGTGCTGTGCTTGATCCGTTCCCCTAGCAAGAGCGTCCACGGTGTCGTTCATTTATAGCTAGCTAACAGGGAATCTTTTGCTGAACCAATAAAAGTTTCCCTGCAACTCGATCTGCCTTCTGGAATCGCTCTCTGGGCTCCCGGAATAGGCAACCCTCTAAACTTCAAGATACACTTCTGCTTGTACTGCAAGACCTTCACTGCCTTGAGAAAGGATGTGACACTTGGATGATGAAGTTCTCGGCGAAAATATCAAGCATCATGTATCGCGGTTATTCGACACTCGACGGATCGGTTACACTCAAGGACGTACAGCTTTGTGTACAGCTGTCTACTCGCGACCTCGGAATCAGGTATACTAGCACATTCAAATTTTCTGAACAAATTGAATGCCATCTTGCTAGTGCAAAAAATCAGTGGCTAATATACCGTATAAGCTCCACATAACCCCAGCCAGAGTAGAATTCTTCAAGATCCTCACTCGCTCCATTTTGGAATATTGCAGTTAACTTGAGGCAGCATGAGGAAATCTGACAGGGTATCGCTGGAAATTACACAAAGGTCATTTACCAAACGTCTGCTAGGGAACAGTTCCAGTAAGTACTATCTGGAATGCTGCCAACAATTCCAGATCGATCCGCTTTGGCTACGAAGATTGAGGCGTAACCTGATGATTCTGCACAATATGATTCATCAAAACGCCCACTATTATTTGCCTCCATTAGAATTATGGCATAGTTCGACAAGGACGCCACGCCATAATGAGTTTACCGTGAGTGTACCCCAGAACTAGGACAAGTCTGCGGTCCAACATTTTCCAGATCAGATATGCTGTCCTGTGGAATAAGCTCCACGTCGCAATCTGATCGACGAGAGCGCAACGGTCTTCCGCGTTAACCTTGCCAATTTCTTAGACTTGAGCACGATTATAACCTTTTTTCCTGAGAGAGATCAGTTGACGACTTGTTCCAAGTGGTGTCAGACAACACAAAATTTTCACTAAGTGCGATACACCATTAATGCTGTTACTGTCCCCTAATACAAATATATTTCACACTGTGTTGAAACGCACCTTAAAACAAGAAAAGTTGGCGAAACTCACGTGACATTATCACACACGCATGAGCGTGACATTTTCTGTAGAATGCGATCTGTGCAAAATCTGGTCACCTTTTTCACACGCGATGAGAAAATGTACCTATTCGTTTTACCATCATAAAAAGACAAAGCTTGACACGTCTCGTGTAGTGGTCTTTTCGTACTTCGTAAGTTAATACGTGACACAAAAGTGAAAGGCGCATCTATGGACTCAAGATAATCTCCACGTTAGCACACATATATACTTGCAGCACAGTAGCTGAGGTGTTCCCCGCCTCTAGCTAACGTGTATGATGATGATGAGGATGACACATATATACTCGTTTGCACCACTTTCGGGAGGGTTAGTGAGCACATTGGTTTCCAGCGCCTTATAGTTATTCAATAAAATTATCAAACCAAGGAACACAGATGGTTGAATGCATAGTCCATTCGTTTTAAAAAATGTGCAGCATGGGCACATGCAACAAAATTAGAAACAATGTTCCACCGCTGGCTACTTCTAAGTGAAAATTAACTCCGGTAACATTCCAGTAGACAGTATTGAGTTGCCAGTTTCGGCTGCTGTCCCCTCAATTTTGTGTTACAGTTAAGTTTGCGGAGGTGGCGACAAACGTGACCGGGGTTTCGCAAACTCTGGTACGCCAGAAAGAGGTCACTCCCTAGACAGTGATAACATCAGCTGTATACTCTTGGGATTTTCAGTCACAGAGGCATAGCAGGTGGAGGAATTCTTTTACTGTTTCGGTTGCCCTTCGATGTGGGCTCTCTAGTTTAATCAGATCGCCAGGGTTTCCAGGCCATAATCGCGTACTCTATATGGGTCTCACACATACTCTGAGCATTTAAGGGCAGATGGAGAAGTCGAGCAGCCCGTACACGCTCCGTAAGAGGTCAAAAAGGTTGGCTCGCGGTTTTGCACTCATTCAAGGACTGGACCAAACAGTCGGCGTCGTCTTCCATCGTCACCCTAAGCTAGCGCTCCCGTGAGGCTGTCTTCCAGATGTGTATGCTAGAGTGGACTTGTGGCGTAACTATACCATTTTGTACTTTTCCGCATCTACTTTTGACCATTTAAAAGTACGGTCTAACTCTTGTTGCAGCAAATCTTGCGCTTCCTGACTACCCAGCTAAAACGTAGTTCCACTAAGCATGTAACGCACGCTTCCGAGACACGTAATCTCAGCAAGCAGAAGACGTCTAAACAGCAGGAGTTTTATCAATCAATTGAGAAGGTACAAGCGTCACGGAAACGCGCAGCGAGACCGGGGGTGTATGTCAGATGATTGGCTAGCTGGTGTGAGTGGTAACCAATCCGCGCATGGCTGAAGTGAACGGATCGAAGTCATTCGCGTACGTGACACCAGCGCCCGCCTTATCTTGATGTCATCGACAAAAGGAAGCAAATTCGACTCGATGTCACGCACTAGGTCGTTGATGAATACCAAGGGTAAGAGTGGTCCGAACACTGATCCAAATGGAACGTCACAGTCCAGATCAATAGGATGATAAATGTGTCGCGAACCCGAACCTGAAGCAGCTGGATGATGAAAATTTTCGATGCATCCAAAAATAGTATCTGTGATTGTAGTTTTTGCAAAAGGATGCGCTGACCCAAGTAGTTAATGGCTTCAGACAAATCGAGATAGATGACATCAGTGCCGGTCGCACTACCGGCTTTTCCGGTTCAACTGTCGTGCGCAGTCAGTACTTTGGTATTACAGTTCATTTCAGTTCGGTTCAGTTAAACAACTACGATCTGAACACCGAAGTTCGATGGATAAACGGCAACGACAATATAGTGGTGTTGAATGCAAATATAATGTAAAAATGGAAGCAAGACGGAGGCGAGTTAGACTACCCGGAATGGAAAGAAAATTAACAGCCAGATGTAAGAAACCGAATGCAGTAACGCCACTGACTGCGCCATATCGGATACTATTTACAGCCATTGTTGTGGACCATCCCGATGCTGACGGAATTAATCTTGCTCTGGCGCTATGATGTTAGGTTTTCCTAGATGGCCCATTAGTGCTTTAGCTATGCTCGACTCCATCATCTTTAAAAGTACTGGGACGTAGATCACTGGATGGAAGTTGGCAGGCCCAGAACAGCCACCAATCTTGAAAATTAGGGTAATGAAACTTGTAATGAATTTGAGCTGACCTGGTTGCCTTAGCTTAGACGAAAGTTACGCGTAACCTGAACACAGTACCTATTCACGCACCTATTTGGGTCAGGCACTGAGTCTCGAAGACGGACAACAGTACACACACGCATAAGCAGCAGACGGCTAAAACGACGTACGGGATCAAGTTGCCACGCAAATCGCAACCAACCACAAGTGGAGAAAATACAAGATGAAGCGGACTTCTGAAAGTACCACTACGTTCCAAGAAGGCCGAATCAAAATTGGCGCAATGGTTCGTATTGTGCGTGAAAATAACCACCACGTATGGCGCGTGGTTAACCAATGAGCATTGTTCAGTTTAGTCCAGCTGCGGAATAACATACTCTGGCTATATCTTGCTACAACGTTGAAGGCATCCAGATAATTCACCAACGTCAATCCAAAGCAGCAGTCTTAAAACTAGCATGAAAAAGCATTAGAAGCCAGCCTTCCGACCACCTGGGTGTGGTCAGTGGTGCGTCTAAAGTCGGACCCCTGCTAGCTTACGCAAACATGATTTCAGCGTATCAGACGCTAGTGCCACTTCGCCATGGGCGACAGCCGCGAACCTGTGTGACTGATAATTTAATATGATATAGCCCGGCTCATTTTCCACTGCCATGCCAGTTACGAACTATGTAGAGGACAATGGCCAGATTCACAAGCTTGAGATTTCCGCATAGCGCCTATGTAGCACATAGGACTTAGAAGCTGTACAGACGTGCTTTATAGTACTGCTGGATAGTCCATCATAGTCACCATTTATCAATCTTGACTATGATGCCTCCCGGCTTATCTTTCACTGCCATACCAGTGATTAACTGTGCGGAAGAAAATATCTAGCCTAAGGAGCAAGGATTTTCGCATTGTGCCCATGTACCATATGGGAATTAGATGCTATACGGATATATTTTGTAATACTGATGAGTAGCAGTGACGATTTTGGAATAATTCCGCTAATTTATCATCCACACTCCCAAACAAGTGGCTTAGGCTAGTCTGGTAAGAACAAGGCACCGGAGTTTCCAACTTCAGGCTTTCGTCAATGGAGCGCCTCCTAACAGACACATGCCGGGGTCCACCACATGACTTACGGGTCCAAGCAGCTAGTGCAACTTCTCCTTGAGTGATAGATGCGGACCTGCGTGCTTGAGCCCCAGACGCCGGAGTTTGGACCTTTTAAGTCGCGAAACTTGTGTCCTTCTTAGCGGACCACTGCCGGGTTCCGCTCCCGTAAGCTCAGAGATCCAGCAGCTAGTGCCACTTCGCCAAATGTGACAGCCGCGTACCTGCGTGATTAGGCACCAGACGACGGCATCTCGAAATGCTGGTTCACCTCAGTGGTGCGCCTCCTGGTGGACCTCTGTCGGTTTCCGCCCCAATGACATCAGGATGCAAGCAGATAGTGCAACTTCGCTATTGGTGACAGCCGCGAACCTGCGTGATTGAGCACCAGGTACCGGCGTTTCGATCTTCTGGTTCTCGTCAGTGTTGCGCCTAATGGCGGACCCCTGCCAGGTTCCGCCCCCATGACATAAGGCTGCCAGCAGCTAGTGCTAATGCGTCATGGTTGACACCCGCGGGCCTGCGTGCTTGAGCAGCTAACGCTAGATTTTCGACCTTCTAGGTCTCGTCAGTGGTGCACTTCCTAGTGGACCTATGTCGGGTTCCGCACCCAAAACTTAAGGATGACAGCAGCTAGTTCCGATTCGCCACGGGGGAAAGCTGAGGACCTGCTTGATTGAGCACCAGACTTCGGCGTTTTGACATTCCGGGTTTATTCAGTGGTGTGTCCTTCTTTCGTACCATTGTCGATTGCCGCCCGTATGGCATTAGGATGCCAGCAGCTAGTGCCACTTCGAGATGGGTGACAGCCGCGGACCTGCGTGATTACGCACCAGGCGCCAGTGTTTCCAATTGCTGCGTCTCCTCATTGGTCCGCTTCCTAGCATACCCCTGCCGGGATCCGCCTCCAAGACCTCAGGAAGCTAACAGCTAGTGCTACTTTACCATGGGTGATATCCGCGGACCTGCGTGATGGAGCACCGGAAGCCTTCAATTAGACCTACTGGGTCTTGTAAGTTATGCGTATGCTTGTGGATCAATGCCGAGATCTGTCTTCATGATATTAGGAAGCCTGCAGCTAATGACATTTACCATCGGTGACAGCCGCCGCCCTGCGTGATTGAGCACCACATGTCGGCGTTTCGACCTTCTAGGTCTCATCAGTGGTGCGCCTCCTAGCCAATATCTGCCGGATTCCGCCTCAATGACATTAGGATGCCAGCAGAAATTGCCACTTCACCATGGGTGACAGCCGCGGACCTGCGTGATTGAGCACCAGACGCCGGAATTCCGACCAGTTTGGACTCGCCATTGGTACTCATCTTGTGAACCTCTGTCGGGTACCGTGCACATGACTTCAGAATGCCAGCAGCAGGTGCCACTTCGCCATGGGTGACAGCCCCAGACCTGCGTGAAAGAGCAACAGACGCCGGCGTACAGAACTTCCAGGTTTCTCCTCTGTGTTACGTGTTCAACCAATGATCGCTCACTATGACCGTGAACCTGATTGGCCCTACACACACACGTAGATAAGCACGCACACACTCACTCCAGGACACACCCTAACGTTCCGTGCTCTCATGTAAACCGTTAAGCGTTCAGTACACTGTGCGCCAGACTGACGCTTCTTATTGCTTATTCGCTACGAGTTGAAATACGTACTTGCGGTTAGAGTTCAGTTGTGATACTCTGCACTGTTCGTAACTGGCATGGCAGTGGAAGATGAGCCGGGCTGTATGATAGTTTGCTGTTATTGTGAGGGACGATGATGAGCCAGCCATCAGTACTATAATATATGTCCGTATGGTTTCTAATTCCTGGGTGGTACATAGGAGCTATGCGGAATATCCTTTGTGATCTGCACAGTTCATAAATGGCAATGCAATGGAAGATGAGGCGTGCTATATCATAGGCAAATGTGATTGGGAATGACGATAATGAATTAGACATCAGTACTATAAAAAATGTCGGTATAGCTTCTAAGTCCTATGTGGAACATGGCGCAATGCGGAGATTCCAATCACGTGAGTTTAACCATTGTCCTCTGCATGGTTCGTAACTGGCATGGTAGTGGAATATAAGCCGGGCTATATCATATGCAACTGTGATTGTGAGCGAGGATGATGAATTAGCCATCAGTGCTATAAACCATGTTCGTCTAGCTTCTAAGTGCTATGTTGTACTTATGCGTAATGCGAAAATTCCATGCTCGTGAGGCTACCCATTGTCGTCTGCACTGTTCATAACTGGAATGGTACTGCAAGATGAGCCGCTCTATAACATAACTGTGACTGGGAGTAACGATGATGAATTAGCCATCAGTACTATAAAATATGTCCGTTTATCTTCTATGTGGTACATAGGTGCTATGAGGAAATTCCAAGCTGGTTAGGCTAGCCATTGTCATCTGCATGGATCGTAACTGGCATGACAGTGGAAGATGAGCTGGGCTATATCATAGTCAACTGTCAATTACTCAGGTCCACGGCTGTCACCCATGGCGAAGTGGTACTATCTGCTGGCATCCTGAAGTTATGTGGTCGGAACCCGGCAGGGGTCCGCTATTAGGCACACCACTGACGAGGCCCAGAATGTCGAAAGCTTGCGTGTGGTGCTTTTGCAGAATAGCCTAAGCCTGCTGATTAGGAGTGACAATGCTGAATTAGCTAACTTATACCTAAGTCCTCACTACTACTCATTGTTGCAGGAATTGAACACTGCCCAGCACAGCCCAATCAATGGAGTTTGTTTCACAATTTTGCACAGATAATTGATGTCCCTACAACAATACCCTATTTGCACACGCTAGGAACCGGACGTACATCCAGACATACCTGGAAAAATTGCGCTAATGACTCAGCTAACCTTGTATCTGTCAGCTGCAGTACTTTCGGCCGAATGTTGTCAACTCCGGGGGGACAATGGGTGCGCAAAGATAGCGGCTTTCTCTAGACGGTCGCTAAAGTAAAGTGGGGTTTTTATATACTGGCTTCTGGTGGAATGTGACATGCATATGGCACTTGCTGGTGGCGCGTCGTAATATTGGAGCCGTGGAAGTTTCGCTGCATCCGCGGCGTTTTGAGCATAACCGTTTGCTAAGTGAGGGAACAGCACGCTTCACTTTTCGGTGGCTGTTTACAAGTTTGCACGGAAATTTGTTGCCAGCACAAAACTTTATCACTAGACACAGTTGGTGTACTAATATTGCTACACGAACAAGTATGGTACAGTGAGTACGCTGCACAAGAAGGTTGCTCTAGTTGCCAGGCTAGGATTCGCTCTGTATGCATGTCAGTTTCTTGCGTCTCATGCGTTTTCGAGTATTACTTAGAATGGGTGATGCTGTTGTTTCAGGATGAAGGGGCCTGCTTTCCGCTGCAAATTTAATTAGATCCCTAAATTTGTCAGCAAACTGCGCTTAGGCAGCACCGACAAAACAGTCGTCCGGAAACTGCAAACTGGCTTCTCCAACAAATATTACTATTACAATGCCCTGGTGTATGATATTTCGAAAGGAGTCCATATGTTTATGTAAATATTCCGCATAACACACAGTCGTTAAATAAACGCACTTTATCACCTAGCCACAGAGGGCTCTCCATCAGATAAATAACCGTAGGATTTGAAATATTCGAATGCAGGGTGCATAAAATACTTATGTTTTTCATTCTAAAACCACTTAAGGCTAGGTGTTTGGCCATGTCAAGATAATCTTTATGTAACGGGAAGAGGGGAATTTCGACAATTTCCACGAAAGCTGGTAACTAACAAGTCGGGCTGTAGCGACAAGCGTCCAGACAAATAGACACCAAGGTTTTTCAGCAAATGCTTAGTATGCTTGCAACCATTTCGGATATGCAATTCAAGCCTGATATCCATGGCTGAAATAGCACTTTAATGCACTGGTGCAGCCTCAAAATCGGCTTCTAAGTACCTCATGCGTACGAGCAGAGGCTGGCAACATGGCGGGTATTCAGCGGACGATATTGCCGATTACGATGCGACCAAATAATGGCATACTTGATGTTAAACAGTCCAAAACATGTATACCACTAGTTGCTGCAACTCGGTAGTAATTTAAACCTGAGAAGCCACATAGTGGAACTTGTAGAACAATAAGGCCGTCTCGGGTGAAGCAGGAGTTTCTTTTCCATACGTGCATGTCATCCGTGGAATGCTTTCCCTAAATCTGTCATCGCTGCACCAACGCTTAACTATATAAAAATCGTTTGGATGACGCACGCATAAGTAGCTGAATATATTTTTCTTGCAGTTTTTTACTAAACACTAGATCGCCATCCTACCCCCGGAATATACCTTGGATTTATGTGCGACTACGTGTGCGTGCTAGGAATAACCGCGTTTTGCAAGACTACAGTGTAACGGATGATAATCCCTTTTCATACTCAAAGTACTAAGCGTTTTCTTATTTTTTGCTATGACCCCACTAGATCATGAAACGGAATTGTAAAGCAATGCTACTTGAACAGTATAATTTTATTGTTCATTGGCAGCAGATGAATTGTAACAGCGTAATTAGACCTACAAATTTTGACAAAGGGAAAGCGGTGGGAAAAGAAGTGCACAGATGTCCCACTAAAAATGGGCTCCGCAACTTTAAGCCACCATAGTATAATACTGAGGAAGAAACTCATAATGTCTTTCCGTTAATGCTACGAAGTTCATGAAAGGTGTTTCTTAATAATTGGTTTTACTTTGCTGAAAGTAACAAATTGCTAAACTTGTGTAATGTTCGGCAGCAAGTTTCAAAGGATCGATGGAAGCAGGTCGTCCCGCTAACCTTAAAACATACCTGCCAAATGGATTTACCCATAGTAGATAGCCTAGAAAAGGTTTTAACCAAATCGGCAATGGTCAATTTAAAGGTCTTGCCACGAATAGCGCGGTTGTTGAATGATTGCACCAGGTAACATCAGCACCGCCGTTGCGTGGTGGCTTCGGGCCTGCCCGAAAGACATAATAACCTTGCCAAGACTGCTGATTAAAATACCCATTATTACAATAGCAAACCATCACTTCCATTGTTACCTCCTTCGCCTTCACCTCTCACGCTTCCTTCGACTACTTAATAAGCATCTCGCACTAGGGAGACTAAAAGTCTCTCTCCCGAGCTGTATACCGAAGTACATTCCTTAGCGCAACTTATAATATCTCACCCAGTGAACAGTATATAATCCACCTCGATGATGTCCATCCCTAAGGACGTCTGCCATACTTCCGTCCTAGTACGCCTAGTTTACGCTGTCCACGTTCTTTGTCTCTCCAGTCTGGTCAATACCCCGAACGTTGGAAAACGGCTACGGTCATACCGAGACATAAGTCCGGGTCAAAAGCTGACATCCGGAACTACCGCCCCATTAGTCATACAGCCATTCTCTCACGCATGCTAGAGAGAATTGTTAAAGAACATTTGGTTTCGTTCCTAATATCGCACAAACTTCTCTCACCTTCACAGCATGGCTTTCTGAAGTCTCGCTGGTGTGTTACCTGTCAAGTTGACTTCCTTAACCATCTAACTGAAGCAATTGACTCAGGTCTTCAGTGCATTGTTATCTTCCTCGACATGCAAAAGGCTTTTGACAGAGTCCCACACAAAAAGCTGTTATTTAAATTAAGTAACTACGGTGTTACAAATCCGCTTTACTCTTGGATCCAATCTTACCTAGTAGGACGGTCGCAAGTTGTGGATATCAATGGTTATATCTCTTCACCTCGTCCAGTTACCAGTGGAGTGGCACAAGTCAGTGTCTTAGGTCCGTTATTCTTCCTACTGTATTTAAATGACCTGGTTTCTGTTATACAATTTGGGAAGCCTTATTTGTTTGCTGATGATTTAAAGCTGGTCTACACGTTCCCAGGCTCTCAGCGTACCGATGAAGTTAACAATATCCAAAGCGACTTGAAAGCCATTGAGAGATGGGCTGATATGTGGCAGATGACATTTGCAACATCGAAGTGTAGTATTCTATCGTATGGATGTCAGATAGCAGCAGAAGTGTTCAGGATTCATGATGTAGTCATTCCCATCAGTCAGTCTGTTCGTGACTTAGGTTTAAGATATTCTAGTTCGTTAAACGTTAGCGAACATACAAATCATATAGTGAAATAGGCTAAGCAGTCGGTCGGGCTCATATGCCACCTGCTAACCTTGAAAGAAACCAGACTAATTGCTTTCAAAATCAGTATATGGCCTTTGCTTGAATATTGATGTGCTTTGTTCAGTAACTTGCGAAAGGCTGACTTGAGAGCCATTGAAAACTTCCAACGCGCCTTTACGAAGCGCATATTTGGCTGTTCAACCGCTCTTTCATACCGAGATAGGTGCAAGCAATTGAATCTTGAACCTCTGTGGTTCCGAAGAATGCAATTAAATCTGTGCTTCCTCCACAAACTCGCGTGGCGGAAAGCACATATTGGAACCTATCACTTGCACTTTCTGGAAAACACCGTTTATGAACTGCGAGATAATGAATGCATATTCTGTTTACCTAAATTCAAGAACAGTCTAAGGAGAAATTTCTATCTTCTTAGGTATGGCTCCATTTGTAATAAACTGCCAAAAGAGATTAGATGTATTGAACATTGCTGCATGTTCAAGAAAATGATAAATGCTTATTTGTCAACGGACAGAGCGAAATGGATCTTAAACATTCAACTTGATGATGAAAAGCTGTATGAAGAAGGGCCGGATCATGTATGATACCGGTGAACATCAACTCTACTGCACCAGAGAAAACTTGATCAGCCAGGATGAGCTGCTACAAACCGCTTCTTATGCTATTCCTTAACGCTACCATCCACGCGGTTTTACTCCCTTTAAACTTAATTCATATCAACTGTCTTCTGTTTAAAACCGAGAGCAAAATTATTTACTGGTGTGACGTCAGGAACTATTTTCATAATTTTCCCCCCAAATTGATTAATTCGTAATTTTGTTCTGCGATCCCTTTCACTACATTTGTTCTCCATTGCTAATCATTCCCCATCTTTTCTGAAGTTAACCGTCCAGAGGCATATACTTGAATTCAGTGATGTCAATAACTGATTCCCTATGAGACTTTTGCCTATGGACAACTCGTACAGTCATCTGTCTCCGGCTGTCACGCTACACAATTTATCGTATGATCGGCTCGATCGATTTCTACGCCGATGTACAAAACATACCTGCCTAGTTTTTACATTAACGATATAGTACCTCTTTCATATAATTCTTCTTTTCTATATTCTTCCTTATTTAATAGTTGGCCACGAATGGGCTGATCTCCTGTGGTGACGAATTACAGCTTCCAGATTATAATAGACGTTACCTATGCAAGGCAAATTGCCACCAACTGATTAGCATATAAAAAAGTGCCATAATAGAATGATCGACATGACGGACTGGGCTGAGCCTTCATGGCCCATAATACATGTTCAAAACAGCTCTAAAATGAACAAAACATATGATATACAGGTGATGGCTCATATGCTACTATGCCACACCGGCACACGGCCAGTTATTGCATGGAAGTGCGAGCGAAACCTTTCGAGGGAATACCTTGCATGGAAGCAGGTCCCTTGGGGATGGTTCCACGAGTGGCCGTATTACTTTAACTTGACATCTGTTTAAATCTGCTTACGTTATCATTCCTGCTTTTTAATTTCTTTAATGCCTTAATCCTGCCAATTAGTTTAGTACCTGTTTTGGATCCATTGTAAAAAGCGTGAACAAATTGATTATTTTTTTTGCGATCCTGGTGTACACATTGATCAGACCACATAGATGGACTGCACCTCCAAACACCGAGGAATATGACATTTATTTATTTAGCCTTGTTTAGGGCAGTTTGTATAACCTAGTCTCTGCCTCGAACGCGATCTATGAACAATTTCCTTATAACAATATATGTGCATAGCAAATGAATCATGAAAGTATCCTACGTTCGGTTGAGTATTAAAACCAGCTTCACCACGCGATTTCTTTACTTGCGCCTGGATATACTTTTGTCTGCTTTTTCTCTTTCATGAAATGTCGATAAAACTCTCCATATCTTCTTCAATTACCGGCCGACATTCGCAGGAGAAAGGAGGTTTGACTGTCTCAAAGCGTACGGATGATATAGCATCATTTTAAAGTAGACGTTTTGAGAATGGATTGTGACGCAAAATCTCTATGCGGCCCGGGATTAACATTGAAGGGAACTTTGGTCAGAACAATCACCGGGAACGCAGGTAAAGCAGGTGGTGATTAGGTGTTGCCTGCCGTGTTGTGCCGTGCGCAACGTTTAAATTCCATTTACACGGAACGCTTTCTCACAATTAGTGGAAAAATGGTAATCCGAACTAGCTACTTAAATTAAATAATTCATAGAAATTGGCTTCGATAAACAAAGTTGGAATTTAAGAATTCGCCACCACAATTGACACATCAGTTCAAATGAGGTGGACCACAGTCATTCCGATTCTAAGAACCGTACGTGAAATGGAAATATTTAGGTGTTGCTCATCCAAACACTGGAACACCACGACCGTGATTTTCGTCCTGCTTTGAACGCATCATTTGGAGATAGCCTGAGCTGAGGTAGCCACCAGAGCCTAGTGGTTCACGGCTGACAGCACAAACGCTATGCCACTGAGATCCGCGAGAAACCTCTGGTGCAGTGGAAACAAATTTAAATTTGGACTTAGTGAATACTCTGTAATGTTTGGATGGCACACGCATCCAGCATTGATACCTCGTTTCACTTGAGATGGACATCGGTCATTCCGATCAAAAGAACTGTATGTGAAATGGAAATGTTTGGGTGTTGGTCATCCTAACACTGGTAACCAACGACAGCGATATCGTTCTGGTCAAGACTAATAGATTGCAGATAGCCTGAGCTAAGGTGTAAAGCAGAGCGTTGGTATTTACGACTAGAGTTATAAAAACTATGCCACTGAGCTCCGCGGGAAACGATTGGTAAAGCGAAAACGAATTCAAATTTAAGCACGGGGAATCCACTATGTGGTTGGGTTGATAAAAACAAACAAAATTGAGACCTCGGTTCACTTGAGGTTCACCTAGATCAATCCAGTCTCAATAACTGTAGGTGGCATGGAAATACTTAGGCGTTGCTCGTCCCAACACAGGCATACCACGACCGTGATTTCGTGCTGGTTTGGATTCATCAGTTGGAGATAGCCAGAGCTGGGTTGAAACACTGAGCCTAGTGGTTTACGACCGATGTCATAAATACTATGCCACAGAGATCCGCAAGCAGCGCTTTGTACAGCGAAAACGGTTTCAAAGTTGGACGTGTAAAATCCGCTGTGCAGCCTTTATTGAAACTTTAGTGCACTTGAAGTGGATATCGGTTATTCCGGTCACAAGAACCGTATGCGAAATGGAAGTATTTAGTTGTTGCTCTTCCTAACACTGGCACCGCATTCGGGTTGGTAATCTGAGCCTAGTAGTTTACGACCGATGCCATAAACACCATGCTTCTGAGATCCGCGAGCAACGCTTTGTACAGCGGAAACGAATTCAAATTTGGACATAGAGAATCCGCTGTGTGTTTGGGAATTCGTTTCACTTGAGGCAGCAACCGGTTATTCCAATCACAGGAATCGTATATGAAATGGAAATATTTTGGTATTGCTCATCCCAACACCGGCACCCCAGGACAGTGATTTCGTCCTGGTAAAGACTCATAAGTTTTTGATAGTCTGAGCTGGAGTGGAAATCATCGTGTAGTGTTTCACGTTTGACCCAATGAACACTATGCCACTGAGATCCGAGAGCAACACTTGGTACAGCGAAAACGAATTCAAAGTTGCACCTAGTGTATCCGCTGTGTGGATGCGTTGGTACAAGCAACTTCTATTGTGAACTCTTTTACTTGAGGTGGACCTCGGTTATTCCGAGTAGAGAAACCGTATGTGTAATGGAAATATTTGGATGTTGCTTATCCCAACACTGGCACCACAAGACTCTGCTTTCGTTCTGGTTTAGGTTCATCGGGTGGAGATATCCAGAGCTAGGTTGGAAATCCGAGCCTAATACTTTATGACCGATGCCAAATAAACTATGCCATTGAAATTAATGAGCAAATATGGTTACAGCGAAAACGAATTTAAAGTAAGACATGGAAAATCTGCTGTGTAAGTGGGCTGCTAGTAGAAAAATATGCTAAGAATTCGTTGCACTTGGGGTATGCCTCCGTCATTCCGATCGCAATAACCGCAAGTAAAAAGGGAAATGCTTACTTGTTGCTCATCCCAAAACTGAAACCCTGCTATAGTGATTTTGTCCTGGTTCAGACTCATCAGTTGGAGATAGCCTGAGCTGAGTTGGAATTCCAAGCTTAGTTTTTCACGGATGATGCCATACAAACTATGACACTGAGATCTGTGAGAAACGTTTGTAGAGCGAAAACGAATTCAAAGTTGGAGTTGGAGAATCCGTTCTAGTGAGACCACTAGTGACACCCTGATTTTTATGGTAGTAGACCACAGTCATTACAATCTCTTGGACCGTATGTTAGACGGAAATATTTAGGTGTTGTTTATTCCCAAAACTGGCACACTACAACTCTGATTTTGTCTACTTCTATGTTCATCATGTGAAGGTAGTCTGAATTGTAGTGTAAATCCAAGCCTAGTGGTTTACGACTGATGCCACAAACACCATGCTCCTGAGATCTAGGAGCAACGCTTTGACAACGAACACTAATTCAAAGTTGGACATGGAGAATCCGTTGTGTGGTTGGGTTGCGGTCAGCAACGTCTTTTGGGAACTCGTTTCACTTGAGGCGCACCTCGGTCATTCTGATCACAACAACCGTATGTGAAATGCAAATAGTTTGGTGTTGCTCATCCCAACACTGGCACCCCATGACAGTTATTACGCCCCCCTTAGGCTTATCAGGTGGATTGTGTCTGAGCTTGGGTCAGACTGATAGTGTATTGAGTCAAGTCTGTTGCCATGAACACCATGCCATTGAGATCTGCGGACAAGCCTTGGTACGGTGATAACGATTTCCTAGTTGCAGTTAGAGAATCCACTGTGTGGTTGGGTTGTTACAAGCAATATCTATTGAGCTATTGGTTCACCTGTGTACAGCACTTTCATTCCGATCACAAGGGCCGCATGCGAAACGGAAAGATTTAGGTTTTGCTCATCACAACACTGGCACTCAACGACCGTTATTTCGTGTAGGTTTGGACACATCAATTGGACACTGTCTGAGCTAGGGTGGGGTTGATGGCGTACTGGTTCAAGTCTGAGGCCATAAACAATATTCCACTGAGATCAGCAAGCAACGCTCGGTATAACGAAAACGACTTCAAAGTTGGACATTGAGAATCCACTGTGTTGTTGGGTTGCTACAAGCAACCTCTTTTGAAAACTGGTTTCATTTGAGATGGATCTCGGTCATTCCGATCACAAGGATCGTAAATGAAATGGAAATATTTAGTTGTTGCTCTTTCGAACAATGGCACTTCACGAACGTGATTTCCTCCTTCTTTGGACCAATCAGTTGGAGATACCTTGAGCTGTGTTCGAAATCCGAGCCTATTGGTTTACGACTGATGCCATCAAAACCATACCGCTGAGATCAGCGAGTATCTCTTAGGACAGCGAAAACGAATTCAGGGTTGTACATATGGAAGCCACTATTTGTTTGGGTTGCGAATGTTTACCTCTAGTTAGAACTCGGTTTGATTGTAGTGAACCTCGGTCATTCCGACCACGAGGACCCTATTTGACGTGGAAATATTTGGGTGTTCCTCATCCCAACCTTGGCACCCAAGATCGCCATGTCCTCTTTGTTTTGACTCCTCAATTGGAGATAGCCCGGGTTGGGTTGAACTACTGAGCCTAGTGGTTTACGACGAATGCCATCAACGCAATACCACAGAGATCTGGCGAGTAACGCTTGGTACAGTAGAAAAGAAATGAAAGAAAAACATGGAGAATCCCCTGTGTGGATGGGTTGATACAAGCAACCTCTATTGAGATCTGGGTTTAATTGTAGTGGACCACTGTAATTCCCATCACAAGGTCCGCATGTGAAATGGAAATATTTGGCTGTTGTTTCTCCCAACACTGGCATCCCACGACCGTCATTTCGTCCTCGTTTAGACTCATCAGTTGGGGATAGCATGAGCTGGGTTGAAAATTGGAGCTAAGTTGTTCATGTCTGATGCCATAAACACTATGCCACTGAGATCAGCGAGAAAAGCTTATTACAGTGAACACGTTGGACATGGAGAATCCGCTGGGCGGTTGGGTAAATACAATCAACCTCTATTGAGACCACAGTTCAATAAAAGGGGACCTCGCTCCTTCCGGTCACGATTAGCGTCTGTGAAATGGAAATATTTTTATCTTATCTGTTTACTGAAGTACGTTAATGCATGCATATGCTACTTGGAACCCACATCTGCTGTTTTACTCACAACACCAACGTTCCTTTCTTTGAAGCGGAATCGTTTCAATTTACCATCTACTTTAGTACAATTCACTCTTTTTAATATGAAACGGAATCTCTGTGTATTCTACCAAATCTTCACTATTATTCTGTGTTCGTTTGTCGTTAACCTGTGCCACTTCACTGTTGTGTTGGCCTCCGAGATTTAGTAACAAAATCTTTGCAGCCATTACAAAGCATTATTTAGAAGGTTCGTGGTTATTTGTAGATTACATACAGTAGTTCAACATTGCTTGTTCAATGACAGGCCCTTGTCAGCTGGTTTTTAACTTCCGTCACATGCCAGTGTGTTTGTTCTCATTTT
>OX104068.1:69882716-69915808 GCA_944474145.2 Dicrocoelium dendriticum | reverse complement strand
AGGCGATCGGATATTGGAAATCCGAGCCCATGTTCACTTGGTACTGAGGCGGCGTTGCCTGTCCCGTAGAATGTGTAGCCAACACCTGCTTCATGCAACTTATTTTGCTCAGCTAGACGAGTCTCATGGAGCGCCGCAGTATCGATGTTGTAGCGCGCCAGTTTCATCGCGACAAGTGCAGTGCGTCGCTCCGGGCGCTCTCTCGGGTTCCGGTCCAGTGGTGTCCGCACGTTCTAGTACCCGATGCTGAGTGCTTTGCGCGCAGGCATACGATTGTATTGCTGGGCAATCGCACGCGATGTGGCGGATGTGCTTTGGAGGTTTGCTTGTGAGACTCCGCCCGGAGCCTTTGGCTCAAAGCATGACCCACATGGCAGTTGGGGATTTGGAGATTTGCTTGAGGGACTCCGCCCAGAGCCTTTGGCTCAATATCCTGACCCACAAGGTAGTGGGGAGCAGATCCAGCTCGGGAATGTGATTGCAGAGACAGATTGGGATCTGCTTGACGGCCGCCACACGCAGCCTTCGAGGTACTGGCACGATTTATATATGTTTTACGACCCTAGTAGGATACACCTGAGACCACGGCCAGACGCAGATGGGTTTTGGCGGGTTTGCACCAATTTGATCAGGGGCTGCGTGGCTTGAGGCGGGCAGTAGCAAACCATTGAACACCTGGAAATGCCTTCCCACCGTCAAAGACAATGTGTGGCGCTCGTGCTCTACGCCAATCGAGCTGTGAGCTTATAACCTTTAGACCTGTTGTCTCCCATGGCTGGGTTTTACGGGAAGAGGACCGTCGACCACTTCCTAACCTCCGAAGAGGATGGACTAGGATACTGGCAGGGCGTCCACACCTGACAGGGGAACGACTCGGGTCCTCAGTCAAAGCTTTCGATTAAATGTACACCCGAAAAGCAGCGGGTCTAGCACATGGTCAGTTCACTGATTCATGCGGATTGGTGTCCTGGATCTTAACAGGGAAAAGGGCGTAACCCAACTCCCACCCAGTAGCACCACGAGGAGGCGTCCAGGACATGAGCCAATGGCACAACAGAATCAGCAGTGGGTACACCATCTGTCAGGATATAACCACGCCAGCCTCAACGCAACGTATGCTCTCCCTCCACCCACATACATGCACACATATCCAGTATGTACTGGTTTACTTGCAATATTTCTACGCCATTACTGATGTTACATGTTTGTATTAAGATGATCATGCCTTTTAATGTGTGTCTCGCACTGTCGAGAACAAATCCTTTGTTTATAATGCATTAGGAAGTGTTTTGAAACTGGTTGATAAGATTACATGTTCTGTGTCCTTCAAAGACTCTCATTTTGAAAGCACCTGTTACGTGACAGAACATCTCAATCTCAACCTACTTGGCCTCGGCTGGGTTGAAAGGCTGAAGTTACTAGATGTTCCCTTGAACTCTGTATGTAACAAACTACTCCGTCCGGCTGTGAACTGGAAAGTAAGTCTGCAAAAAAGTTTCCGCGGGGTTGTTTCCGGAAACCAAGGTCAGCTTGTCCCTGCGCCCGAGTGCAAAGCCAGTTTTCCGACCAAAGCGACCAGTCCCATACGCAATTGTGTAAATCGTTGACCAAAATCTTGAGAGGCTACAATTCGTCGGAGTCATTAAGTCGCTTAGTTATCCTTTACGAGCGGCACCAAGTGTAATAGTTAACAAGCCAAATGACAAGGTTCGGCTCTGTGCAGACTATTTTACTGGCTTAAATGCGACGCTCGAAAATCACCAAGACTCCATGCCACTTCCTGAATACCTTTCTGCACGCTTGACCGGCGGCAAATGCGTTACCAAACTAGATTGTCTGACGCATGCCTCCAGCTTGAAATATCGGAGGAACCCGTGAGATGCTGACGATAAGTACTCGCTGTTTACTATTTCAGTACGCTCGCTTACCGTTCGGTATTTAATCGGCCCTGGCTATCTTCCAGCAGATCATGGTTACAATGCTTCAAGGGATATCATGTGCCGCAGCGTATCTGAATGATATCATCATTATGGCGTCTAACCAGGAAGAACTGCGTCAACGGACGGAGCATGTACTCAGTAGAATAAGAGAATACGGATTTCGTTTGAAAATGGACAAATGAGTTTTTCTTGAAGTCCATTAAATACCTCGGGTTTATGATTGACGAGAATGGGCGACGATCGGACTCATCGAGCATCAGAGCGATAAAATGCGTTCCGCCACCAAAGGATGTAGTGACCCTAAGCTCATTCCTTAGCATGGGGGTTACTACAGTTCCTACCTACCCTCCATGCATGATTTACGCGGGCCGTTAAACTAACTGTTGGATAAGGCAACCCCATGGGGATGGACGCCTGGATGTCAAGAAGTGTTCTACAAGATCAAGTCGATGCTGAGCTCGGAGCTGATACTGACGCATTATGATCCAAAGTTGGCAATTGTTTTGTCCTCAGATGCTTCAGTCTAGGGAGTCCGTGCAGTCATCTCACACGTTTTCCCTGACGGAGCCGAGGAACCAGTCGCTCTTTCCTCTCGTTCGCTGACCCCAGCGGAAAGACACTACAGTCAAGTCGAAAAAGAAGCTCCAGCCATCGTGTTTGCGGTAAAACATTTTCACAAGATGCCATATGATTGACAATTCACTCTAATAACGGACCACAAACCTCTCATTGCCATTTTCGAGTCCAAGAAAGGGATTCCAGTGTACACGACCAATCATTTTTAAAGATGGGCTACCATGTTGCTCGGGTATGATTTCACTACTCAGTACCGATCGACAAGTGACATTTGTCTTGCGGATGCGCTGTCACGATTGATGGACGAACAGGATCAATCAGAAGGCTCCGTTGTTGACAACATCTCAATAGAAATGATAGTTAATCAGGTGCTTTCAGATACGGTGAGCTGACTACCAATATCTTTAAGTCTCATTGGACAAGCAATCCTACTTGACCCGTTGCTATCACAAGTGAGCAAGTTCTACTGTTCGCACCGGCCACGAAAATATTCGGATGCACGGCTTACACAATTTGCCCAGAGAAGGGCTTTTTTGTCCATCGTCCAACACTGTATCCTGTTTGCGGAACGCGTCGTCGTACCAGCGGAATTCCAGTTCAGATTCTTGAAACAATTTCACTCCGGACATACTGGCTCCAGCAGAATAAAGGCTTTGGTGCGAAGTTACGTTTGTTGACCGTTCATGGATTCACAAATTGAAGATTTAACCCGCTCGTCTTCCAAATGATCGTTTTTAGGGAAATCACCCAGAAGATGTGAACTGTTTTCCTGATCAAGGCCCACAGAACCTTGATCAAGAGTGCACCTTGATTTTGCTGGACTAATCAAGGGACATAACTTCTTACTTGTCGTTGATGCATACAGTAAGTTGCCTAAACTGTTACAAATGTCGAACACCACGTCATCAGCCACTATAGCCGCCCTTAGGGAAGGTTTTAGGCGTTTTGGATTCCCGGAAACAGTTGT
Organism: Dicrocoelium dendriticum; assembly: GCA_944474145.2. Taxonomy (NCBI): domain Eukaryota; kingdom Metazoa; phylum Platyhelminthes; class Trematoda; order Plagiorchiida; family Dicrocoeliidae; genus Dicrocoelium; species Dicrocoelium dendriticum. The sequence goes on along the minus strand of OX104068.1, from coordinate 69,912,325 downwards.
GTCTGACAACGGGCCTCAGTTCACCTCTGTGCGATTCGCCGATTTTTGTGCGACGTACTAGATGGAACATCTCCGTTCGCCTCCCTATCATCCCCAGTCAAATAGACAGGCAGAGAGATTCGTCAACACATTCAAGAGAGCTCTGCTTAAAACAAGGGGATGGACCGATTCACGATATTCTGCAGACCTTTTCATTGATGTACAGGATCACACCCAATCCGCAGGCACCGGAGGGGAAATCCCTGGCCGATTCCCTTTCGCTGAGAAATCCCCGAACAACTTTTGACTTCATAAGACCGCAGGCAAATCACAGCGCGGTGAAACCAGAAACTGCAACGCCAATACAATCAGAGATACCAAGCCATAGCGAGGAGTTTCGATGTTGGACAGGGGGTTTTGGCAAATGATTATCGGAGGGGAAATATCTCCTGGACACGTGGTCTAATTACAAAAAGGTAAGGTCATGTCTGCTGTGAGGTAACTGTGGCCAAAGAAAGGTGGATCCACCACATCAACCAGCTCAGGTGATTTGTTCCACCATATACAACTGGAGAGGTCTGGACGATTTCTATGGAAATACTCTTGGATAAATTCAAGTTATCGAAGACTTATGCAACTCCTCAAGTGGAACATACTGCACCCTGTTACCCCTGAATGGCGGCCCAGAAGATGGACAGACGGATGCCGCGTCTTCATCACACCGTTCCAAGTCACTCCCAGACTAAAACCATACACCTGTGGACCTCAAACGGGGAGGTGTTAGAAGGGCACCTTCTAACGTATCGACCAGTGGCACCTGTTTTCGACAAAAACTAGCGAATTCTGCGTGTAGCTCGGGCAGAGTGTGGGCTTACGGCAAGTTGTCGTCGCCGTTTAATATATTCCAGCGGCGTGAGACAAGGATGCCCGCTGTCGCCTTTCCTCTTCAACTTCGCTGTTGACGAAGTCATGGAAATCGCGTTTACAGGACACGACTTGGAAGGTGTGGAGCTACTCCCAGGAGAACGACTTCTTGACTTAGAGTATGCTGATGATATTGCCCTGATCTGTGACAACTCACAAACGTGCCAAACGGCACTGGACAGAGTAGCACTAGCTGTCCGTCACTTCGAGCTTTGCTTCGCACCCTCGAAGTGCAAAGCGTTTCTCCAAGGTTGGTCTGGACCGCCTCCTACACTTACCCGTGGTGGGGATCAACTAGAGGTCGTTCAAAAATTCAACTACCTGGGAAGTTGTATCAGCGCCCGTGGGATTGAAGATGAAATCACGAATCGTATAGCAGAAGCTCGGGGCGCTTTTGCCAATCTTCGCCACTTGTGGCGCCGACGCGACATCACTCTTGCCTTGAAGGGTAGAGTGTACAATGCAGCAGTACGTTCGACCCTACTGTACGGTTGTGAAACCTGGCCGCTTAAAGCAGCGGACCTAAAGAGACTAGTTACATTCGACCACCGGTGCCTTCGTAATTTAGCTCACATCTGGTGGGAACACCGCGTGAGTAACGAGCGTGTTCGACGCCTTGTTTATGGCACAGGAAAAGGAACTGAACCGCTCAGCACCGTTATTTCATGCATCAGGCTCCGGTGGCTGGGCCACGTGTTACGCATGCCAGCCCACCGACTTCCGCGACGTGTGTTGTTTGCGCGCCGGGGGTGTGGATGGAAGAAGAGGAGGGGTGGCCAAGCGATGACGTGGTCCAGAGGAATGAAGGCCCTCACTTCTGAGCTGGCCTCGGTTGGAGCGTCTCGGCTCCCTGGTTGGGGTCCGAAAGACGATGAACACCTTTGGTTGGACACAATTGCTGATATGGCTAGGAGCAGACCTCAGTGGCGTTCGTGCTGTGAGTTTCTTTGTCCCTCCCCATCCCGCTTAGCCTCCCCCTCCAATCACGATCTCATTATTTGATTTTATATAAGTTTGCATAATAATTTTTTTTGGGTGCACAGCATCCGGCTGGTAGCTTACCGGAACGATGCCCACCCGTTACCAGTAGCTCAGCCGGCTTGCCCCAGTTGCATTCTTTTTTTCTCTCCTTTTTTCTGTGTATTGCGGCACAGTAGCTGCGGTGTTCCCCACCTCCAGCTAACGTGTATGATGATGATGATGGGCGAATTCTGCCAAGATTTCTTCAACCACTCGTTCATCAATGAAGACAACGTTCCTGAAGATTCTGGTACTATTGTTGGCACGTAAGTGAGGAAAAGGAATGAAAAATATTCAAGGTCGCCAACTGCCTATAAATATGACCTGCATGCTCCACGTTTTGTCTTGTAGTTCAGCAGCACACACTACGAGAGTCCGCCATTGTTGTTTCTGTTAGACAATCCTGGACCGGAATCGAACAGCCAATCGGAGTGAAGTCGTAACTAGCAACACAGAGGCCGACCGTGCGCACAGCCAATCAGAGTGAAGCGCTTGTCATAGCAGTTATCTAATCTATTCTAATCCTCATGCAATTCTCCCACAGGACTGATCAATTGGGGTTTATTGTATACCTCGGCTTAATTATCTTGCCTTGCACACCTAGTCATCATGTGTCAGAACGGTAAGCTACCCTTTGATACTTCTCACGCTAAGCGTGTTCAGCTTTTGTGTACTTGTCCCAGCTATGGGTTCGAAGGTCAGATAAGAATCGCAGGTGGCGTTTTACTGCTGTGTGCCTGATGTAGCAACCCAAAAGATATTTCTTATCTTATGTACACTTTTGTTACTCAGTCGTACAATATTGGTTTTTGTTTTAATGCCGACCCTACAGCCATTTTACCTACATCCGGCTCCTCACTTGTGTCCACGGTGAGTTCCGACACTGACGTAATCTCTTCTGTCGCTTCATCCGTCTACATCTTCTTGTAACCCATCGAATACAGTCCGCTGAGTCCGACTCCAATTTCCTTCTGATATCCGCGCTTGCTTTCGCCCACCGTCTAGGACTAGTATTTACTAGTACTACAAATTGGTGACCCCGATTCGCACGCGCGAATTTAAACTATTTCATCATTTGTATTTTTTGGTAACTTCGTTCCTTTTTTTCGTTCCTTTTTATTGCTTTTCTACGTGTATTCATTCGTTTCTTGCGTAACTTTAGTAAATTCGTCGCATTTTTGTTTATTCTTTATCTTTTCGATTCCCGTTGCGAATGTGGCATTTGAGTCGTTTCGCAGCGTTCACATACTTACTTTGCCCGTTCCAAGTTTCATGGAACACAGCCCAGAGGTTTGGTTTAAGATATTCGAGATCGAACTAGAAAATAAGGACATTGCAACGGATAGTCCGAGGTACAATCAGCTCATCCCACGCCTTCCTTCGTCGGTTGTGACGTTGCTTGAGGACATTCTACTCTGCACAACGAATGAGGCAAAGTATGAAACGATGAAGCAAGCGATTCTAAAAGAGTTATGGCCAAGCGCACGAACTCGATTTGAACAGCTCAATGGTCTCAAGCTGGAAGATCGCAAGCCGTCGGCGTTGCTCCGCGAAATTCAACGCACCGATGGTCCCTTATTCTTGCGCAGAGAAGGGATAAAGGAACAGTGGTTTGCTCGTCTCCCAGAGTCATTGCGGCTAATGCTGTCTATGTTTCTGGATAAGCCCCTAAAAGAACTAGATACCAAGGCAGACGCTGCGTTCGAACGTCTCACGCAGCAGACGATCAGTAGCTCCGGTGACGTATTTTCACCGATGAAAACCGAATCCCATATTTGCTCCAAGTCCTCAGGCCGATCTGACCCTAAAGACGAGGAAATTTCGCTACTTCGCAGCAGGACGGCAGCAATAAAGGCTTCGAAGCAGTTTGCGCCACGGTCAGATGCTGACCACCTTTTGTCTACCGTTCATTGCGTCTCATGCCTCCACCGAGTACGTCTCGTTCGACACGAAAGCGAAACATTTTATCTGCACGTTCTCAATCAGTTAATACCAAACCCGTCAACGAAGTATGTGGGTGTCACCGCCAATATGGTGGGAGAGCTAGAGTTTGTCGGCCTCCGTGCATTAGACACGACTCAGCTGCTTCACGGAAAGTGAATAGCCCGCATACTAGCACGACCAACGTATCCCTCTAGCCAAACAAATCGCCTGTTTTACGTTAAGGATCGACGTTCTTCCATCACGTTCCTCATCGACACGGGAGCGGAAGTCAGCGTTATCCCAGCGAACACGAACGACAGGCACTTAAAGCCTACGTCCAACTTGCGTGCGGCCAACGGTTCTCTGATAGCTTCATTCGGTCAGCGCATGATGAACCTGGACCTCAATCCGCCGAGATTATCAGTGGGTCTTCATGGTCAAACCTGTACCCTTCGCAATTATCGGTATCGGATTCCTCCGACATTTTGGGTTGCTTGTCGATGCTGGTCGCCATAGACTTTTAGACGACCGTACAAAACTAGATGTTAAATCAATAAGTAAATGGTATATTCCTCGGTGGTTCGAGGTGCAGTCCAACTATGTGGTCTAATCAATGTGCGCAACAGCCCAGAAAATGGCCGACAGAACCTCAACCTCTGCTGCTGCTAAACGGTGAGCTTGGGAGTGGTCTCTTCCTCCCCTGTACCCCGTCCCGCGCCAAAACGACTCTCGTCCCACGAAGAGGTGACCCACGTCCCGCGAAGAAGCGACAATCATCCCGCGGAGAAACGACCAGCGTTTGCGTCAGGATCCTCGTTGAGTGCACCGGTCCTTGAAAACATTGCTCGTATGGGCCAGTCGCTCGAAGGGAAGTTAAGGCATGTGGAGACGAGAAAATAGAAAAACCCGCGCAGAAAACACGAACAGATGATCTGTGCGTCTAGATTTTTTTGGATTTTGAAACATTTTTAGAACAGGTTTGATTTTTGATTTTTCTTCTTTTCAAAACGTCATTCGATCAAAAACGGGGCAAATATATACAATATCTACAAACTCAAATGTATTTACATTGCACACAGTCATAAAAACGAAGGGGCTTACGCACTTCCCTACCATGGCGATTGATCGTGGGAAGCGACGGGCTACATTCGGGAGATGTCAGGACGGATGATGCTTGTAGACCGGGATCATTGTCTGGTTTAACTACACTAGGATGCTGGAAGTTGGTGCGATGAGTTGTGCCGTCGCACGAATCACTACTAGACGAAGTAGGCGAGGTGGTTTCTTCCATATAGGTAGGCTTCAGACGGTCGACGGTGACGACTTCGCGTCGACCACGGCGGTCGATCGTATACGTTTTATTCGCATGGTGTAGCCCCTTGAAAGGTCATTTGTACGGCGACTGAAGAGGCTGTCGAACACAGTCTGTGCGAAGAAGGACATGTGAACACGTAGACAATTTCTCGGGCATGTACACTGGTGTCTTATGCGATCGAGGAGCGGGTGGACAGAGCTCACGCATCTGGCAAGTCAATCGATCGGTGTAACTTCCGTAGTTAAAAGAGGAAGTAGACAGGGCTGGTGGTACCAGCTGTCCGGACAACTGCAGCATACAGCCGTAGATTAGCTGCGCTGGTGTTGCGTCGAAATCGGTTTTAACTGTGTTTCTTAAGCCTAGGAGGACGAAGGAAGTGTTTCAGACCATGAAGGATCTGCGTGCGCACGTAGCACTTCCTTCAACTGCCGGTGAAAGCGCTGCACCATGCCATTAGCGGCCGGATGACACGCCGCCGTCTGGACGTGGCTTCAACCTAAGTCCTTAAGCAACAAAGCAAAAGTGGAGGAAAAGTGTGACGCACGATCAGTGGTCACTATGGCAGGCAGCCATATTATGCAACCCAGCGTTCTAAAAAAGGTTTCGCAACTGATTCTGAAAAGAAATTTTGAATAGCGGCGGTCTCAGGCCATTTAGTAAGTTGATCGACACAGGTCAGTAGATACACAGAGCCTTTCGAAGGCGACAGAGGATCTACGAGGTCAACGTGCACGTGATGAAAACGTGCATCTGGCGTCGGAAACGTGCCTAATGGGCTGTTCGTGTGTTTGTGCACCTTTGCGCGTTGACACGGAAGGCAAGCAGCTGCCCAAGTACGGGTGTCCCGATTGACATTGCGCCAAACGAATCGTGCGATTACGAGTTTAATCTATACACGAAAGCCTGGGTGAGCCAAGCCGTGCAACGTGTTGAACACGGTCTGTCGAAACTCACCTGGGACGACTGGGCGCGGCGTGTCCAGAGAGAAATCGCAAAGTATAATTCCGTCTGAGGATGTCAGTGGAACAGGTCGTATGTCCAGTGAGGGTGACCTGCGTAGTAGATCAACCTCAGGATCGTTGAGTTGCACTGTGACCATGGTTGCCAAGTCGATAGCAGTGCCGGCATCAGCGGAGATAGCTTGGATTCGGGAAAGTGCATCAGTGACAGCGTTGTGCACACCTAAGACATGCCGTATATCGGTCGTAAACTGAGCGATATAATCTAGGTGACACAACTCTAGGAGAGTATCGGTCGGTTGTCGAGCCAAGCATGTAAGTCAGGTGTTTGTCGTCGGTGAAGACGGCAAAGTAGCGGCTTTTTAAGACGTGTCGAAAGTGACGTATCGCTAGGTATATGGCTAGTAGTTCTCTACCGAAAGTGCTGTAGCGAGATTCAGTAAGTTGTAGGCGTTTGAAGAAAAACGGTAAGGGCTGCCACGTGTCGACTACTCTTTGTTGCAAAACAGCGCCGACTGCCACGTCCGAGGCGTCAGTACTGAGGAACAGTGGGGAGGTCGGATCGTAATGCGCTATAGAAGTTATAGTGGCGATAGCCTCTTTCAGCGACTTAAAAGCAGCGCGTGCTGCGGTAGGAAATTCGAATTTTGGAGTTTCCTTCGGAGCAGGTTCGTGCAGGGTTGCATCATCGACGCGCAGCTTGATATAAACCGTCGGTAAAAGTTGACAAGCCCATCAAAACGTCTAAGCTGTTTGAAAGAATGAGGCTCTGGGTAGTCGATGATGGCTTGAATTTTATCCTGCAGTGGCACGACGCCTGCAGAGGAGATACGATGGCCAAAAAAGTTTACTGAGTTGACACCAAACGAACACTTTTCTGCCTTGATCGTCACCCCGTGTTGAGATGAACGATCAAAAAGTGTTCGTACGTGGCGCATGTGTTCTTCTCGTGAAGAGCTCGCAATTAAAATGTCGTTGAGATAAGCGTAAGCGAAGTCTAAACCGCGACAAACTTGGTCGATGAAGCGCTGAAATGTTTGCGCGGCATTCTTTGGACCAAATGGCATGCCCAGGAATTCGAACAAACCAAATGGAATTATCACGGCAGTTTAGCTATGTCCGCTTCGGCTACCGGAGTTTGGTTGTATGCGCGTACCAAGTCGATTTTGTTGAAGATATTTTTACCCGCCAAACTGGCGGTGAGATCCACTATGTGTGGGATCGGATAGCGATCGGGCGTGGTAACCGTATTCAAGGTTCGATCGTCGCCGCAAGGACGCCAGTCCCCCATGATCTTCTTCGGGACTATGTGGAGAGGTGGTGCCCATGGGCTGCTGGACGGTCTGACGATACCGAGCTGAAGCATGTGGTCGAATTCAGCTCATGCAGCACGTAGTTTGTCCGGAGCAAACCCACTTGGTCGTGCGCTAACTGGTTGACCGCGTGTGACTATGTGGTGAACGACCTCTGTCTTGACCGGTGGAAGCTCTGCAACCGGTCGAACCAGTCGCGGGTATTCGGAGAAGAGGCTCAAGTAGTCTGCGATCCGAAAAGCAGGGCTGATTATCGGAGCATCTGAAAGGACGCAAACCTGTCACAATACACTGCTGACGTGCTGGTCGGAATTTTTTCGTTGCTCCTGACTTTTCAAGTTTTCGGATTCAAATTGTTTCGCACATCGGCCTGGGTACACTCATTCAATCGGGCTCGATCAGGCCTACCCATTGCGCAAACTTTCTCTAGGGTACTAGTAACGGACCAACGTCTAACGCCGGTTTTCAATTCTGCCTGAGTTTCAGCGCTGTCGTTCGCCTACGAGTGCACCACTTTTCTATCTTCATCAAGGTTTTTGGAGTTATCGGAAAGCTTATTGCCAGGTCTACTTCAAGAGACCTAAACCAATCCCGTCGGTAGCTGCATAAGGCGACTAGAAGCAATTACATCTTCTTACACTGCCTTGGTTGACCAAGAGCTCTCACGCCGCATTGCGAATCGCATTATCTGGAATGCACGCACGTCTCTTTGTCTGGCCGGATTTGTGCGTATGTGCTTGTTGGAACTTGCGACACAAGGTGACGCGGCACACCACGAAATTGATCTCAGGGCTACCTGGGCACATAGCGGTCGATTACTGAAGGACAATCTACCCTTGGTGGAATTTGGTCAACTGAGCGCTCTTACATCCAGTTGGTTTGTATCGTTGGTCGCATCTGAACAAACAGGCCACCGTTTCTGGCCATTTTCTGGGCTAGCCAGTATTTTTGTAGTCCGACAAGCCCGCTCCAACGGCTCGCCGAAATGCACCCTGCCGTGCAATCAATAAATAATAAATACCCAACGGCACAGCCGATCCTAATTGTCGCCTACATTCATTTCCGAACACGAACAGATACTCCTTTGCATACGAATAACTTTTACGATCTTTTTTCATTTCGAAGGCTTCCTTCGTTCAGCCTTCTAGGAGAGGAGCTCTGTAGCAACCCAAAAAATAATTTTTTCACGGATAGTAGCGTTATATTCCGTAACCTTACTGAATATGCGGCTACAGGATCGCAAAAAGTAATCAATTTGTTCACGCTTTTTACAATGGATCCAAAACAGGTATTAAAGTAATTGGCAGGATTAAGGAAATTAAAAAACCAAAACAATACCATATGCAGATTTAAACAGATGTCCAGTTAAAGTAATACGGCCACTTATGGAACCGTCCCCAGGAGACCAGCTTCCATGCAAGTTATTCCCTCGAAAGATTTCGCTCGCAATTCTATTCTATACCTGGCCACGTGCCGGTGTGGCATAGTAGCATGTGAGGCAGCACCTGTTTATCATATGTTGTGTTCTTTTTAGGGCTGCTTTGATACATGTATTATGAGCGATGAAGCCTCAGCCCAGTCCGTCATGCGGATCATTCCATTATGGCACTTTTTTATACGTCAGTCCATTTGTGGCAATGTGCCTTGCATAGGTAAAGTCTTTTATAATCGGGAAGCTATAATCCGTCATCACAGGTGATCAGTCCGGTCATGGTCAACAATGAAATAAGGAATAATGTAGAAAAGAAGAATTATGTGAAAGAGGTACTATATCGTTAATGTTGTTTTTTTACATCAGCTTAAAAATGGATCGAGCCGATCATACGATCAAATTGTGTGGCGTGACAGCCGGAGACAGATAACTGTACGAGTTGTCCATAGGCAAAAGTCACATAGGAAATCCGTTATTGCCATCACTGAATTCAAGTATATGTTTCTGGACTGTTAACTCCCGAAAAGAAGGGGAAATGATTAGCACTGCAAGACAAATGTAGCGAAGGGGATTGCAGAACAATGTTACGAATTAATCAATTTGTGGGGAAATTTACGAAAATAGGTTTTGACGCCACACCAGTAAATAATTTCGCTCTAGGTTTTAAACAGAATACACATGAGACGAATTAACTTTGAAAGGAGTACAACCGCATAGGAGGTAGCATTAAAGAATAGCATAAGAAGCGGTTTGTAGGAGCTCATCCTAGATGATCATGTTTTCTCTAGTACATTCGAGTCTATGTTCTCCGGTATCATACATGATCCGGCCCTTCTTCATACAGCCATTCTCTCACGCATGCTAGAGAGAGCATTGTTAATGAACATTTGGTTTCGTTCATAATATCGCACAAACTCCTCATCTTCACAGCATGACTTTCTGAAGTCCCAATCGTGTGTTACCTGCCACATGTCAGCCCAACTCCCAAAGGTCAGTTATGCCGCCTCTCCTTTTCCTCAGTAATGAAGTCACCAGTTGACTTGCATTACGACTATTTACAGCCCGTTGTTATTCCTGCATGAGACGGGTGTGGTCTTTCATGTCCGTCTCTATTATAAGGCGTTGGAGTCTCAGTAATACGCTGAAGTCGTGAGTACGTTCATATGTTCGAGTTAGCACTCGTATTTTCCGCTTGTCCTTTGCGTTGTTAGCGTACTTAGAAGAGGCTCTCGTATTATTACAAGAGACAAGTATGCTTAAGCATATAGTCACATTGTCATAGAAGCTATCAGAGGCTCCATTAATGTCAGACGAAAGAAAGAAATGGTCCCAATTTTGGACCCTAAGCAAAGCGGAGAAATCTACCCAATTAACATTTCGCAGGAAGTGTGGAACCACCGCAGACCTCACATGCGACGACTCAGCTATAATTTTACATCCGACTATTTTGTGATCACATCCAGGGAGATCGTCAATTACATCAGTAGCTATCTGGGAGGTGCCTGAGGTAAAAAGTAGGTCTAGTATATTTTTTCCCCTGGTAGCCACGAGAACATGTTGCTCCCAACCACCAGTGATGATGGAGGTTATGAACTCAGCATGTTTCGCGTTTGTTACTAAGTTTGACCAACAGATATCTGGTAGGTTGAAATCTCCACCTACAACTTTATCAAAAGAACCAAGTTCCGATATGTAATTGAAGATGTCAACCAACTGGTTCTCATCACTGAAGCTGGCCCCGGGTGAGCGGTATATACAGCCTACAAGAGTTCGCTTAGTACCGAAGGACAAGAGTAACCAAGCGGAATCAATAGTGGGGCATATAAGTGGAAGTGTGAATTCAGACACAAGGAGGTTCTGTGAGTAGTAAATTATGCAACCACCTCCTCTGCCTTGCTTTCGATCACTTCTAATAAGCTTGTAACCTTCGATAGAAAGCAGCTGGCTGGGCATAGAATCATGACACCAGGTTTCAGTGAGTAAAATCATATCAGGTTTATTCAGACTTATGAAGGTGCGGAGTAAATGAAGTTTATTCAACAGAGAACGGATATTAATTATCATCAGTCTTAAAAGGTCCTGGCGGTCTTCATCATTCCACCCAGTATTTACTCTTGCAATCACATTACTTCTAAAACCTTGCGCAGCAAATCCCTTACCGTGAGATTCGCCAGCCCTATTGGGATTAGAGGGGATGGGGGAATGTGTGGGGGAATGCAAAAAGAATGCTGTGGTAATTTGGGGCGATTGAGTTTAAGTGGATAGGGTGTTATTGCCGAAGGGCTCGCAGAAGGCATTGTGAGAGGAGGAGGCGGAACAGAGTATGGATAGGGGCATAAATAAGTGGTCTGTGTTTCAGTAAAGCTATGTACAGGTCTGCCAGGAGAACAGCCTTGGCACATCGCCGGAACAATGGGGAATTATGGCTTGCCACTCTGTGCAGCAGCATTATTATTCAAGACTGTTATTGGGACACGGAGAGTCACCTTTCCAGCACGAAGGCCCCTGTTTGATCTAAGACACTTAGGGCGCGGACCATGACCACTGCTGCTATGTGTAGTCATAATGTCAATGGGCCGTAATGCACCTTCACTGGAGCTATCGATAGTCCCATTTGAGGTTTTTGGACTTGTATCTGTTTCAATAGCGGTGTGGGGATTGATCCCAATCCCTACTGGTTTGTCAGAACGTGGTGCATCGAGTGAATCTACACTATTTCCTATGTCCACAAGACTAATGTGGTGTGGAGGCGTGAGCATCTCAATTTCCGCTACGCTGTCGCCAGCCTTAGCATCGCTTGTGTGGAGAGTGGCCTTGCTAACATTATCTGCGTTTTTAGAAGGGGAGAACCAAACACTGTTGAATGACCTCCTTCTTGGCACTCCAGGAAGCGCGCAGGGGGATGACTCTGCTTCGGCTCAGGCGAGACATTAGTTGCACTCATGCGTTGAAGCTCACGTTGCAAAGGTGACCTGTCTTCGAATAGAATAACCTTGCAAAATTTCGGAACAGATCTTAAAGTATTTTGACTTTTGATAAACGAACTTGCGAGACTTTCGCTACGAAAGCTGAACAGAGTCGGACAAGGAAAACGTAAAGATTTTTTCCTCAATCTTCTACAACTAATATCGGTCTCAGCTATGTTGCACGCCCTCGAAACAGTATGCCTAATGTTGTCAATCGCGATATTGTCAGCTATGTTGAGGGCGATGGCGTTTTTTCCCCTTCTGCATCTTTGGATAACCTCAGAGGCGACTGCATTTAGGAAGTTTAATGCTCCAATTTTGTGCTTTTGCGCTGGATTAGCCGGAGACTGAATTATGTATGAAACTGACATAAGGATATCTCCGAATGAGTCAAACAACTTTAGTTTCTCATTTTGTTCCGCTAACTGTTTCTCCAACATCTTTATTTTGGCTGACAGTGGAGATATAAGGTCGACAACACTAACTGAACTCTCTGTCATTTGTCTTTTGGACTTATTTACCTGCTCTTGTATCCCAGGCGGCTCGGAATGTGTGCAACAGGGCACAGGTTCCTCGGCACTCGTGACGGCAACGTTATTTACCGTGATTATTCGGTTTTCCGCACTCTTTTTCCTCATTGCACGAGTGTTAATGGCAGTCATCTGCCTGTTAAACGAAAAGATAAAAGCTATCTAAGATATCCTATAGCCAAGCGTAAATTCTGGGGTAACAAAGGTCGTTAAGGTCCAGTGACTAACCTATTCAAGTCGACAAACAGGCAACTGTTTCAGATGCAACCAACGATACGAACCAACCGGATGGTTAAGTGTAGATGGTTCCACTAGGCGCTTAGTAGCAGAGAACTGTACTCTCTCCATATATTTTCTGTCGCCTTTCTTGCAGTTAGTAAACACAAAACTGCGAGATAGTGAATGTATATTCTCTTTACTTAAATTCAAGACTAGCCTAAGGAGAAATTTCTACCTTCTTAGGTATGGCTCCATATGGAATAAGCTGACAAAGGAGATTAGATGCATTGAACATTTTTGCATGTCCAAGAAAATTAGCAAGGTTTATCTGTCAACAGACAGAGTGAAATGGATCTTAAAAATTCAACTTGACGATGAAAAGCTGTAGAAAAGAAGGGCCGGATCATGTATGATACCGGAGAACATAGACTCGAATGTACTAGAGAAAACATGATCATCTAGGATGAGCTCCTACAAACCGCTTCTTATGCTATTCTTTAATGCTACCTCCTATGCGGTTGTACTCCTTTCAAAGTTAATTCGTCTCATGTGTATTCTGTTTAAAACCTAGAGCGAAATTATTTACTGGTGTGGCGTCAAAACCTATTTTCGTAAATTTCCCCACAAATTGATTAATTCGTACATTGTTCTGCAATCCCCTTCGCTACATTTTGTCTTGCAGTGCTAATCATTTCCCCTTCTTTTCGGGAGTTAACAGTCCAGAAACATATACTTGAATTCAGTGATGGCAATAACGGATTTCCTATGTGACTTTTGCCTATGGACAACTCGTACAGTTATCTGTCTCCGGCTGTCACGCCACACAATTTGATCGTATGATCGGCTCGATCCATTTTTAAGCTGATGTAAAAAAACAACATTAACGATATAGTACCCTCTTTCACATAATTCTTCTTTTCTTGACCTTACGGATACCTTGCCTGAATCTGCTGTTCCACGCCCAACCAATTCAACCCGCCACGAAATGAGAACACCAATAACAGGCGGTCTGAGGGATCCGAATTCTGATTCGTATTGTGTGAGAGCATGGCGCAATAAATAGGTTACAGACAACTACTAACACAACACTATTGAAAATGCTAATCAAAACTAATTAACACAACTCAAACGTATCAACTGCATGGTCTCACTTGCCGTTGATTCCGCATAGATTCGCGTGTTGATCTGTACTCGAGTTCGATCTCCAATTGTAGATTGATCCACTATTGCGGCACGCTTCTCGGCTTGTGCGCTGGTTCTCCGTAACATCTCCCTCGCGCAAAATGGCGCGCGACTTCCGTCATGGGTCCAGGTGCATTCTGATGACGTGTCTCCACACCCGATCAGTGCATGCTCGTGGCTGCAAGTTTGTTCCTCTTTTGTGACCACTGGTCAAAGCACATTAGGTCCCTCCTGGGTCTCAAAGTGAGTGCTTCACCGGGTGGAGGACTGTTCTCTCTAAGCGATAAAGCTCCGGGTCAACCATTGGTGTTGCAAGGCCTTTCCGAAAAGCTATTGTATACCTCTCTCGCAGGAAGATGTTTCCTGTTTGGACGAAATGTTGTTCACCTTTAGATGCTCAACTAGTTCCAAAGTTGTGAATTAGTTATCCATTACCACAACATAACCACCTTTCGGAGTTTGGGTGAGTCTGTTCACAATACTTCTCCCCAATCCAGACATGTCTTCAGAATTAAGAGTGTCCTGGGATTTGCCCTGATAAACTTCAAGCTCATAAATATAACCACTCATATCGACTCAACATCATAGTTTATAACCATGTTTTACTGCCTTCATATCACAGTATATGTATATGCAATACTAAAACTGAGGCTAATAATGACCGTTAAATAAATTACTTTCTGTTACAAGAATAAATTGTTCAAATCTCTAAATTTTGCGTCCCTTCCCATCGTTATGCCAGTAAATGCTCTAACTGTCAATATTGTGCTTGAGACCTGACCGTACTTTTTGGTACCAACATATATGTTGGATCAGTAAACTACGGATTATGCTTACTATTATAAAACAAACATACCGAATCATGTCTACTACAAAAAACGAATAAAAAGTTAATAGGACTGGTAGACTGCAACTAAAGCAACTAAATCTTAACAAATAGTGCAACCACTTACATTTCAGTGAAACCATTTTTCGACCACGCTCGACATGAACCCCAAAAGTTAACTCCCCACACTGCAGAGCAAAGTATCATAGTTATGGCCCTTACCTACTTGCAGACAGAAAGCTGTCATAGATATCCTCGCGATTACCAGCAGAAATAAGACGCGTATTTAAGCAATATTACAATTAAGCAAAGTGGTACTTATAGGTAGCACCAGGACGACACAAAGAGTTAAGCTCGCTTTGTCATGTCCTTTTTGTGCCTGTTGACAACCTATGTACCTCTACCACTTGGTTTGCTGCTACTATGTTTAACTGAGTGAAGTTTGATTGGTGAACTGATAGTGTGTCGAAAAAGGGGATGCAGTGATTAACGGAGCATCTGTCTATCAGCTCGACACGTTCTCTTTCTAGCTACATTGACTTTGGAATCAGCCTACGGAGCTGTTAAAGTCTCCTTCTTATGTTGCGCAGCCGTGGAACAACTAGTCTTCTTAGTTTTTGTGTTTTTTCTCCCTCCCCGTTTGCTCTGCTTCGTTGTTTAATCGTGGTTCACTGCAATTAGATTCATTAAATTTTGGTGGGATATCTTACTTAATTGTCGTCATGCCCTTAAGCAAGCGATTGCTTTGGTGCAATTAATAGGCAGTCACCAACTATTAGCAGCGGGGGTTTGGAAGTTTCTGCGGTCAAGGTTCTGTTGGACCAACGACTGTATGTGAACATAGCCCATTGTTAGTTCGTACACGGGTACTATACAAGCGGTGATCAATAGACAAACTCGTCACACTGTACACTTTGTTGTGTACCTTCCATCTTCACAGCGCAAAGGGCTGTTACAAGGCTGAATCGACTCACCATCTGTTCTTGCTGCCTCAGAACATCCAATCGGTTTGCTTGTCTGAGTAGCTGTATTACATCTGATGGTCACATCATTGAGTAGGTTACAGCGTGTATTGCTTAAGCAAGTACGGCTTTCCAGAGCTTTACCCACAATGGTATGAGTTGGGCTTAGTAGTTAAGGACAAGATGAATAACGCTACGGTGCAACCAGCGTTAGTTTATGCATCATGAAACTAGCTACTGTATATCGAACGATTGACTGTCCGACAGTTCATATCTGTCATGTCTGCTATATCTGGCAAGCGAAACGATTAAGTAATGTTGATAACAATGCTCATTGAACTCGATCATGGGCTCCGAACGCCTGCAAGCATTCCTCCTTTTCGCGTGTTGTTTAGTCTCGCAACGAGACTGGACCTTAACATGGTGCGAGGGTTTGCGTACCTCTTTGACCTATTGAGCTATACTGGGTGGTGCCTCCTATCCCCTTGAGAGCTACTCCTACTAGGTTGGTCAATAGTTAGAGGTCTGACAAACTCAGTATCCTGGTTTTCCAGGTTGGGGGGTTTGAAAAGCAGTGGCGTCCATTTCTGTAAAACTTAATCATTGCTACCTCCCCGCTGCCTTGCGAACAGTCTTTTGAGCCATAGCCTTTGCTTGAGGACCCTGATAGTCCTTCTGTCTAGCCCTGGGTGCTCTGGAAGTATCTCAACCCACACACAACCATGATTTTTTCTTCAGACATGAACTTCATCCTGCATCGGCATCAAGGGTCGCCTTATCGGCTCCATATAGCAGGGCGGATAAGCGAAAACATGCTACTGCTGGCGCCTTTCTTCTTTCTTTTTCACCATTTTCTCTTACTCTTATCTCGACCCCCCTTATTAACCTTCCTACTATAATTCTACACATGCGGAAGTAACGCAAGCCTGCGAACGCAATAATGACTCTTAGCCGAGCGCCGCAATGACAACAGAACACGTCTAGGTGGTCGCGTGCAAATGTGTATTCTGACCAGAACGGGTACAGAGCATCAATCAAGCAAATGAAGCCAACCACTCATAAGTGAGTACTCTACAGGCGCACACGGTCAGTGTTGGGGTGAACGCTGATTGGAGATGGTAACTCATACGCTACAAATTCCAAACCTAATTGAGACTGAGACTGTATTTAAGAGCAAGTAGAAAGGTTTCTGTACAACTCTATCGAATTACGAAAAATCAAATTTACTTGTGAATTATCAGCAATTGTGTCTGATCCGTTAATCGTTTATCCGTGTTCAGTTAGAAATTTGTACTAGCGTCATTATTTCCGGACATACAATGTCTTCTTTTGGCACTGTATGTGCATCGTTTCACAAAAGCACAGGTTTCCAAAATAATCGTCGATACGGGTTTTAAAACACTTCACAGAATCGGCCTCTATTAATCCTTCTGGTAGTGTATTCCATAAGTTTACGATTCTTCGTTCGATACAAAGCTGATGTGATACTTTGTTCATGTTAGGGACCCTGAGTTTGTAACGATGTCCTCGGGTGTTACAGGGTTCTCGCAGGTGAAATATTGGCCGCAGTATGGGGAAGTGATTCAAGTGTAGTACTCGATGGGTCATAATAAGATCATTTCTTACTCGGCGATAGGATAGTGTATAGAGTCCGAGCATTTTACAACGTTTTTCATACGGAAGCTTTCGTAGACTTGGTATCATTCTAGTTGCGATATGCTGTATTTTCTCCAGCTTTTCAGTTTCCCATTGGGTTATCGGATGGTAAGCTGGGGCACCGTATTCAAGGATTGGTCTAATGAGCGAGGTGAATAGACGAGGGACGGTTTCTTCGGACCATGTGGAGAAACTTGCGTCTTAATGCCCAGAGCATACGAAGTCCCGCACGGTACAATTTCTCTGTATTTTCTAGTGATCTTAAATCATGTCGTGAGAGAACTCCTAAGTCTCTGACAGATGTGTTGGGATGGAGCAACTGGCCGTCCAAGGTGTATGATCGAGTGGCTGGACGTCTGGTGATACTGATGAACTCCGACTTGCTTGCGTTAAGAGGGAGTTGCATTTCAGTGGACCACGTTGACAGTCGCTCTAAGTCATGCTGGAGGCGAGCGCAGTCGTCCTGGTTTTCAATGATCCTCCAGATTTTCAAATAATCTGCAAACAGGGCACATGGTGACTGGAGCTGCTGCGGAAGATCGTTGATATGAATACGAAATAATACTGGCCCAAGTACAGTTCCTTGAGGCACGCCACTGGTCGATGGGAACCATTCTGTCAGATAGTCATTGACCTGTACTCTAAACCTTCGTCCCACAATAAACTCTTGTATCCACCGAAGTAATGTGCCACCGATTCCGTATGTCCTCAGTTTACGAAGGAGTACCTCGTGGTTCACTCTGTCAAACGCCTTACTAAAGTCAATGTACACCACGTCAACATCCTTCTGTTCATTGAGAGCTCGAACCCACTGGTGGTTTGCGTACATCAAGTTGGTGATGCAGGATCACCCTTTCGTAAAGCCGTGTTGCGCTGGCGTCAATACGTCCATCGATTCGAAGAACGACAGCAGACACTTTTTCACAACCTTCTCGAGAACTTTGGATAATACCGAAGTCAAACAGATCGGTCTATAGTTCTCTATTTTACTCGGATCACCACCCTTGGGAAGCGGTTTAACTATCTAGCATTTCCAGTCGTTCGGGACGGATCCTTCAGGGAGCGATCTATTAAAAAGGTTTGTCACAGCTGGTATGATAATCGATAGGGACTTGAGTATTAGTGGGTGAAGTCCGTCTGGTCCGGGGGGCTTTGCACCATTGAGGTTGACGAGTAGCTGATCTACTTCGACTGCATCACATTGTAGGCTGTTGAGCAAGACTTGCGCAACCTGTGCCGGTACTGGAACAGCCGCCGGTTTACTGGAAAATACAGTGAGGAAGTGCGTAGCCAGGGCGTCCGCGCGCTCCGCGCTTGAAATGAGTGTCTTCCCGTCTAAGCTCTCTAAGACCGGTAGGTCGTCCCCAGATTTCAGTTGACGTTTCAAGTAGGCAAATATTCGCTTGGGTGCAGTTGTGGCCGATGATGCTAGCTCCTCTTCGAACTGCCGGCGTTTCTTGATCTTTGCGGCGTTACATAAGTTTCTTGTACCGAAGTGCCATTGGAGTAGAATCATCTGCAGCCACCTTCCTACAACACCCATCAGATTCCTATCGGCAGCAGTCCCTCATAAGACCACGCTGTCCCGTTTCCCTGGCGGCGTTCAATGTTCGCACTCCAACCTAAAAGGTCAACATGCTGCACTCGCAAGCACCTTGGACACACTGGATATTGATATGTGTTGTGTTTCCGGAACTAGGATCAACGACCCTAATGGGGTTGTTGAATTAACTGCGCCCGGCCTCTTCTCTCGCTGTTGGTTACAGGCATACGGAGACACCGATGCAGCGTTCACGGGTCAAGCCGGTGTAGTTATTATTCTAAGCTCCAAGGCTGAACCATCTTTGGTTAATTGGATTCCGGTGAAGAGCCGTTATATGCAGCCCGTTTGACCACATAACCGAGGTTGATTCACGAAGCAGTACAGAACGCTGTTGGCTTGTGATTTCCGTTTATGATCCCACTGACTGCAGTTCAAATGCTGTCAAAGACACATTCTATCACGAACTGAATGCGCTATTACGCACTGCTACTAGTTCAGATATTATACTACTTGCAGGGGATATGAAGGCACAAGTAGGGCGTCTGAGCTTTTCAGAAACTCAGCAAGGTGGTAATTATGGGCTTAACACCGAACGGACTGACAACGGCGAACGTCTGCTGCAATTGTGTGCGGAGCACTAGTTGTTTCTTAGTAGCACTGCTTTTAGACACAGTGGGCGCCGATGTGCCACTTGGCGTTCTCCTGTAACTGACCAGCGATGGACCCAAATTGATCACATTGCCATAAGTTACAGATGGTGTGGTTCCATCCTGGATTGCCGCTCGTACTGGAGTACCTGCGTCGACTCTAATCATGCCTTGGTACGCTGTCGTTACTCCACGAACTTTACCAGGAGGCGCACCAAGTATCTTCTCCAAGTGGCAACTGAGAAATTGTCTCAGTCCTCGGTCGGGCAAGCCTAACAAGAAGCATTGCATACCGTACTTCCGCTGTCTTGTTCTAATTACACTGAGCTTCAGTGGAATAGAATCTCGGCCGCCATGCAGGACGTAGGAGAGTCTGCTTGTGGCACTATCCATCGTCACCGCACCAGTCACTGGATCTGCGAGAGGTCGGTGAGCCTGTTGGAATCCAGAAGAAACATCCCGGCGGGCTCTGAGCACAATCTGACCAGACGGGCTATTAGGCGCGAACTAAAGCTGAGCGTACATGCTGACAAGGAAGCCTGGTGGACAAGTACAGCTCAAGAAATAGAGGAGGCAGGAGTAGTAGGCAATTAGCGCAAGCTCTTCCAGCTGATCCGCAGAACTGGTCACAGGAAACTAGGCGTCAGTGAGACAATCAGAGCGCGGGTGCGCTGATACACAATAAAGAGCGCCGTTTGGCTCGTTGGGCTGAACACTTTCAAGATCAGTTCAGCTGCTCCTGCTCCTGCATCTCTTCCTACTCAGGTGCTGCAGGACGAGCCATGGATGGTTAGTTTAGAGCCTCCGTCTGAGGCCAAAGATTGAAACGCGATCACAGCCCTCAATCGTTTTTCTGCTACTGTCCCGGGTTATTTCCTACTTGTGCTATTTAAGGGTGGTGGTGAGGTCCTCTACAAAGCACTGACCTTTATTCGAACATATCTGGAAGTGGTGTCCTGGCTGACGAGTGGATCGATTATAGTGTCAATCTATAAGAAGGGCAGTCACACAGACTGTTCTAACCACAATGGTATTAGCTTAAAGCAAGTTACGCCAAAATTACTGGCATCGATTCTCGTTTGTCTCCTCACTGTGGAATGGGAATTTCAGAATTAGGAAAAGCAGGTAGGTTTCCATCCAGGACGTGGCTGTATAGACCATATATTTACTTTGCGGCAGGTGCTAGAGCAGCGCCACGCATACCGCAGACCGACAATAGCTGTGTTCCTCGATTTCAAGAGTGCGTTCGATTCAGTCGATCGATCGATTCTGTTCGAAATACTTGCGCAGAAAGGTGTTCCCACGAAATATGTGAACATCCTTCGTGCTCTATACTCCAACACTATAGGCCGCGTCAGCGTCTACAGTGACCTGTCGGATAGCTTTCCGACCACAAGTGGCGTTCGTCAGGTTTGTCCGATTTCCACGTTTTTGTTCAATTTCGTCGTGCACTCTATCATGGGGTGTTCCCTTGCGTAATTTCACGATGTAGGCGTTGAAGTGCTGCCTGGTGAAAGGTTAGTTGATCTAGATTATGCGGACGATATCGTCTTGCTTTTTCACGATGTGGGGGCGGCACAGGCAACCCTGAATAGTCTTTCTAGAGTGGTCCCGTTATTTGGAATGCACCTTCAACGTGCAAAGTGTTGCTGCAGGACCACCAGCCACTTTATGACCCCTTGGCCCTTGGTTACGAGGAACTCAAGGTGGTTTATCCATTCCCTTACCTTAGCAACTGCATCAGCAACGATGGGCACATGGAAACTGACGGCAGTTCACTCAATGCAAAAGCCAGAACTGCCCTCTTGAATCTGACATTTTTGGTGACAGCAAGGAGTTTCCCTTCGTCTTGTTGGTCGTGTATACAATGCCACAGTGATGGCCGTTCTGCTGTATGGTAGTGTGACTAGGTCCCTTCGGTCTGAAGATCTGAGGCGCCTTCAAGTCTATGATCATCGTTGTCTGCGAAGCATTGCTGGTGTCGGATGGCACCAGCGTGTTCGCAACGATGATGTGCTTAAGTGAGTATTGAGTAATGATAATCATGCTAGCTCCCTAGAACAACAGATGACACTTAATAAGTTCCGTTGGCTCGTGCACGTGCTACGTATGCCTGGTCACCGCTGCCAGATGTAGGATTGCGCAAGGTTCGAGGTGGACAGAAGTTGACTTGGCAGCGGAAAAGGAAGTCACTGACGACCAACTGGGTGCCGTTGGTCCGTCTAGCCTTCCGGGCTGGGGTCGACATGACTCACCTTGTGCTTGGCTCGAGATTTTACAGGACGTGGCTCGCAGTAAACACCAGTAGCGCGTTTGCTGCCGTCTCCTAATCGGATTGACTGTTTAAAGTGTGCTTGGTGCTGAGTTATCTGCTGGGTAATGACTGATTATGATGCGGGGCAGTAAAAGCCGCAAGAGATTTGTCTGGCCGATGCCGCCTTACCTTTCTCGATTGCCAGTTGTTTGTGACGTTATGTTGTTAACCTAAGGTGTAGGTGCCTTAGGGCATTAAGGTTTTCAGGTAACTCCTCCTTCTCTCCCTTTTACTATTCGTTATTCCTTAAGTCATCGTGGTTGTATGGCAACGAAGCATCAGTTCAAATGGCTGATGTACTGCTGTTGTTGATTGATCGTGATTGTATTGTTTAGCAAGCAAGCACCTGATTTAGTGAAACCCTGAAGTCAGTAGATGATCTGGCAAGAAACATGAATAAACTCAGCAAGGGAGCTGCGTTGGGTTGGTTCTTACCATCCCCTTAAATGGGGTCCTTTGAGCTAATCAGATAACTAGTTGGATGATGTCCTGTCGCGAATATGACACGATCAGTGGAGACCTTGCATTCGTTCCTTAATTTCGGACTCAAGGATTTCGTCTGAAGCATTGTTGGGTTATTATCACTGATATTATGGCAACGCGTGTAAAGAGAAGCGAACCCGCCTCACTTCTGTGCACTAGCTAAGTTAATAAGTGGAACAACTGAGCTCTTTTACAAGTCGCTTGTGTCCATTTGCTTTAACCAATCCAAAAATATTCGAACTGACTGATCTGGCATTTTACTGTAAATCATCATTCTAAAGTGAGTCTCCAGCCATTGACGAGTGAACTGTTACCAGACACCGTTAGTTGCCAAGAGCGCCTTTCGAACTGATAGCTGTTTGACTCCGCCTGATCTCCTGTCTGGGTGTTTGTGTGTGCGCTTTGTGTCCAGTGGCTGTCCAAATCAAAGCGAAGTCGGGGCCTCGATTAGACGTCTATCATACGTAAATGAAGGGTTGCTTTTATATTTTACCCACATGTGAATCGCGCATTTAATTATTGCGTCTTATTAGCCACCATCACGACTGGTGAAGTCGACTTGCAGCTATTAACGCGCCTAATCGGAATCAGCTTGGGGTTGTCGACTTGGGCAAGCGGCGTCAACTCGGGATTATTAACTCGCGTGATCGAGCCCTGATTGAAGTTATAGAAAGCTCATCCGCCCTATCGTCTAGCCAGTCACACTTTGTTGGTGCTGTTCAAACGCAATGTCAGACTTTAACAGTTTACTTTGTGCGTTAATTGCAACATTTGTTACGGGCGAATTCTTTCTTTCTATGATCCCATATAAGGTTCCCTAAACTTGCTTTATTTAACTTTCGCTAATGTCAACTTCTTACAGCCTCATGTTTTCATTTACAGCTTCAGTTCTGACAAGATCAGCTGTGCTTCAGTTGTATACTTCACATCTGCTGTCTCCGGGAATTGTCATCTTTCTGCGTTTGGCTAAGCTAATGCATTCCCTGGGCCCTAAGATTCAGCTCAAACTCTCTGCAGTATTATTCCTTGGGCCTATTGGGAACATTTCGGTATGTGGATGACTCACCTCATGTCACCCGCCGTCGTTCTGTGTGGGTGTCAGTTATTGATACGAAGTCACAACGACAGCCAACTCTGAAAACAGATGCTGTAAACTACTGCGTGTTTGAATGCCCGCTTCTACTGATTTTATTTCACACCCTGTGTTCCTGTTCACTTGTTAGTTCTACGATCCCATCAGCAAATGTAGTATGAACTCAGCACTTCGAATGGTCCAAAGAAGTGCTTTATTCGTTCTTTTGTCTGGTTTCCACTTCTAAAGGACGGAGGACTTGGCGGCTTGCGTTATCCACTCTTGTCGGATTACAAGAAGTGTATATCTGCTGATTATGGCGTTCTGTACGAAGAAAAAGGCATTGCTCTTCGTGGGCTGTTTATTATAAGCCCGAACGGGATCATACGCCAAATCACAATCAACGATACACCTGTTGGACGCTCCGTGGAAGAAACTTTGCGCTTGGTCAAGGCTTTCCAGTTCACGGACAAACATGGCGAAGGTAGGCGTTAGCATGTCTTCTTTGTCCCACTCTATGCTACCCATAATACACATTTACTTTTGTGTCGTTTTCGTTTCATCGCTATTTGTTTTCCTTTTTCGCGGTTACATCCCTGGGTCACTTGCAGCAACGGCTTGCTTTTTTCTATCTACGTATGCGACGCCTTTTATTTGTTCTTATCCTTATTGTTGACCTTCATCCGTCAGGTGTTCTGCACGAATAACGTATGCCTGATAAAGGGATAGGACATAATCGTGTATTTTGCTGATTTTCAAGGCTGTCTACGAACACGGTCTTTAACCGCAGATTGTCGGTCGGTTTCCTTATCGGCCTTTTAGCATTGCAGTATTCATGTTCCGGAGTATCCTTTCTTATCATCTCTTTGACCTTTGATGCCAGCTGTTGCTATTTTTTGACTCGACGTTTGCTTTTTATAATGAAATATTGTATCACTTATGTCATGCCCTAGTGGTGGAACAACTATCCTTCTCTTATCTAATCATTTTGACTTGATTTCGGATTTCGTAGCTTGATGACCGATGATCATGACGATAGCCGCCAAGCATAATGTGCCGAGTTCGACCCCAAATTCAGGCTATCGCTATTCGATGAGTCAAGACGATGGTGAAGCACGTGTTGAAATGCAGCGATAGGAGAGAGCAACACGTAAACCTTTCACTTTTTATTTGCTTGTACTATTCACTCTGCTTTGAAGATATTGTCCTTCGCAGTCTAGTGGGGTTACGGATGCTTATGGTGACTTGTTTGGTTCGAAAGTTTCGCGCGGGTTCGACTAATATATGGGTAAGTTTGTCCAAATCAGCTGACTTGTAAGAGCTAACAATTTATTAAGGAATTCAAGACATCCACCACTTCAGGGGTATTTTACTTAACTTCAAAACCACAGTAAGAGTCGTTTACCACTACAACATCGGAACTTGGTCCATTCGGTCTGCAAATGTCAGGTACCTTCAGATCACTGACAGTCGTTACTCGCGGAGCATTGCTCTTGTTAGGTGGAACCAACGTGCCCTCTGCAACTTGGCGTGCAAGTTACTAATAGCGATGATCATGAAGTTGGTTCGTTGGGTCATATAAAGTTGACGAATACCATGCGTTGTTTCGTACACGTGTCGCCAACTGTACGCCGTAACCACGCTTCGCTGCCCTGTGGCCACCACCAGTCGCGCTTTCACTGTGTATATTACAAGGTCGCCCACTCCTATGCGGATTCAAACCGGTGACCTTATGGTTGCAAACCAGGTGCGCAGACCGCTCGGCCACCTGTCGACTCTTCGATGCATTGAATTATACTGGGTGAGGCCCCGGATTCCTTGATAGCCACTTGCAACAAGTTGGTCAACGGTTAGAGATCAGACCAACTCGGTCTCCTGATCCTCTAGGCTGAGGGTTGTAAATGGGATAGCGCCCATTTCTGTAAAACCGGATCGCTGCCATGTGGACAGGCTTTTTGACCCAAAGTCTTTGCTTGAGGATCCTACTCGTTCTCCGGTCTAGGTTTGAGCACCTTGGCAGTATCACAGCCCAATGATTATTTCATCAAAATTCAATCACCTGCATTGGCCGTCACGCCGCATATCCAGCATCACCTTATCTGCTGTATACGGCAGAACAAATAGGCGGAAACATGCTACTGCTGGTGCCTCCTTTCTTTTCCAAATGTTTCTCTCATCCCCCTCCTGACCCTAACTGCTAACCTGTGATTCTCGGCTCATTTGACAATACCACTCCAATACAACTGGAGTTCTGCCATCTGCAGTTATGTTTCCTCATCATCCCCTAGGCTCCCTCGCACAATAGCTCTTTATAAGGTCACGCTCTTCCTTCCTCATGGTGGCATTCAACATTCCTATTCTAAGACCAGCTGGTCAAATGCACGTTGAACACCCTGGGTTTTGACTTGTGTGTGTCCGAAACTAGTATCACTGACCTTCAGAAGCAAGAAACTTTCCCAACAGACTGGAACTGCTCCGTCATAGTCCCAATTTTCAAGGAAGGCTTACGTTCAGAATGCGGTAATCATAGAGGAATCAGTCTGATCTCAATTGCCTCTAAGTTCTTTGCGTCCGACCAGCACTCATAAAAGCCAAGTTCATGAGCAGCAAGCCGGGTTTCGTCGAAATGGAGGCTGCATCAACCACATCTTTACTTTGCGTCACTTGTTGTAGCGCCGCCATTTTCCTTGACGGCTTACCGTAGTCCTGTTTCTCGATGTCAAAGGTGCGTTTGATTTGGTGGATCTTTATGCTCTTTGGAACTGTTTGCTTAGGCAATGTGTGCCCGATAAATATGTAAACATTATCAGAAGGCTCTACGCGCATGGTTCGGGTACAGTGAGTGATTTATAGAAAACTGTCCCTCCATTCTCTATCTTCACCTATGTCAGACAAAGTTCATGGTCGTCACTCATCCTGTTTAACGTTGCCACCGATGAACTCATCGAAACGGCGTTCAGTGGGAAAGGCATGTGTTATCCTGATGACACGCGTAATCAATTCTACACTCAGCTATCCTCCGTGATATGGTCTGTGCCGAGGAGCGACCGACTATTTCTGCTGGGTGATTTCAACGCGCGCGTTGGGCGTGATGCATCGGTGTGGGCAGATGTCATCGGTTCTCATGGCAATGGTTCAGCGAATGCGAACGGTGACAGGCTGCTCTCCCTGTATGCCACTCACGGCTTGACGATCACAACACTCGGTTTGCACTGAGTGCGGGTGATATAGCAATTTGGACGCACCCACGGAGTGGTCACGCTCACCTGCTCGACTATGTCATCGTACATCATTGTGATATTCGTGAAGTGCGAATAACACATGTACTGCGTGGAGCTGAGTGTGGTACTGATCACAAATTGGTGCGTACCAAACTGTACATATGTTTTCCTAAATCTATGTATTGCACTCCCGCGGTGAATCGGCGTAAATTTAACATTCTCTCCCTCGGTACTGTGGAGAAACGTACTGAGCTGGAGAAGGCGATGGCTGCACACCTGTGTGATGTGGACTACATAGCCACAGTGGGCGACCTGTGGCACCACATTCGCGACCAGGTGACAGCTGCTGCCGAGGAGACCATCGGGCGCGCAAACTGTAAGCGGCCTGATTTGTTTTATGAGAACAATGCGACGATTAGCTCATTGGTGTCGGAGAAGAATGCAACATTTGCTGCACATGTGGCAGATCCCAGTGACTTGGGGAAGAAGAGTCAGTTTCGCAAACTTCGACGGCGACTGACCCGAGAGCTCCGACGCATAAAAATCGCGTGGTGGACGGAGAAGGCGAAGCAGATGGAATGCTACGCCGAACGCCGCCAACACAAGTAATTTTTTGACTCATTGAAGGCGGTGTATGGACCGAGATTGGAGCCGCTGAGGACACTGATCGATGGTAGTTCAGGCGCTACCTGCACCCAGACTGCAGACATAATGCAGGTCTGGCGGAAACACTTTGACTGTCTCTTGAACAACCGTTCAGAGATCGACTGGCCTACAGCGAACTGCCTGAAGCAGCACGGCGTGAAAACGAGTCTGGCGGACACGCCGAGACTGGATGAGACGCAGATAGCACTTGCTCAGCTGCGAAATGGCAACTGTGCAGGGGCCAACGGGATCCTGCCTGAAGTATTGAAACTCGGCGGACCCGCGTTGTTGACTGCGCTGCAATACTTGGTGCAGCGTGTATGGATTGTGCAGGAAGTGCCTGCTGAGCTGAAGGATGCCCTTGTGCTACCACTGCACAAGGGCAAAGGTAGCAAGCAATGTTGCCGGAATTGTCGTGGCATCAACTTGCTGAGTTGTGTGAGCAAGATGATTGCCCGAATCCTGCTCAACCGCCTCGTCAGTCAAGTTGTGGAACCTAACGTGGCGGAAGAGCATTGTGGATTCCGTTCGGGTCGCAGCACTATAGATATGGTGTTTGCGGCTCGTCAGTTGCAGGAGAAGTGCAGAGAACGACACTAGCCATGGTACTCGCTTTTTGTTGATTTCACCAAGGCATTTGATACGGTGAACCGCGAGGCATTGTGGCTGGTGTTGGGTAAGTTTGGTTGCCCGCGTAATTGTGAGTTTAATTGAATGTCTGCACAGTGGTATGCGAGCGAGGGTGCAGCTGAGTGGAGAGACCTCTGATGACTTTGCAGTTGTCACTGGTGTGAAGCAAGGCTGTGTCTTTGCTCCTGCCCTGTTTAATATATATCTTCATGAAATGATGTCTTGTGCTTTTGAATCGGTTTGTGCTTACGGTGTTCGTGTGGAGCACCGTATTGGTGGTGGGTTGCTGAACATCCCTCGTTTTGATACGAGAACTCTAGTCTGTGAGAAAACTATCCGTATTTTGCTGTTTGCTGACGACTGTGCGTTGTTTGCACACAGCGCGGATGAGTTGCAGCACATGACTAGTGCTCTGGCTTCGACAGCGGTCAAATTCGGGCTCACAATCAACACAAGCAAAACTGTTTATCTCTTTCAGCCTTCACCGGGCGTGCAATCTTCAATATTGCCACGAATCAGCATTGGTGCTTAAGTATTGGAAAGCACCTCCTGCTTCTGCTACCTTGGGAGTGTGATGTCGACTGATCAGCAGCTACACGATGAGCTTCGTACCCGCGTGTCGAAGGCAGCTGCGGCATTCGGGAAGCTTGAGTACCGAGTGTGGAACAACCATCAGCTTACCATTGGCACGAAGCTGATGGTGTACAAATCCACGGTGCTGTCCGTTCTTCTATACGGCAGTGAAACGTGGATGATGTACCGTCGGGATGTGCGATATCTCGAGCGGTCCCATCAGCAGTGTTTGCGACGGATTTTGCGCATCGGTTGGGGCGACAGAGTTGCAGGCACGGAAGTGTTGCGACAAAGTGGAATGTATGCAGTGGACTACATAGTTTTGCTGAGACAGCTGAGGTGGCTCGGTTATGTGTGGGGTATGGATTCGACGCGGATACCGAAACAACTCATACGGTTAGCTGAGTATTGGGAAGCGGCACGTGGGGAAACAAAAATTACCTTACCAGGACATGATCATAGTGAGCCCCTCATCTTCTAATCTTGATTGCATGTCATGGGAATCGAAGGTGGTTGATCGGCGTGCATGGCGCGATCTGATCACGAAGGCAGTTGCCGAGATGCAGGAGAAATCCCTCATGCATGCAGAGAAGAAGCGGCAAGTGCGGAAGCGGCAAGCACCGATGAATTGTACTCCATCGATATCAAGCGCATGGTGCTGTAGAACATGCGGTCGCGAGTGCCTTAGTCAGGCAGGCCTAGTGAGACATGAGCGAGGCCACTCGCGACCACTACCGAAGCGACGACGGGTCCTGCAGAGAACGTAGGCAGAACCGGCGCATCGTTTGTGGGCACGCTGCATTCGATTTACTAACCGCTTGCTTGCATGCTAAGTCTGTTTATTTCAGGTGGTGGGTTTTCAATTTTGTCCTAATGCTTTTCTTTCTCATACACATGTCTACCTGTACTCTCTTCTATAAACTTGCACACGTCGCTTAAGCAAATTGTAGTTAATTTTGATAACCTTTTCGTGTTTGTGTCATTTCCTTAATATATTCTTTCTGACCTCGTGAACTTATCTCGGATTGTTTTGTAAACAACTTATTTCATATGCTCATTAACTTAAGATTTATGTCACCGTTTCCTTATGCATTACTCGTTTTATTTTCTTTGTTATCTTTCTCTCAAGTGATTGACTGTTGCTTGATATCTCCGGTGTGGCTGCTCTTGATGTGCATGTTGACAAGGTGCCTACCTGTCTATTACCCACTACCTCATCCATACTGGCTCCAGGAGACAGTTGGTCGTTGGTGAAGGGGATGGGGTGCACGGTTT
>OX104068.1:69835449-69882220 GCA_944474145.2 Dicrocoelium dendriticum | reverse complement strand
GGTTGCAGAGATCATGCAGTTTTACTCTTCGATTATATATGCTACGCAAAATACCCTGCGGATATTACATGGGAAAGCCGAGTTATCATACTGTACGATGAACTGGCTCGACTTGCAGAGACAGCCAACTGGAACATTCTGACAGACGAAGTACCGACAATCGCATGGCAACATTTCGTCAACCAATTTAGCACTCTCGTCGAAGAAGCATTCGAAACTAATGTTGTCCACTCGAAGAAGACTGCTTCATTTGTGCGAAGTAGGACACGGAAATGTATGGCAGTGAGGAACTCGGCCTGGCGTATCTATAAGAAACACCCGAGCACGGAGAGCTGGACGGCCTATGCAATTCAACGTAATCATTGCACTCAACTCGTTCGTGAGAATAAACTGACATACCAGTAGCATCTGACGGAGCGCATGGTTTCGAATCATAAGCTACTCTACCAACATGTAAACAACCTGCGCAAGGTGAAACGGGGAATCCCTCCTCTTCAAACGCCAGATGGCATGACGCTGACTACGGAGGATGCGGCGAACGCCTTGCGGTTGCAATATGTATCGAACTTTCAATGCATTTCCTGGTCATCTGTTCCTTTGTCAGCAGCTGTTTTACAACCAAAACTTATGCACATAACTTTCACGGCGGGGATGGTATTAAAGTTGTTGTGTATGCGTAAGCACAGCTCTCCTGGAATCGACAACATTCACCCTAAGTCCCTTGCGGTAATGGGAGAAAGTTTAGCAGAGCCTCTGGCACGATTCTTCCAACGCTGCTTCGATCAGATGTATGTACCCGAGATGTGGAAATGTGGGATCATAACCCCAATTCACAAGGGCGGTAGCCGTTCTGATCCAGCCAACTACCGTCATGTAACCCTTCTCCCGGTCCTGTCAAAGGTTATGGAAGCTATTGTTGCTGACGTATTAACAGCCTATCTAGAAGAGTCTGCCTTCCTTGCACATGAACAGCATGGTTTTCGACGGAATCGATCGTGCACCACAAACCTGCTGCTAGCAAGATCGAGTTGGACAAAATTAACTGACAACGGTGCAGGAGTGGACGTGGTCTACCTAGATTTCTCAAAGGCCTTCGATCGACTAGACCATGGAATCGTGATCTGCAAACTTCAGAGCTTCGGCATTGGTGATCCGCTCCTAGAATGGATCACAAGCTTTCTTCTCTACCGGAGCTTAGAGGTAAAAGTGCGTGGGTCCCTGTCCCACCCAATCCAAGTCGAATGTGGTGCACCACAAGGATCGGTACTGGGGCCACGATTGTTTTTGATGTTTATTGACGACAAAGCGGCCCTCATTCTTTTCAACTGCCTACTCTATGCCGACGACATCAAGGTCTGGAGAGCGATCAATACACCAGACGACTCCGCAATACTTCAAGAGGATCTGGATAAGGTGTATGCGTGGTCAGTTCAGAACCAACTCCCACTCAACACAGAAAAGTGCAGAGTATTACACTTACGTCACCAATCAGCATTTTTCTATAAACTGGGTGACCATGTGCTTCACACAACTGCTGAGGAAAAGGATTTAGGAGTCTTGATTCAGTCCGACCTTGGTTGTTCAGCCCAGGCAAAGAAAGCATTGAACGCGAGCATTCGAAATTCGGGCCTTCTCCGGCGCAAATTTGGACGCTTCGATCCATCTGTTTTTCACCAATTTCTAGGTGCATACATACGACCACACGTGGAGTATACAATACAAGTCTGGCAGCCGTGGCTGAGGAAAGACCTCTCTGATTTAGAGAAACCTCAAAGACGCGCAACGAAGAACGTGAAAGGTTTAGGCCAGTTACGCTACGAAGACAGACTGAGATTGCTCGGGATATTTAGTGGTCAATATCGACGACTACGGGGAGATTTGATCTTGGCTTATCAGATTCTGACAGACCCCAATCATACCTGCCGCCATCTGCTGGAGCTCAGTAACAACAACAATCTGAGAGGCCATCATCTGGAGCTGGCAGTGCAGTACAGCCGTTTGGAATGTCGACGGAATTTCATTTCCGTGCGTGTTTGCCAAGCCTGGAATGCCCTCCCAGAATCTGTAGTCAGTGCACCCAACCTGATCGAGTTCAAAAATCGAGTTGATAGTGCACTCACTTCATTGCACTATCTCCCATAGTACAGTCTAATTTTGAGAGAACCAAAATCCATACTTTAAAAATAATTTTCCACCACGCAAATTTCAACAGTGGATTTATATTTATATTTTGACGCTTCAAACTCAAACATTTTGCCCCATGCGAATTTCAAGGGGCGGTGACTCTTTTAATCCAATACTCCATACCTCATGATCCCCACCGGAGTTATAGTGGATTATTATTTTGACATTTCAAACTCGGTGAGTCCACAAGCTTGTAGTGACTCGTTGTTAAACGATTTTACTGAATTGGTTTGCATTGAACTTTTCACACTTCTATGATTTTCGCACTGATCACCCTACGGGATCTGTCAAGCTTTAGCTTTTATACCCGCATAAATCCATTGTTCCATTATAGGCTGTTCTCTGTATTCTATTGAATGCACTTCATTGGTTTGGAAAGTCTGAGAAACTTGTTCTTGGAAAAGTCTTGGCCTAATCCTGTTTAGGGAAGCCACATCGGTTTGTATATAGAAGGTCCACACAAGACGCAGTACTTTGTCTAACTCATTTGGTGTTGTTATCGCTAGACAGTAGGGATAAAAAATGCACGTGTCGGTTCCCTTGACTTGAGCAACGCATTCGACTGTTAACTGTGAATTCCTTTGCAACATTTACCCGCTTGCTATTCAACCTTCCTTAGTCTTCTTGCCAAAGCATTATTTCACCAAACATATTAAGATTACTAGGTTTGGCTGCAGAAGATCCTCGCCACAAGTTCCGGTGTCCTTCAAGGATCTAAGTTGCCATCATTCTTGTTCGCTACTTACATTGGCTTCGTACCTGTCTCCAAAGGTATCTTTTTAAATTTGCTGTTGGTTTATCTATCGATGTGAATCAAATAACTCCTACCTCGTTGTAGTTGTTTGTGCGAACTAATGTAATTGTCAAAATCATGATGTGTGACGCCTACCGATAACAGTTACGTTCTGTACAGCACACCCTCAGACTACCTCAACGCCATCGACCAGACGCAAGACCAGAGCAACAAATAAGGTAATTTGGCTAAATTCCTGCTTGATCTGAACGTTATCATCCATTAACTAACCAGTAAATTTACTAATAAGGTTATTTTCTCCACTGAACTTTCGCTGCTGTTTGACACCATTACATTACTCCTTTTACCACGTTGATGGTGCATGCAGTACAGTTGAAAATGCAACTTTCATGGGTGTCTGAAGGTGCATTCTTAATCAACAATAATGACTGTCAATTTAGGCTGGCCTGATAGGTTATGAATTTGATATTCGGCACCGGCGACAGCATGACATCGGTACTTCGATGTATGATTTTGGGAGCACTTGGCAGAGATGAACTTACAGCATGGTAGTTGACCGCCATTGGATGAACGCAATGTGCGTACTGTTCGGTCAACAGTACCCTAAGTGGCAGAAGTTGATCGAACATCTTTGTATACATTTCTTAAAGCATTCATCCTATGTGACATCTAGAATGGCTTCAAACTACGTTCTAGCTCTAGAGAGCAGGAGTGTATGTGCGTCGGTGAAGCACACCGACTCTCACGATGTGTGTTGTTTACACGTCCAGGGTTGTGAATAGAAGAATAGGAAGAAAGATAAGGTAGTTACTGGGTCACGATGAATGAAGACTCATACTTTGGGCTTGGCCTACGTTGGTCAATGTCCGAAAGGCGATGAACACGTTTGGTTGGGTACGGTTGCAGCCATGACGAAGAGTCGTCCTTAGTGCCGTTTGTGTTGTGGGGCACCTTGTATCTCCTCATTCCGTTTAGTCTCTTCCAATCCAAATCTAATCCTTGACGCGAACTCCAACGTTCAGATGGGTAAATTGTTTATCTCCTGGAAAGCCTTTTCACTCAATCAAATAGCCATCACATCCGAAAAGCAGTGGATAGTTGTTTTGGTCGGTACGGACTCGTCATCGGCGCATTTACCATCTTTCCGAATTCGAATTCGCGACTATCCTCTTACGAGCCAGCGACTTAAGATACTGAACTATGGACGGTAGCCATTTACAACTATGGCTGATTATTAGACACGATACAGTGCAGCTCACCTCTCCTTCACTGCCGTGCGTGTTATGAACGTGCGGAAGACAGACACTGTTGCCTCTCAGAGCCAAGACGCACTTCTCAAATCTCTACCATTTAAGGTTGCGTGTGAGGTGCTCGGACGATTCCTGATCATTAGAGAGTGGTATGCGGCGTTTTGTTATCAGCATGGTTGCTCCAAATGGACTCAGTCAGACAGTTAACACGCATCTGAAGAGGCTCTGGATGGGCGTTTCGTCCAACTAAGACTTATCATCAGCGCGCACCACTATTCTCAATGTCAAAATTCCGGTTTCACCCGAGCAAATAATAAAACCTTAATTTTACACGATTGTGTGCATCGTCATGCAGTCACACAAATAAATCTCCAGATGCCTAGAAACTAATTTACTAAATGTCACATGTAGTGTAAAGACGAATGGAAGAGAGAACTAAACAAGTTCGCGGAGGGGTTTCGGCTTTATTCTACTATTTTGCGTGCTTCCCTTACTATAATTACCCTTCAGTATTCTATGGGGTTCTGTTGCCATTAGCGTTAATCACTGAGCTATCAGGTAGACGAGGGAAGCTGAAACCAACTGATCACTGGCAACCCGCAAGCAAAGTGTAGACTAAAGTTTCCGGGGTATCACTGACAAGGAAACGGAAATACGGGTGTGAATCTTATGGTCTGTTGAACACACAACGATTTGTTTCGGTAAAACATGGAGAGGACTTAAAAGCAAACGCAAGAAAGATCAAATAGAATAGACGGTCGCTCAGAAATATTTAGAATAACGTACCCCAGAAAGGTACCTGTACATCCTACACTAATTAGGAACCATAAATTCCGAACAGTGTTTACCGATACTCACGGGCACGACTTTATTCCAACCGTCGGACACAATTTTGATCACACTCGACAAAGCACTCAGAAGGATCTCGACCAAATCCATTCGTTTCAGTTCAACACCGTGTGGAGCAGCTAAAGAGTAATCTACGTATTCTTTGCAGAAAATCCCACTCAACAATGCAGCGGACGGTCAGTGGGCCAGGTCGTGAAACTCCGTTTACCACCATTTGGTGTGAAGGCAGCACAGGCACAGTTCCGCTCTGCTGACGCATCAGATAGTTGCACAGAGCGAGCAATACATAGTTACATCAAAGAAACTGTATCCTGTAACCTTACCTTAATGTGACAACTGCTCGCGGACGTGACTCAATGTGTTTGTGCACTCGCATACCCATTAAAACAGTAGCATAGTCAGTGTCAACCTCACCACCAATCTAGCCGATAGCGTTTGCGATCAAATTGCTCGGACGCACCCTGCGACAAGTGACGTTCACAAAATTGAAGATCACTCCTGTTTGTCCACGGAAGGCTAAGCCCGAAGCGTTGCAAAACATACGTTAACTGCGGCGTGGCAAGCTGTGTTCGGGGTGTACGGTGTGGAATGGAGTGCTCTAACCGTTCAAAAATTCCTATCTCAAATACGCTTGCCTAAGGCTTAAATGAAGCAACGAAATGCTATAATAAAATCGATTCAGTTTGGCACCGTACTGAGTGCACGGATACCTTACTCCTCAGCCGTATACCTATGCTGACGCAGAGATACGACAGACCGGCACAGATCGTGGAGCAAGAAACGGCCGTATAAACACCAAGTGGACACACACCGAATCAGTTCCTCGAATTCCATGCCCATTAACGAAATCCAATTTCAGCACAGAGCAGCCAGGCCGAATATCTAAGCAACGATCCAGAGCCAGGTACTCCGACAGGAGAGGCAGCTCCATTGTGTTGCGTTCGAGGTATATGGTTCGCCAACGAGACGTGGTACATCCACTACTGCTAAAGGACAGAAATCACGAGGCCCTTGTTGTCACCCACTCAATAGGTTCATTGTCCAACTTAGCCTCAACTGTTGCGAAACTTGGTACATCAAGTGCTTCCAAAATTGTCGTGAGACACTTAAGGCCATCTGTTGCCAGACTATAGAGAGCAGATACACATTATTCCAGAAAAAGGAACATTAAGCAACATAAGACTTATCTGACTGTTATATGCTTGCCTTAATGTTTTGCTGTACCGCCACCCTAACTATACACCCAAAACCCACTGCCACCTAGCGGCTGCTTTAAGATGCAGTTTACAGCGAAAGTACACTCACGTATTTATCATGGTTGATTTCACGGTACATTGTGTAGAAACTCCTGCCACGATCGGAGAACAATTCAAAGCCGAGCTACACAAGCTCATAACCAGTGTTCCATTTTACAATCACATCACTTTGCGCACGCGGTTCAGAACAGGTAACACTCCATCTGTGCTGGATGTTGTACATACCAACGAGGAGCATATGATTGATGTGTTGGTTTTAGACTGCTTGTTGGGTCGCAGTGAGCACGCAATCACCAGTTGCAACTTCGATAGCTATGTGGAATATCGGGATGAGAACGATGAGACTGCGCGAAGCATCACAAACTACGATCGATTAGCCCAGCTCGTCAGCGCTACAACATGGTTGTTCCTTGCCAAAGAACCATCGAAAGTCGCCTGGCTCGAGTTCTTCAACAAATTCAGGCAGCTGATTGCAGAGGATCCAGAAATAAGAGTTTGCATTAAGTGTACATCAGTTTCTTTTGTTGGCAGCAGAACTGGAAAATGGATGACAGTACGCAACGCAACATGACGAGTGTACAGAAAAGCTCCAGCACTAGAAACTTTGGACAACTACGTAGCGCAACGTAAGCACTGTACTTAACTCATAAGAGAGGACAAAGCCGGCTATCAGCAGAACATCGCAAAAGCATTCAGTGCTAACCACACACTGCTGTACAAACACGTCAATAGCTTACGAAAGGTGAGGCAAGGATTTCCTTAACTAAAAACGGCTGATGGACGAACAAGAACGGCTGTGGAAGCAGTAAACACGCTGCGGAGGCAATATGCCCGCACGTTTCAGATGGTCTCGCCACCGAACACTCTTCCATGTTTTGTCGTCTCTTCTCCAGGACTAACCCACATCACTTTTGCCGCGGAGGCTGTATTGCAAAAGATGGTATCTCTACGCAAACACAGCTCGCCAGGTGTCGACAGCATTCGTCCAGAGGCACTGAAAGCAGCAGGATGCTAGCTGGAAGGACCTTTAGCTCAGTTTTTCCAGCCTTAATCAGAACAGATCATGTTCCCGCCATGTGGAAGCTTGGAATAATAACCTCAATACACGAAGGTGGAAGCAGAAGTGATCCCTCCAACTACCACCCAGTATCCCTTTTTGCTATACATCTGCACCATCGCGGATAGGCCAACACCCAATAGCGTGACAGAACTGAACTCTATTTTTGGAATGAGTTCTTATAATCGGTGTTATTTGCAAAATGTCACTACCCTGGCGGATCCATTACGACAACAAAGAAAGGAGCATCGTTTACTTGGGGAAGCGAGCAGCAAAATGCCAGAAAAGAAGGGCTACATCTGCTCCCTTATTTGCTGTTTTCGATGAATCATGCGGCACTTTTATCTCAACTGATGCGTCTGATGTTGGTTTCGTTGCTGTTTTGTCACAGCCACAAAACAGAGTGGAAAAAGTTATTACTTACGCATCCCGGAAACTCTCAGATTCCGAGCGGCATTATTCAGTTGGGGGGAAAGAAGTTATTGCTTGTATGTGGGCTTGTAAAAATAGCATCTCCTATTCGGTCGTCGTTTCACTTTACAAACTGATCACTCTGCCCTTACAGTCCTACTCAGCAATGGATCGAAATGATCACGTCCAATGCGGATCGATCGTTGGCGTGCTAGCCTCCTTAAGTACGATTTTCAAATTGTGTACCGGCCGGGTTTGCAAAACAAATTTGCCGATGGATTACCTCACTTACCCGTGGGGCTGGAGGATGAAAAGGAGAGACTCAAAGAGACAATATTAGTTTGTAGCCTTGGCTCCGACCTAACAGTGTTGAGTATTGAGGAATTACGAACAGAAAATGCTAATAACCTCTTACTACATCAACTCAGCGAGTATGTCCTACGGGGATGGCCTAAGAACAAGAAAGTCCCCGGTGAGTTCATTCCATATTACGCCATTCGGATGAACTCTCAGTGATAGCTGGTTGTCTGATGCGTGGTTCGTTGTTGATAGCTCCACGTCAGTGGATAAACAAAACAATTACTTGTGCACATGTGGGATCCGCAGGTTTTGTTCGGACCAAAACCGAGCGAAACATTACATCTGGTGGCCACGAATGGCATCTGGCATTGAGAAATTTGTGGTGAATTGTAACGCTTGCCGCCTAGCAGACAAAAGTTTTCTGCAAGTTGAAGCCCCAGTACAGTCTATTACTTACCCGATGAAGCCGTGGGCTAAGATCGCCAGTGATATTATGGGTCCTTTTGCCACCGCGCCAGCGAATAAGAGAACTCTCTTTGTAACTACATGCTATTATAATAAGTGGGCTGAACTCAAAATGTGCGACCAAGTGACTACTTCGGTTGTGTTACGCTGGCTTGAATACTTGTTCGGTCGTTTCGTACCACCGCAAAAAACAGTCAATGGACACTGGACCACAAATTTGCAGTCAGGACTTCGCAGTTTCCCTCCAGTGCCATAACGCAAAACATTGCAGGACTGCACCTTATAATCCTGCGGCCAATGGCATGGTTGAGCGGCTAGTCCGATCCCACAAAGGAACCATACAGGCCATCCAATTGTAGGGTCGGACTAGGAAGATGCCGTCTTAACTGCCGTATTTTCTTACAGAACTTGTGATCACAAGACTGCCGGAAGAACGCCGGCAGAGCTGATGTTAGGAAGCTCCGTACGCACCAAACTAAATGCTGCACATTACCTGTCATCTGCGGGACGTGCAGAAGTTTCAAATCGCATAGCGCATTACCAAAATTCCTACGCCAGGTCGTCAACGCCTATGCAGCCTGGAGCATAAGTTCGTGTAAAAGAAAAAAACGGGCTACGCCTTAAGGCCTCTCATCAGCTATCCGCATCGTTGCGAATCGCCCAGAGACTAGGTAAGGAGACCTATCAATTGGAAACGGCCAAATTACTAACGCATGTCGGTTGCACACTGCCCATGGAACAGCTACCCAGTCTACAACTTTGTGTGAACACCAGTCCGAATTGCCGCTACCACGAAGTCAACCTCGCCGGTCCAGCAGCCGCTCGAAACCTGGCGACTGATACAAGCCCGCGTGACGCCGCCCTTCAAAAATGCGGGTGGTTGTGGCCGATTCATCACATGCCCCTCCTACCTCATGTTTCGTTGGTTGGCTGAAACAGAGCAACTCACTTCTCATTGGTTATGCAAAAACCGACGGTTAAAATTGATATACTGTGTGTTACATCTCTGTGTACCTCTGAATTGAGTGCCGATACACATCCTTCTCTTTCTGTTGCCTCCTTGATACAATAGGGACTGCGCCCGCATAGGTGAGAAGCTAGAGAACGGTTAACAAGATAGATTCTTTACACGATGTTAAGGGAAATTGCTTGTAAACTCTTTCGACCGAGGTTCCACGTCGATAACCTCAGGGGAAGCTCGGACCAAATCAATTCGAAGCC
Source organism: Dicrocoelium dendriticum (assembly GCA_944474145.2). Taxonomy (NCBI): domain Eukaryota; kingdom Metazoa; phylum Platyhelminthes; class Trematoda; order Plagiorchiida; family Dicrocoeliidae; genus Dicrocoelium; species Dicrocoelium dendriticum. The sequence continues at coordinate 69,872,473 of OX104068.1, read as the reverse complement.
AGGAGACAACCAATGAGAGTGCCTTTTCCGCTGGAGATCACCAATGGCAACACTCGCTTCGCCAAAGACAGTGTACCGTTATCTGGCAGTTCCTCGTAGCATGACATCCTCCTACAGGTCATTTCTGTGGTGCAACGCCTCTCACTCAGAGCGCGAAAAGTCAAACTAAGCTTCGAGAAAGGTGGGCCTTTAAATCGGCCGTTGCTTTTATTTGAACATCATTTTTACTTTATCTACTGCGGATAGAATAAGTTTTATAGGAATAATTTGACAGCTTTTTTGTCCAAAGTACTTCTAAGGTTAACCAGACCGATATTTTGCATACTAAGCCAATCAATCTACGGTGTACTGTTCATGGTTTGTCGATTTTCACCACGAACGTTTAGGCCAGTTGAAACCAATTAACGAATGTTCTCACAAAACCACACTCTGTCGGCTAGAAAATAAACACGAGGATTCCGTATATCAATATGTACTCAGCGCTCAAGAATACGGGTCTTTTTACTCGAGTGAGATCAATGCGCGCTTTTCTGTATCCATTCATAAAATGTTGCATTTGTCAACATGTCACTTTACTTAAGCCGCAGGTAATACTGTAAACTGCTGAAAATGCACTCATCTGGGTACATAAAGCTTGACTTGACTTGATCACAAACCTATTTAGCACAAAAAGACACGCAACATTATCGCAAGTCTCGTCTGTTGATATGAAACATGTTCTTCGTTTCTTCGTGGGATGGTTGATCGGCAGCGCAGTGTTCCCACGCCTACGTAACTCGAATTGCTAGTCTAATCGACTTTCCACAGTGCGTACGGACGGTGGCCTTACGAATCGGTCGTTTGGCAACCCAATGTGTCCCATGCGTTGCAATCGGCGTGCGTGGCCGATTCTCACCAGTGCGTATGGGCGGTCACTCTAAGTTAGTCATCCGGCCTTGAACTGTACCTCGACTGGTTCGTCTAATTACTGACCTCTTACCATACCCTTCTTTTTCCAGTTTTGGGCATTGGCCAGCGGAGTAAATCCGCACATTGCTGCAACGTGCCCTCTCGCGGTCTTCATCGCCGGCGCTTATGCTGCGCTGCATGTCTTATAGTATGCATGACGTCGAATTATGTAGCAATGGTTTAATACGGGTAAAATCACAAGAGCTTAACAGGTCCTCTAGGATGGTCATGGTGAGTATAGAAAAAAAGTGGAAAGTGCGTCCGCAAAGGTATGTGAACATCGGTTGACTTACCGCGATTTACATAAACTGTAAATCAACCGCAAGTCCATAAGCAATGACGATGAATGGGACGGTGCTGGAACTCATTTCGCCTCATGGTAAACACATGGAGGGGGTGAAAAATGTAAAATGTATTTTGGGAGCTGACCATCTGTGAAATCTCTACGGGACACTCGTGCTTGGCGAAGAGCAACGAGTCATGTGATATGGTGCGGCGAAATGAGTATACGGTCAACTCGAGTTTAGAACTCTACCAGCGTGGGAGCACAGATGACAGATTCCGGGAAGGCATTTCACGCTTCGCAAATGGGTACGGAAATGAAATTCCGAGGGCATTCCAAATGAGTGTGCTGCTCTACCAGCTTGGGACGCTGGCCTCTCAGATTACTGCCCTGGCTGTGCTTCAATAAATGGTGGTTGGGATATATGAGTCTAGTAGGTCAAAATAAGATTACCATGCGATCATCGATATTGTTCACTAAAGACCACGATCACTCGAATCCTTTGTCCATATGGCAAATGATACAAAACATTGACAACCTTGGTTGCCTGGCATTGGGTTATCTCTACGATGGTGTATTGCGGCACAGTAGCTGAGGTGTTCCCCACCTCTAGCTAACGTGTATGATCTATCTGACGACGGTGTGAGCTCTTCTCAGGAATGACTGCTAAAGTGGTACTGCGTACTCCATATGTGGACGCATGTATCAGTCGATAGCTGTTAAGAAATAAACTGCTCAAAGCGTCCAAATACAAGCCTCAGGAGACCCACTTGTTGGATGCCACTTCTTGACGCCGCTTCAGACTGATTCGGACATCTAAGGTCGGCCCGGACTGAAACACCCAGATCCCTCTGGCCACAAGACATTTGAAGTTCCTGGTTGCCGAGTTGGTAGGTGTACACCAACTTGTGCCGTAAGTGCAGCACTTGACATTGAGTCGAAGTAGATCCCTGATTGACCACGCGTATACCCTATCCGTTTGGTTTGAAGTATTGTGATATCCTCTGAAGTAGGAATCACCCTCCACACCTTCATTTCGTCGGCAAAGATCAGGCAGTCCGACCTTATGAGGCGTGTAATGTTATTAATATATGGCAAAAAATAACGGCGATCCCACTACCGATCCCTGTAGTACTCCGCATTCAACCCTGGTGGGATTCGATAAGGATTTTCCCTAATCTCACTTCCAAGTGGTGGTGTAAGAAAAAGCTTATGACACACTCTAAGAGAGGATTACCAATACCAAAGTGAAACCGTGGCACACATAGGAAAGAGCCAACGTGAGCGCGGCGTACTATTATATTTCTTCAATTCGGCACGACCGACTAACGAAGTTCGGTTGGTAACAGCTGGTACAGTAGGCAAATGCAGGCACTACTTTTACTACCGTAGCACATGTCTGATTGGCACAAAAGACTTCGTTTCGAGATACGGGTGTTGTGGCCATGGTGGCCGAATGGCCATCACTTGTTTTGCGGGTTAGCAGCGCAGATAAGTCGACCAGCGCTTTGTCGCCGATCGTCAGGTCAAGGTCAGATGACCCGCTTATCGTGCTTTGTGTGTTGAGTCCGTGGGCCACACGATGGCGGGTAGGGCGGCTAGAGTTGACAGTTATCGCGGTGGGTAGGTTGATTGATCGAACCGACCTTGATGACCAGCAGTTGTTCTCGTGTTGAGAGCACGGTCCCGGGGTTCACTCCGCTCTTCTGTGACTGTCCTTTCTATAGACGTTTAACTGGCGTGCCAGTCAAATGCATCAGTGTGCTAGTGAGGCAGATCACATAAGGGCATGATAGAGGAGTTTCGTGGCCGGACCTATGAATCGCTCCAGGGTGAACTTGTCGAGAAACCAGTAGCTGCCCCACACTACGTTGGACTTGGACGAGTTAAAGATTGTTCGAACGCCGTTGAAATGTGCTATCGACTGAGACTAAAAATACCTTCGACGGTTGGCTCTACGCAACAGTTTGCAGTGAAACACTGCTCGGAATTTACAATGCTGGGTAGATGTAGGATGGACTGGTAATGTTCTAGAGAAAACGGTATCACGAGGTAGCGTTTGTAGAAGTGAGACGTATAGGTATTGATCCAGTGGTATGTGACAAAAGGCGGCTGAGTAGCATCAAAAAACAAAACATGGCACGAATCCTCGACTAACACGGATTATTGGCAGCGGCTCACATGAATCCGGTTCTGCCGGTATTATTCCCTACCCTGATATCACAACTCCTTACTCCCACCCGAGTATTCACAACTACTCTTCTACATGATTATCGACTCCAGGAGCCACTTGCACCCATACATCTTCGCCAATCCGGAGGTGATAGCGATTCCGATCCCCGATCGTAATAAGGCTTCTGACAGGGCATCCTCTTAGGAAGACGGACAATCCGATGCATTTACTCGGTGATTGAAAAATTGGAAGCACCATAATCTTAGCGACCTCCTTGGAATTAGAAGTGAATCAAGTATTGATGGTAATTCTCAGTTGTCTCCCGGTCACTTGCGAAATGCTGCATGATATCCTTATACAATGCCTAATCCTTTGTCGATTTATTAGGTGCTGCACTACATAGCAGCCGAAGATAAACCGACAGGTGAGGTACACAAGTTGTTCAAAAGGAAATATGAACTATCAAACGTTAATAGATGCTTACTGTTGGCGGAAAGATCGGTGTTAATGGGATCAAAATGAATGAATGGAATATCATTTAATAAACAAGGATCGACTCAGAGCTGGAAGAGATGACGAAGTCAAATCGAAAGTGCGTACTTGCCAGTAAGGCAACGAAGCCTTGGGGCGTGTAAATAACGACTTTTTGACCCAGTGAATGGGCAGGAAAGAAAATGAAAGACAGTAGCAAAACGCCGGTGTGCAGCACCGACGCTACGCTGCCATACAATCATCACCAGTGGAGGGTGAGCTAAGGATACTGCGAGGGTCATACGGTCCCCTACGCAGGTGCGAACCCACGATCTTCGGATGCAAGACAGACGCCGTGTCCTTTCGGCCAAGGGCTGGTGAGTGGGCAACGACATCTTGGCATTGTTGAGGTCTTCAGTTAATGCCTTGGCGTGTTTTGCATGGAGAATGCGAGTAGCGACGTAACGATCAACGTACCTATGATGCTTCTTAGTACAAATGAGGAACCAGACGCTAGTCAAAGGCGACAGGTAAGTTATATTTCCCTATTTTTCCGAGTAATCCAATCAAAATGGCGTCGTACATATTCACTCGCCAACGTTCCATACTCAATCCAATGGACGAGCAAAACGATTTGTCGATAATTTCAAACAGACGTGCTGAAAATGATGGTAAAGGGGAATAACGCAGGATGCGTTCCTAGTAATGCACAGAACGACACCGAATCTCAAAGTACCTAACCAACGACAACTTTGCACCGTGAAGGAGCGATTGTCTCCGAAGTATGACACCCCGCAAGAAAGGAAACTGAGAATGGAGAAGCACTGCAAGCAACGAAATAGGACAGAGGCATGTCGACTCTACTCAGGAGAAATGTTTTGATCAGGGACCACTGCACGGGAAGACCGCCATGGAGTGAACTAATCCACAGCAAGCTCAAACGAGTCTGCATAAAGTCAAGGCAAGTAATCGCATTTGAATCAGACACGCCAACCAGCTGCAGAAAAAAGGAATCTCGGCAAGCACCAGCGGCCGATCGATACCGTCGGGTATGCTTTTGGACAAACTGATATGCAACCGAAAGCTCATAACACTTCAGACACATCTCTTACAGTCGTTCAGAAGAGCTGAAAAACAACGATACCGACGGATCAGAATTGGAAAGTCGTTAGTAGAATGCAGCTCGATGCAAGATAAATCTTCGCGAAGAAGCCCGTCTATAAAAGACGTTGAAGCCGTTCCCTTGCCGGTAACCTCAGTAGAAGCTCTGACCAATACAACTGGAAGCTCATTGGCCAGCAGTTAAGGAATGAGGACGAATCTCCGTTGGAATCAACCAATTACAACAATTTTGGCTCGTGGCCAGTCTCGAGAGTGTTTACCGGTATCTGGTAGGTTCTGGTAGCATGGAACCCACCTCTAAACCATTTCTCTTGAATTGCATAGTCATAACTATTCCGGCTGTCAACAATGCCATATTGTATGGGCGCAGTTGAAGGCTATTTTGAGGTCTTTAGCTTCTGGTTCGGGAAATGGCTAGTCTGCGACCTGAATGCTGGTAGCGTCAACAACACACGGACTATTATACCGATACACATCCAATACGTAACCTCTGCGATCAGAAGACTAATTTTGGAAATCTATCCACGGATCTAACAGACTGCAGCAACTCTTAGAGTGGCCAAATTCATCACACGCACACTGATTCAAGAAAGATGCAGTAGTATAGAAACAACGAAAATGGCACCCATTCAAACTGCATCGTTGCAAAATTGTGTGGAGCGAGCTGTGAGTTAGTAGTTGGCTATGCACCAAGTTACTGATTAGGAGGCTTGGTGCGAAATTGCTTAGTTCATTTTACAAGTGAAGGCGGAATAGTTTCGAGTTCAAGATTTCATGGACATCGGATCAATCCACAAGAAATACCGCTTGGGGTAGGCTATCGAGACAGTTGAAAACCCCATAGACACCGTAAGAGAAGTTTGCTACACTGGGCCAAGTAGTAACGCCAAGGTAAACAAACATTCCCGCCATAGAAGTGAGCGAAACATGAACAGGCGAGTTAACTGTGAAGTGAAGGCTAGAACAGTGTACCCGGACAGATGTCTATGTTAGAAAGAATGTAATCAAGGCTTCTACAAAAAATACGGGAGTCCCTCGTAATCATCCGTCCAGTGCTGTTAGATGACTTAAAATTTTAGCCAACAGGTAAACAAAATTCAGAATTTATGTAATTATCTGCATCAGTTTTCCATCAATACTTCCGTCAGTCCACAAAAACAGTCATCTCAAAAAGCCAGCACTAAGTGGAGTACAAGTGGTGTCCAATTAGAAGAAAAAGATGTGAAGTCACAGGAGAATGAAGAAGCAGTCAATTGAGACTCATCCCTGCGATTTCTTGAAGTATTCCTTCGCCGCTTCAGTGTCGGGTTTGATTGTGTCCCCGCCAGGTTGCCAGCTTGCCGGACAAACTACAGGGGGAAAGTCGATGAGAAATGAGAACTTGTTGAAGTTAACTGAGCAAGCATAACACATGGGTGCGAAAAACATAAGCGTTGAAAGATTTGCCATTCATCGGCTAATTTGTCTGCTGTTCTGAAAAATCATTCTGGGGGCTACGTGAAAAATTGGTAGCAAAGGGGTAGAACCGATAAGCACAGGAGTGGAAAATGAAAGCAATTACTTCGACTGAGCTAATGACGCCTCAAAGTAGACTGCATATTGTAGGAAGGCGATGCGGGTGGAAGTAAGATGCAAGATCGCAAGCATGACGTAGACCGAAGTTCAGGCGGAGACAAGATTGACTTCCACAGCAGAGCGAAGTCAAACGAACGTGTGCAACTGAGCAAGATGGATGGGCATTCACTGATCGGTCATACTGACCATACCGTCACTGAATTTGGTCCTTTCAAAGCTGTGTAGAAAAGTAATTTAGGCTTTGGTCACAGGGCTACTCCAAACAGGGGCAAATTTTTATGAGACTAATCCAGTGTTACACCTGGTAAACGTGTTCTACAGTAGATGAGCTGTACTCCAAACTGACTATGCGAATCGTCCGTTAATGGACCCGAAATTGGGATACTTAGTAGTCCAGTACCCGAAAGACAAAACCAGGAAATGTGCCTCATTCGAAAACCACGTGTACACCGAAAATTAGCAAGTAAAAACGCAATTACTACCAGTATTTGCACATGTGTCTTTTGGACAAAACTAAAATGGGGAACTTTGATCGAGTCGTACCAAGATGGAGAAATGTTTGATTCGGACGACAACGGTTCTTCTTCAACGAAAACGATGCGGTGGATCCAATGCTAGGCGTACTCTCCGGGACGATATCATCGCTCAACATGCGCTTAAAAAGATCAGTGTTGTCGCAAGGACACCAGTTGTTTTTTACTCCACGGATTCTTGGTGGTAATGCATTGGGGTTGGTTGATGAGTGCACCGAACTTGGTAGCTGCATTAACATTGACTGGTCTATGATTACTGAAGGCATCTTCGTGAATCCACAAGGATGTTGGCCCAAAAGGGCATTCCACATAGTTTTAAGGGTAAGGTGCACGGAACCACAGTGACGGCCGTCCTTTCAAGGCAAACAGGTATGAACAAGTCGGATAAAAATATTAGGCAGTTTCGGGTCACTGACAATAGCTCCACCCAGATCGCTGCTGAATTGCACCAAAGCTTTCTCAAAGATTAGGATAATGAATTGGGTCAGTTGCGTAAAGGCTAACGTGCCGAACAACCTCTTTGTCGTGTCACCGGGTGATTCAGGATTATCCCGTCCTAGCGGCACTGTTGCAGAACGTGGTGGGATTTCACCCAACAAGCGCTCTCTATAAAAGCTAAATATATCCGTTTAACAACAATGCAACGTGGCGGATGTGATTCGCTACCAATAAAAACCAATGCCCCTTGCTTTACTCAGGCGGAGCATGGTATTTAAGCACCATCGTAAAGTTCAAAGAGAACTGATTATTCAGCCAAAGTGGTTTACCTATTTGAGGACATGATATTCCTATTTCCATATCCTTCAGTTATAACCTTACAGAAATGCATACATGTTTGCTTCTAACACGCATTAGGAAACACTTAACGTTTTCACTCGCATTATTGGCATATTTAAAGTCAAACATTTCATCCTTGTCAATCTGCAAACTGCTATGCCACACCGTTTCGCCAAGCCGCCGCAAGTCTTTTCCTATTGCGATTTCAAAACTAACTAATTAACTAATAAGTAATTAACTACCGCATTTAATTTCAATTACAGAACCACAGTAACAGAGATTTAAGTTTAATTTTATCTGCCCAGACCGTGCGTATAGGTTCAGTAGCCTACAGTTTCCTTGTTCCGTCTCGTGCGATTGCTTAATCTACGCTTCGTAGTCGCCACAACCATGGTGCTAAAATTGTGGAGAGGATTAGGTCCCTGTTTGGTAACCGACCAAAGGAAAAGTGTATGTATTGAGCCATCAGTCACCGGCTACCAGTGGGTGCGATTCTTTGAATTCGCCCCGTTGCCTTGCGGGTGGGGTATTTAGACCCGAAGTCAACTCCTTACTTCGGCTTGGGCAATTATGTTGTATCACGTCTTCTGACAAAATACCATGGAGTATTCTACACGGTTGTCATCTGCTTCATACATTCAATCCAATTGTTCAGTTGCTAATAATCCTTGCTATCCGATATCTGATTCCTGAATCTGTCTGAGATTCTGGTCGCACTGCGAACCATGGAGTTCAAGCGATGGCTCTCCTTCGACCCCGATCCTCGCTTCGTCAGACGTGCTTCAACGTAAGGACTGTCAGGCAGATTAGACAGTAAGGCTGTCGAGGGCGAACCCTAGAATCTCTCGATGTTGACGTCTGTTGCCTATCAGAAACCTGATTGTAAGACCTCAGCTCAGTGCTTACACTGACATCCACTACAAATCATGAAACCACATACCAACTACGTCCTTCTGGAGACGCATAAGCATTTTCAGCGAGTTTGTCTGGTTACACCGGTTACAGCACTAAGTGGCAAGGCCGAGGTCGCACTGCTGGAAAGTCTCCCGATTAACAGCAGACTGTGAGCATATCGACTTCGGCATTCATGTAGAATATATATATATATATATATATATATATATATATATGGATGGCGGCATCCAGTTTCGGATTTGCCTGTCACTGTGGCCAGCCACAGGACGCCTGCGCCTACAAAGGGACCATGGATGGCTTGCGCTGCACCACCCACAGCTCCAACCACACACCCCATATCCAGTGTAAACCAGAAGGAATAAGACCGCGAGACATGTGGACGGAAGCCACGTTTCATCAACGAAGCCGGTCCACACTCCTTCATAGGCAAACTCAAGCACGCTGTATTTGGGGAATCAACCGCACACAAGGCGGTGGCTGGATCGTAGTCCGCTTCACACAGAGTGCAGCGAACCACTCTTGATCCTAGCACGGCCACAAGGACCGTGCACCCCGTCCTCTCCAGCAACGACCAACGGTCTCTTAGAGCCAGTATGGATGAGGTAGTGGGTAATAGACAGGTAGGCACCTTGTCAACATGCACATCAAGCGCAGCCACACCGGGGATATCAAGCAACAGCCAATCACCTGAAAGAAAGATAACAAAGAAAATAAATCGAGCAATGCATAAGGAAACGGTGACATAAATCTTAAATTAATGAGCATTTGAAATAAGTTGTTTACAAAAGAATCCGGGATAAGTTCACGAGGTCAGAAAGTATATCTTACAGAAATGGCACAAACACGAAAATGTTATCGAAATTAACTACAATTTGCTTGAGCGATGTGTTCAAGTTTATAGAAAAGAGTACAGGTAGACACTTCTATAAGAAAGAAAGGCACTAGGACAACATTGAAAACCCACTACCTGAAATAAATAGACTCAGCATGCAAGCACGCAATTAGTAAATCGAATGCAGCGTGCCTACAAACGCCGCGCCGGTTCTGCCTACGATCTCTGCAGAACCCGTCGTCGCTTCGGTAGTGGTCCCGAGTGGCCTCGCTCATGACTCGCTAGGCCTGCCTGACTCAGGCACCCGCGACCGCATGTGCTACAGCACCATGCGCTGGATGTCGATGGAGTACAATTCATCGGTGCTAGCCGCTTCCGCACTTGCCGCTTCTTCTCTTCATGTATGAGGTCTTTATCCAGCACTTTTGCAACTGCCTTCATGATCAGATCGCGCCATGCACGCCGATCAACCGCCTTCGATTCCCATGATCAGCAATCAAGATTAGAACGTGAGAGGCTCATTTAATTCATGTCTTTGTAACGTAACTTCGGTTTCCCCACCATCCGCTTCCCAATACTCAGCTGACCGTATGAGTTGTTTCAGTATCCGCGTCGAATCCATACGGCTCACATGACCGAGCCATCTCAGGTGTCTCAGTAAAAGTATGCAGTCCACTGCATACATTCCGCTTCCGCGCAAAACTTCCGTGTCAGCATCTCTGTCGCCCTAACTGATGCGCAAAATTAGTCGCAAACACTGCTGATGGGACCGCTCGAGATATCGCACATCCCGCCGTTACATCGTCCACGTTTCACTGCTGTATAGAAGAACGGACAGCACCATGGATTTGTACACCATCAGCTTCGTGCCAAAGGTAAGCTGATGGTTGTTCCACACTCGTTACTCTAGCTTCCTGAATGCCGCCACTGCCTTCGACATGCGGATACGAAGCTTACATTCTACCTGCTGATCAGTCGACATCACACACCCAAGGTAGCTGAAGCGGGAGGTGGTTTCCAACACTTCAGCACCAATGCTGATTTGCGGCAATGTTGAAGATTGCACCTCCGGTGAAGGCTGAAAGAGACAAACAGTTTTGCTTGTGTTGATTGTGAGCCCGAATTTGGCCGCTGTCGAAGCCAGAGCGCTAGTCATATGCTGCAACTCATCCGCGCTGTGTGAAAACAACGCACAGTCGTCAGCAAACAGCAACATATGGATAGTGTCTCATAGACTAGAGTTCTCGCACCGAAACGACGGATGTTCAGCAACCCACCATCAATACGGTGCTCCACACGAACACCATGAACACAAGCCGATTTAAAAGAACACGACAATATTGCGTGAAGATATATATTAAACAGGTAAGGAGCTAAGACACAGCCTTCCTCCACACCAGAGACAACTGCAAAATCATCCGAGGTCTCTCCACTCAGCTGCATACTTGCTCGCATACCAATGTGCAGACATCCAATTAAACTTACAAACTTACGCGGGCAACCAAACTTACCCAACACCAGCCACAAGGCCTCGCGGTTCACCGTATCAAATGCCTTGGTGAAATCAACAAAAAGCGAGTACAATGACTGGTGTCGTTCTCTGCACTGACGAGCCGCAAACACCATATCTATAGTGCTGCGACCCGAACGGAATCCACATTGCTCTTCCGCCACGTTAGGTTCCACAATCTGACTCACGAGGCGATTGAGCAGGATTCGGGCAATCACCTTGCCCACACAACTCAGCAAGTTGATGCCACGACAATTCGTGCAACATTGCTTGCTATATTTGCCCTTGCACGGTGGTAGCACAAGGGCACCCTTCAGCTCTGCAGGCACCTCCTCCTCAATCCATACACGTTGCACCAAGTGGTGCAGCGCAGTCACCAACGCGGGTCCGCTGTGTTTCAATACTTCAGACAGGATCCCGTCGGCTCCTGCACATTTGCCGTTTCGCAGCTGAGCAAGTGCTCTCTGCGTCTCATCCAGTCTCGACGTGTCCGCCAGACTCGTCTTCACACCGTGCTGCTTCAGGCAGTTCACTGTAGACCAGTCGATCTCTGAACGATTGTTCAAGAGACAGTCAAAGTGTTTCCGCCAGATCTGCATTATGTCTGCAGTCTGTGTGCAGATAGCGCCTGAACTACCATCGATCAGCTTCCTCAGCATATCCAATCTCGGTCCATACACCGCCTTCAATGAGTCAAAAAATTACTTGTGTTGGCGGCGTTCGGCGTAGCATTCCACCTGCTTCGCCTTCTCCGTCCACCACGCGATTTTTATGCGTCGGAGTTCTCGAGTCAGTCGCCGTCGAAGTTTGCGAAACTGACTACTCTTCCCCAAGTCACTGAGATCTGCCACATGTGCAGCAAATGCTGCATTCTTCCCCGACACAAATGAGCTAATCGTCGCATTGTTCTCATTAAACCAACCAGGTCGCTTACAGTTTTCGCGCCCGATGGTCTCCTCGGCAGCAGCTGTCACCTGGTCGCGAATGTGGTGCCAAAGGTTGCCCACTGTGGCTATACAGCCCACATCACCACACAGGCGTGCAGCCATCGCCTTCTCCAGCTCAGTACGTTTCGCCACAGTACCGAGGGAGAGAATGTTAAATTTACGCCGATTCACGGCGGGAGTGCAATACATAGATTTACGAAAATATATGTACAGTTTGGTCCGCACCAATTTGTCATCAGTACCACACTCAGCTCCACGCAGTACACGTGTCATGCGCACTTCACGCATATCACGCTGACATTCGATGACATAGTCGAGCAGGTGAGCGTGACCACTCCGTAAGTGTGCCTGAGTTGCTATATCACTCGCACTCAGTGTAGACCGAGTGCTGTGATCGTCAAGCCGTGAGTGGCACACAGTGAGAGCAGCCTGTCACCGTTCGCATTCGTTGAATAATTGCCATGAGAACCGATAACATCTGCCACACCGATGCATCACGCCCAACGCGTGCGTTGCAATCACGCAGCAGAAATAGTCGGTCGCTCCAGACCGGCACAGACCGCATCACAGAGGATAGCTGAGCGTAGAATTGATCACGCGTGTCGTCAGGATAGCACATGTCTTTCCCACTGAACGCCGTTTCGATGAGCTCGTCAAAGTTCGGCAAAGTTAAACGGGAAGAGTGACGACCATGAACTTGTCTGACATAGGTGAAGATATAGAAGGGACAGTTTTCTATAAACCACACACTCTGCCTCAATCATGCGAGTAGAGCCGTCTGATAATGTTTACATATTTATCGGGCACACGTTTCCTAAGCAAACAGTTCCAAGTAGCACAAAGATCCACCAAATCAAACGCACCTTTGACATCGAGAAACAGGACTACGGTAAGCCGTCAAGAAAAATGGCGGCGCTACAACAAGTGACGCAAAGTAAAGATGTAGTTGATGCAGCCTCCATTTCGATGAAACCCGGCTTGCTGCTCATGAACTTGGCTTTCACGAGTGCTAGTCGGACGCAAAGAACTTAGAGGCAATTGAGATCAGACTGATTCCTCTATGATTACCGCATTCTGAACGTAAGCCATCCTTAAAAATTGGGACTATGACGGAGCAGTTCCAGTCTGTTGGGAAAGTTTCTTGCTGCTGAAGGTTACTGATCCCAGTTTCGGACACACACAACTCAAAACCTAGGGTATTCAACGTGCATTTGACCAGCTCGTTTTAGAATACGAATGTTGAACGCCGCCATGAGGAAGGAAGAGCGTAGCCTTATAAAGAGCTGTTGTGCGAGGGAGCCTAGGGGATGATGAGGAAACATAATTGCAGACGGCAGAACTCCAGTGGTATTGGAGCGGTATTGTCAAATGAGCCGAGAATCACAGGTCAGCAGTTAGGGTCAGGATGGGGATGAGAGAAAAATTTGGAAAAGAAAGGAGGCACCAGCAGTAGCATGTTTCCGCCTATTTGTTCTGCCGTATGCAGCAGATAAGGTGATGCTGGATAGGCGGCGCGACGGCCAATGCAGAAGGGGGTTGGATTTTGGTGAAATAATCATGATTGTAAGTGGATTGGGATACTGCTAAGGTGTTTAAGCCTAGACCGGAGAACGAGTAGGATCCTCAAGCAAAGACTTTGGGTCAAAAAGCCTGTCCACATGGCAGCGATCCGGTTTTACAGAAATGGGCGTTATCCTATTTCCAACCTTCAACCTAGAGGATCAGGAGACCGAGTTGGTCTGATCTCTAACCGTTGACCAACTTGTTACGAGTGGCTCTCAAGGGATCCGGGGCTTCACCCAGTATAATTCAATGCGTCGAAGAGTCGACAGGTGGCCCAGCGGTCTGCGCGCCTGGTTTAAAACCATAAGGTCACCGGTTTGAATCCGCATAGGGGTGGGCTTCCTTGTAATATACACAGTGAAAGCGTGACTGGTGGTGGCCGCAGGGCAGCGAAGAGTGGTCACAGCGTACAGTTGGCGACACGGGCACGAAACAACGCATGGTACTCGTCAACTTTATATGACCCAACGAGCCAACATCATGATCATCACTATTAGTAACTTGCACGCCAAGTTGCAGAGGGCATGTTGGTTCCACCTAACAAGAGCAATGCTCCGCGAGTAACGACTACCAGTGATCTGAAGGTACCTGACATTTGCAGACCGAATGGACCAAGTTCCGATGTTGTAGGGGTAAACGACTCTTACTGTGGTCTTGAAGTCAAGTAAAATACCCCTGGAGTGGTGGATGTCTTGAATTACTTAATAAATTTTTAGCTCTTACAAGTCAGCTGATTTGGACAAACTTACCCATATACTAGTCGAACTCGCGCGAAACTTTCGAACCAACCAATTCACCATAAGCATCCGTAACCTCAATAGACTGCGAAGGACAATATCTTCAAAGCAGAGTGAATAGTACAGGCAAATAAAAAGTGAAAGGTTTACGTGTTGCTCTCTCCTATCGCTGCATTTCAACATGTGTTTCACCATTGTCGTGACTCATCGATTAGCGATAGCCTGAATTGGGGGTGGAACTCGGCACATTGTGGTTGGCGGCTATCGTCATGATCATCGGTCATCAAGCTACGAAATCCGAAATCAAGTCAAAATGATTAGATAAGAAAAGGATAGTTGTTCCACCACTAAGGTATGACACAAACGATATAATATTTCATTATATAAAGCAAACGTTGAGTTAAAAAATATCAACAGCTGGCATCAAAGGTTAAAGAGACGATAAGAAAGGATACTCCGGAACATGAATACTGCAATGCTAAAAGGCCGATTAGGAAACCGACCGACAATCTGCGGTTACAGACCGTGTTCGTAGACAGCCTTGAAAATGTTCAGCAAAATACACGATTATGCGCTATCAGGCATACGTTATCCGTACAGAACACCTGACGGATGAAGGTCAACAATAAGGACAAGAACAAATAAAAGGCGTCGCATACGTAGATAGAGAAAAGCAAGCCGTTGCTGCAAGTGACCCAGGGATGTAACCGCGAAAAAGGAAAACAAATAGCGAGGAATCGAAAACGACACAAAAGTAAATGTGTATTATGGGTAGGGTAGAGTGGGACAAAGAAGAAATGCTAACGCCTACCTTCGCCATGCTTGTCAGTGAACTGGAAAGCCTTGACCAAGCGCAAAGTTTCTTCCACGGAGCGTCCAACAGGAGTATCGTTGATTGTGATTTGGCGTATGATTCCGTCCGGGCTTATAATAAATAGCCCACGAAGAGCAATGCCTTTTTCTTCGTACAGAACGCCATAATCAGCAGATATACACTTCTTGTAATCCGACAAGAGTGGGTAACGCAAGCCGCCAAGCCCTCCGTCCTTTAGAAGTGGAAATCATACAAAAGATAACGAATAAAGCACTTCTTTGGACCATTCCAACTGCTGATTTCATACTACATTTGCTGATGGGATAGTAGAACTAACAAATGAACAAGAATACAGGCTGTGAAAGAAAATCAGTAGAAGCGGGCATTCAAACACGCAGCAGTTTACAGCATCTGTTTTCGGAGTTGGCTGTCGTTGTGACTTCGTACCAACAACTGACACCCACACTGAACGACCGCGGGTGACATGAGGTAAGTCATCCACATACCGAAATGTTCCCAGTAGGCCCAAGGAATAATACTGCAGAGTTTGAGCTGGATCTTAGGGTGCAGGGAATGCATTATCTTAGCCAAACGCAGAAAGATGACAATCCCCGGAGACAGCAGATGTGAAGTATACAACTGAAGCACAAGTGATCTTGTCAGAACTGAGGCTGTAAATGAAAACATGAGGCTGTAAGAAGTTGACAGTAGCGAAAGTCAAATAAAGCAAGTTCAGGGAACCTTACGTGGGATCATAGAAAGAAAGTATTCGCCCGTGATAAATGTTGCAATTAACGCATAAAGTAAACTGTTAAAGTCCGACATTGCGTTTGAACAGCACTAACAAAGTGTGACTGGCTAGACGATAAGGCGGATGAGCTTTCTATCACTTCAATCAGGGCTCGATCACGCGAGTTAATAATCCCGCTTGCCCAAGTCGACAACCCCAAGCTGATTCCGATTAGGCGCGTTAATAGCTGCAAGTCGACTTCTCCAGTCGTTATGGTGGCTAACAAGACGCAATAATTAAATGCGCGATTCACATGTGGGTAAAATACAAAAGCAACCCTTCATTTACGTATGATAGACGTCTAATCGAGGCCCCGACTTTTTTGCCAGGTCATCTACTGACTTCAGGGTTTCACTAAATCAGGTGCTTGTTTGCTAAACAATACAATCACGATCAATCAACAACAGCAGTACATCAGCCATTTGAACTGACGCTTCGTTGCCATACAACCACGTTGACTTAAGGAATAACGAATAGTAAAAGGGAGAGAAGGAGGAGTTACGTGAAAACCTTAATGCCCTAAGGCGCCTACACCTTAGGTTAACAACATAACGTCACACACAACTGGCAATCGTGCAAAGGTAAGAGGGCATCGGCGAGACAACTTCCTTGCGGCTTTCACTGCCATGAGTCATAATCAGCCATTACCCCGCAGATAACTCAGCACCAAACACACTTTAAACAGTCAATCCGATTAGGAGACGGCAGCAAACGCGCCACTGGTGTCTACTGCGAGCCACGTCCTGTAAAATCTCGAGCCAAGCACAACGTGAGTCACGTCGACTCCAGCCCGGAAGGCTAGACGGACCAACGGCACCTAGTTGGTCGTCAGTGACTTCATTTCCCGCTGCCAAGTCAACTTCTGTCCACCTCAAGCCTTGCGCCATCCTACCTCTGGCAGCGGTGACCAGGCATACGTAGCACGTGAACGAGCCAACGGAATTTATTAAGTGTTATTTGTTGTTCTAGGGAGCTAGCATGATCATCACCCCCTAGTACTCGCCTACGCACATCATCGTTGCGAACACGCTGGTGCCATCCGACACCAGAAATGCTTCGCAGACAACGATGATCAAAGACTTGACGGCGCCTCAGATCTTCAGACCGAAGGGGCCTAGTCACACTACCATACAGCAGAACGGCCATCACTGTGGCCTTGTATACACGGCCTATAAGACGAAGGGAAACCCTTTGCTGTCGCCAAAAATGTCAGATTCAAGAGGGCAGTTCTGGCTTTTGCATTGAGTGAACTTACGTCAGTTTCTATGTGCCCATGGTTGCTGATGCAGTTGCCAAGATAAGTGAATGGACCAACTACCTTGAGTTCCTCGTAACCAAGGGCCAAGGGGTCATAAAGTGGCTGGTGGTCCTGCAGCAAAACTTTGCACTTTGAAGGTGCATACCAAATAATGGGACCACTCTAGACAGCCTATTCAGGATTGCCTGTGCCACCCGCACATCGTGAAAAAGCAAGACGATATTGTCCGCATAATCAAGATCAATTAACCTTTCACCAGGCAGCACTTCAACGCCTACATCGTGAAATTCCGCAAGGGAACACTCCATGATAGAGTGCACGACGAAATTGAACGAAAATGGGGAAATCGGACAAACCTGACGAACGCCACTTGTGGTCGGAAAGCTATCTGACAAGTCACCGTAGAAGCTGACGCGGCACGAAGGATGTTCACACATTTCGTGGGAACACCTTTCCGCGCAAGTATTTCGAACAGAATCGATCGATCGACTGAATCGAACGCATTCTTGAAATCGAGGAACACAGCTATTGTTGGTCTGCGGTATGCGTGGCGCTGCTCTAGTACCTGCCGCCAAGTGAATATATGGTCTATACAGCCACGTCCTGGATGAAAACCTACCTGCTTTTCCTAAATCTGAAATTCCCATTCCACAGTGAGGAGACAAACGAGAATCGATGCCAGTAATTTTGGCACAACTGGCTTTAAGTTAATACCATTGTGGTTAGAACAGTCTGTGTGACTGCCCTGCTTGTAGATTGCCACTATAATCGATTCACTCGTTAGCCAGGACACCAATTCCAGATATGTTCGAATAGGGAGGTCAGTGCTTTGCAGAGGACCACACCTCCACCCTTAAATAGCACAAGTAGGAAATAATCCGGGACAGTAGCAGAAAAACGATTGAGGGCTGTGATCGCGTTTCAATCTTTGGCCTCAGACGGAGGCTCTAAACTAACCATCTATGGCTCGTCCTGCATCACCTGAGTAGAAAGAGATGCAGCAGCAGGAGGCCAGCTGAACTGATCTTGAAAGTGTTCCGCCCAACGAGTCATACGGCACTCCTTATTGTGTATCAACGCACCCGCGCTCTCTGGTTGTCTCATTGAGGCATGGTTTCCTGCGACCAGTTCTGCGGATCAGCTGGAAGAGCTTGCGCTAATTGCCTACTGCTCCTGCCTCCTCTATTTCTTGAGCTGTACTTGTCCACCAGGCTTCCTTGTCAGCATGTACGCTCAGCTTTAGTTCGCGCCTAATAGCCCGTCTGGTCACATTGTGCTCAGAGCCAGCCGGGAAGTTTTTTCTGGATTCCAACAGGCTCACCGACCTCTCGGATATGCAGTGACTGGTGCGGTGACGATTGATAGTGCCACAAGCAGACGCTCCTACGTCCTGCATGGCGGCCGAGATCCTATTCCACTGAAGCTCAGTGTAATTAGAACAAGACAGCGGAAGTTCGGCATGCAATGCTTCTTGTTAGGCTTGCCCGACCGAGGACTGAGACAATTTCTCAGTTGCTGATCGGAGGAGACGCTTGGTGCGCCTCCTGGTAAAGTTCGTGGAGTAACGACAGCGTACTAAGGCATGATCAGAGTCAACGCAGGTACTCCAGTACGAGCGGCAATCCAGGATGGAACCACACCATCTGTAACTTATGGCAATGTGATCAATTTGGGTCCATCGCGGGTCAGTTACAGGAGGACGCCAAGTGGCACATCGGCGCCCACTGTGTTTAAAAGCAGTGCTACTAAGAAACAACTGGTGCTCCGCACACAGTTGCAGCAGACGTTCGCCGTTGTCAGTCCGTTCGGTGTTAACCCCATAATTACCATCCAGCTGAGCTTCTGAAAAGCTCAGAGGCTCTACTTGTGCGTTCATATCCCCTGCAAATACTATGTCCGAACTAGTAGCACTGGGTAGTAGCGCGTTCAGTTCGTGATAGAATGTGTCCTTGACAACATCTGAACTGCAGTCGGTGGGAGCATAAGCGGAAATCACAAACAAACAGCATTCTGCACTACTTCGTGAATCAACCTGGGTTAGGTGGTCAAACGGGCTGCATATAAACGGCTGTTCACCAGAATCCAATTAACCAATGATGGCTCAGCCTTGGAGCTTAGAATAATAACTACACCAGCTTGACCCGTGAATGCTGCATCGGTGTCTCCGGATGCCTGTAATCAACAGCGAGAGGAGAAGCCGGGCGCAGTTAATTCAACAACCTCATTAGGGTCGTTGATCCTAGTTTCGGACACACAACACATACCAATACCCAGTGTGCCCAAGGTGCTTGCGAGTGCAGCATGTTGATCGTTTAGGCTTGGAGTGCAAACGTTGAACGCCGCCAGGGAAACGGGACAGCGTGGCCTTATAAGGGACTGCTGCCGATAGGAATCTGATGGGTGTTGTAGGAAGGTGGCTGCAGATGGCTCTACTCCAGTGGCACTTCGGTTGCAGTCAATTAGGCTTGGAATTTGTAGCGTATGAGTTACCATCTCCAATCAGCGTTCACACCAATATTGACCGTGTGCGCGTGTAGAGTACTCACTCATGAGTGGTTGGCTTCATTTGCTTGATTGATGCTCTATACCCGTTCTGGTCAGAATACACATTTGCACGCGACCACCTAGACGTGTACTGTTGTCATTGCGGCGCTCGGCTAAGAGCCATTATTTCGTTCGCAGGCTTGCGTTAATTCCGCATGTGTAGACTTTAACAAAATTATAGTAGGAAGGTTAATAAGGGGGGACGAGATAAGAGTAAGGGAAAATGGTGAAAAAGAAAGAAGAAAGGCGCCAGCAGTAGCATGCTTTCGCTTGTCCGCCCTGCTATATGGAGCCGCTAAGACGAACCTTGATAATCTGGGCGACGGCCGATGCAGTATGAAGTTCATGTCTGAAGAAAAAGTTATGATTGTGTGTGGGTTGAGATACTTCCAGCGCACCCAGAGCAAAACAGAAGGACTATTAGGGTCCTCAAGCAAAGACTTTGGCTCAAAAGACTGTTCGCAAGACAGCGGGGAGGTAGCAATGATTAAGTTTTACAAAAATGGACGCCACTGCTTTTCAAACCCCCCAACCTGGAGGACCAGGATACTGAGTTTGTCTGACCTCTAACTATTGACCAACCTAGTAGGAGTAGCTCTCAAGGGGATGGGAGGTACCACCCAGAATAGCTCAATGGGTCAATGAGGTACGCAAACCTTCGCACCACGTTAAGGTCCGGTCTCGTTGAGAAACTAAACAACACGCGAAGAGGAGGAATGCTTGCAGGCGTTCGGAGCACATGATCGAGTTCAATGAGCATTGTTATCAACACTAGTTAATCGTTTCTCTTGTCAGATGTAGCAGACATGAGAGATATGGCAGATATGACAGATATGGACTGTCGGACACAGTCAATCTCTCGGTACACAGTAGCTAGTTTCATGATGCATAAACTAACGCTGGTTGCACCCTAGCGTTATTCATCTTGTCCTTAACTACTAAGCCCAACTCACACCATTGTGGGTAAAGCTCTGGAAAGCCGCACTTGCTTAAGCAATACAGGCTGTAACCTACTCAATGATGTGACCATCAGATGTAATACAGCTACTCAGACAAGTAAACCGATTGGATGTTCTGAGGCAGCAAGAATAAGTGGTGAGTCGACCCAGCCTTGTAAGAGCCTTTTGCGCTGTGAAGATGGAACGTACATAACAAAGTGTACAATGTGACGAATTAGCCTATTGATTACCGCTTGCATAGTACCTGTATGAGAACTAACAATGGACTAGGTCCACATACAGTCGTTGGTCCAACAGAACCTTGACCGCAAAAATTTCCAAACCCCTGATGCTAATAGTTGGTGACTGCCTATTAATTGCACCTAAGCAATCGCTTGCTTAAGGGCATGACCACAATTAAGTAAAAGATATCCCACCAAAATTTAGTGAATCTATTTGCAGTGAACCACGATTAAACAACGAAACAAAGCAAAGGGGAAGGAAGAAAAAACACAAAAAGTAAGAAGACTATTTGTTCCACGACTGCGCAACATAAGAAAGAGACTTTAACAGCTCCGTAGGCTGACTCCAAAGTCAATGTATGTAGAAAGAGCACGCGTTGAGCTGATAGACAGATGCTCTGTTAATCACTGAATCCCCTTTCGACACACTATCAGTTCACCAATCAAACTTCACTCAGTTAAACATAGTAGCAGCAAACCAAGTGGTAGAGGTACATAGGTGGTCAACAGGCACAAAAAGCACATGACAAAGCTAGCTTAACTCTTGTTGTGTCCTGGTGCTACTTATAAGTTCCACTTTGCTTAATTGTAATATTGCTTAAATACGCGCCTTATTCCTGCCGGTAATCGCGAGGATATCTATGACAGCTTTCTGTCAGCAAGTAGGTAAGGGCTATAACTAGGATACTTTGCTCTGCAGTGTGGGGAGTTAACTTTTGGGGTTCATGTCGAGCGTGGCCGAAAAATGGTTTCACTGAAATGTAAGTGGTTGCACTATTTGTTAAGATTTAGGTACTTCAGTTGCAGCCTACCAGTCCTATTAACTTTTTATTCGTTTTTTGTAGTGGACATGCCATGATTCGGTATATTTATTTTACAATTTTAAGCATAATCCGTAGTTTACTGATCCAACATATATGTTGGTACCAAAAAGTACGGTCAGGCCTCAAGCACAATATTGACAGTTAGAGCATTTACTGGCATAACGATGGGAAGGGGCGCAAAATTTAGAGATTTGAACAATTTATTCTTGTAACAGAAAGTAATTTATTTAACGGTCATTATTAGCCTCAGTTTTAGTATTGCATATACATATACTGTGATATGAAGGCAGTAAAACATGGTTATAAACTATGATGTTGAGTCGATATGAGTGGTTATATTTATGAGCTTGAAGTTTATCAGGGCAAATCCCAGGACACTCTTAATTCTGAAGACATGTCTGGATTGGGGAGAATTGTTGTGGACAGACTCACCCAAACTCCGAAAGGTGGTAGCTATGTTGTGGTATTGGATAATTAATTCACAGCTGTGGAACTAGTTGAGCATCTAAAGGTGAACAACATTTTGTCCAAAGAGGAAACATCTTCCTGCGAGAGAGGTATACAACAGTTTTTCGGAAAGGCCTTGCAACACCAATGGTTGACCCGGATCGCTTATCGCTTAGAGAGAACAGTCCCCCACCCAGTGAAGGACTCACTTTGGGACCCAGGAGGGACCTAATGTGCTTTGACCAGTGGCCACAAAAGAGGAACAAAGTTGCAGCCACGAGCATGCACTGATCGGGTGTGGAGACACGTCCTCAGAATGCACCTGGACCCATGACGGAAGTCGCGCGCCATTTTGCGCGAGGGAGACGTTACGGAAAACCAGTGCACAAGCCGAGAAGCATGCCGCAATAGTGGATCGATCTACAATTGGAGATCGAACTCGAGTACAGATCAACACGCGAATCTATGCGGAATCAACGGCAAGTTAGACCATGCAGTTGATACGTTTGAGTTGTGTTAATTAATTTTAATTAGCATCTTCAATAGTGTTGTGTTAGTAGTTGTCTGTAACCTATTTATTGCGCCATGCTCTCACACAATACGAATCAGAATTCGGATCCCTCAGACCGCCTGTTATTGGTGTTCTCATTTCGTGGCGGGTTGAATTGGTTGGGCGTGGAACAGCAGATTCAGGCAAGGTATCCGTAAGGTCAGCGGGAACCACAACACATTTCTGGCAACGGTCAGCTGCACGGTATCAGCAGGTTAGCCGTAGAATCAGTGGCACCACAACACTTCAAGAGGACGAGATGAAGAGAGGCGGTATTGATTATCGTTCTACTGATCAAGGAATTGTGTTCTTCAAGACAACAAATGTGTTCAACTACTGTCTAATTATCATGGAAAGTAATTAATTATTGTGGGGTGTAAAGAGCGGGTGAGAACAATGGCCGACGTAGTGAGGCCTAAAATAGTACAAGATAACGATTCAGCCATGGGTGGAATGGACAAAGCAGATATGCTGCGCTAAATATATATAATTACGATAGGAAATAAGATGTCATGCCGTTTCTTACAATGACAGAAATGACAGATGTCAATGTATATGTAATTTATAAGGACATGCATCTACATCTCACTTCTGATTTCGAAGAAACTTGGGTATGGGGCTTGTAGCTATGGGAAGCAGACCAGTGAAACAGAGGTCGTCTATCAATTCATACAATGTCATTACCAAACGGACCAGAGACAAAGGAAAAACACGTGTTTTAGGCCGAAAGACATCAGGACACAGAACCTCGGGGCTCAGTGGCCTACATTTGTTGCAGAAAGGGGAAGATGTGAACAGTATTCCATCCAAAAAATCCAATCTAGACCACACACATAAAATGTTATTTTTGTGAGGTTTTTTGTGCTGCAACGACAAAAAGAATCGCTTTCAAAAAGTTCATTTTCAGTAACGTACCTTAATGGTGACTATCCGGGAAAAAGTAAAAACATCAAGGAAAATCCATTATTTTAGCAATTAATCGATTAGCTTCGATTGTGAACTAATTTCGAAGAATCGGGAAATTTGCATTCCTTCAGGTGACTGCCAACACACGGAGTTTTGGCAGAGGCTACCAAGTTTACTTTCGTTTTATTGAAGCCGAAGGCCATTGAGCTACCTATACACTTGGAGTAAACCAGGCGTAGTTGTACAGCATTTTGGCGGCGTTCTGGCGACGAATCGGCAATGTTTGGTGGCGTTTTTGTTAACACGTTGGACTTCTGATTTTCCTTCGGCTGGGCTAGAACACTTTCAGGGAATTTGGGGTGTTCAATTCGGAATAGCGAAAAAACGTGAAGATCTAACAGTGACAACGCTGACGACCTACGCTTCTTACGGTACTTACAAGTGCCACCTTAAAAATAAACAAAAATATTTACAAAAATGTAAGTTATTTCTTTTAATGTTTATTACTAACCAAAATTTACCTTATGAGAAAAAGTAATGAAAAAGTTATCGGTTAATTAATTCAGGATTCAAAGGGTTAAGAGATTTAAAACGGTCAGTCACTTCATCACACATGGTTGGTTTGGTAACACTCTTTGAGCACAATACATATCACTTTTCGTAGTTGGATTGGCAGTGAGAAAAAAATAAGAGACGCGCGCATCTAATGGTGTTGCAGTTCTCAGCGTGCTGTTCAAAGGCAGCTTACGTAGAACAAATACATCACCATCATCATTATACACGTTAGCTAGAGGTGGGAAACGCCTCAGCTACTGTGCCGCAATACATGAACGAAAAATGAAAATAAATACAATAAGTTGCATGCCAGCTGAGCTACCAGCAACGGATAGGCATCGTTCCGGTAAGCTATCAGACGGCTACGAGGCAAAAAGAAAAAATTATTGTTTTACGCTAAGAAATGAGATCGTAGGTGGAGGGGAGGCTAAAAGGGATGGGGAGAGACAAAGAAACTCACAGCACGAACGCCACTGAGGTCGGCTCCTTAACATGTCAGCAATTGTACCCAGCCAAACGTGTTCACCGTCTTTTGCACCCCAACCAGGGAGCCGTGACGCTCCAACCGAGGCCAGCACAGAAGTGAGGGCCTCCATTCCTCTTGACCAAGTCATCACTTGATCACCCCTCCTCTTTTTCCATCCACACCCCCGGCGCGCAAACAACGCACGTCGCGGGAGTCGATGGGCTAGCATGCGCAACACGTGGCCCAGCCATCGGAGCCTAATGGGTGAAATGACGGTGCTGAGCGGTTCAGTTCCATTTCCTGTGCCGTAAACAAGGCCTCGAACACGCTCGTTACTCACGCGGTGTTCCCACCAGATGTGAGCCAAACTGCGAAGGTACCGATGGTCGAACGTAACTAGCCTCTTTATGTCCGCCGATCTTAGGGGCTAGGTTTCGCAACTGTACAGTAAGGTCGAACGTGCCGCTACATTGTACACTCTACCCTTCAGGGCGAGAGTGATGTCGCGCCACCGCCATAGGTGGCGAAGACTAGCAAAAGCACTTCGAGCTTTTGATAAACGGTTCGTGATCTCATCTTCAAATACAAGAGACAATGCAGTGACGTCGCAAGGTTCGACATCAATCAATTGACGGATCCCATCGCAACAAGAATAAACTGTAACGAGTGCGATAGAATATGTGATCCATTGAGAAGCAAAAAGTGACACTCCAAACAATTTCAGAGCCGCCCATGATCGATAAGGCAAAGATTAGCGGTCAAACAAATTCAGTCCTAGTGCATTTCTTGGAGACAAATGTATGAGAGACAATGGTGTAAGAGACAAGCTCAGCTCGATGGGTGCAGAGTACGAGCGCCACCAGTAGTCGATGACAGTTAGACAGCATCATCATTGCTCGATGGTTTGCTACCGCGCACCTTAAAACGTAAAAATCAATCAAATCCCACCTGCCAGATTTAGTACGGCAGAAAAGCACACACAAAGTGCTCTGAAGCTTCCGACGCTGCATATGACAGGACTCGAACAGATCCCAATAGGACTGAAATCATGTTAACGAGCTAGACGGACTCAAAACAACCTCGTGAATCAGGCTGTTGTGTCAAAGGTTAGAAACATGGAAACACGAACGAAAAGCCCCTCTAACTCATCACCAAAATCAGACGTCAGCTGGAGGTGAGAAACCACTCAGCTACCGTGCCGCAATACAATAGTTAGAAAGACGAAAAAAGAGGCAAAAGCAGAACGAATAGCATTATGCTTTGTTTTTAGTATGCACCAAACGGGATCGAGGTTAGAGGGGGAATACAAGTAAGAAAGGGAAGGACAAGGAAGCTCACAACACAAACACCAGAAATGTCCGCTCCTGACCACGTCAACCAGTGTTTCCAACCAACCATATGGTATTCCGGGCACGAGCTCAAGAGTCGGCAAGCACCAACTGAGACCAAATGCAAAGTAATAGCCTTGGTTCCGTTTAACTAAGTCGTCGGCCGGCGCCTCCTGCAGTTCTTTCATCCAGAATCTGGTTGGGCAATAAATGTACGTCGCAGGAATCGGCGCACCGACATGCGCAACATATGACCCAGTCATCGGATCTGAGAAGCTCACTGCGATGTAAACTGAATGGAAATACGGCCATACTTCACATTGTGCCCACCAGATCAGAAATAAACTGCGAATGCCGGGGTAGCTGAACGTAACTGGCATCTTTATGTCTGTCGATCCGGCGGACTAGGTATCGCAACCGTGAAATGGGGTTTAACGGGAGCCAGGATTGTAGACTGCGCTTCGGAGCGAAGGTTGTTACACCAGCGCCATAATTTGAGAAGATTAGCAAAAGCGCTATCTACAATGGGTTACTGAGCCAACAAGAGCGACCAGTATACTCGACGTCATATTCACTTTGGGGTGTCACAAGTGCACAGAGGTATTAGAGAAACTCTCTGGTAGTGACCACAAGATGGTACGATTCATTTTCTGCGTCAGATTGGCCAGTAAACACGCTTTTATTCCACAATATGTATTCCATAGGATAAACTGGAAGCAATTGCAACAATTTATCCGATTGGGACGCATTCTTCCTCTCTAACAATGTGTGCAATGCCGTAGACTATTTCTACCACCGGGTCCATCAGGTCATTGCTGTCCTTACTCCCCAAGACGAGGGCATCAAACGTGTCTGAAAAGACGCAATCGTGCGTTCAGTCAGTCGGAAACACAGAAGACTAATTGCTGGATACAGAAAGACGGGAAATTTCACCTTGCAGTTGCACAACATCCTTGACAGGGTCAAGCACATACAGTTGACGGAGAGGATAAACGAAGAACGAATGGCTCTACGGAAGACATAGAAAACGAAAGAACTTAGAATTCTGAGTCGCAGAAATAATAACTAGTCCCCCATGATCGATGGACTGGTTAATGCAGATGATGATCAAGCCGACATCTGCGAAGCGTTTAGCTCATCTTTCGCTACCTCCATGAGCCTGGAGACGACCCCCTTAAATGCAAGCATTGGGATGCAAAGAACCAACGCCCTGTGTATCATTGAATTTGCTATCCAATATTTAATGAATTCTACTAAACCGTCTTCCCATCTGGATTCCGATGGTATCCCACCTGCCGTCATAAAACTGGGAGGACCTGACATGCCGTTTCTGTAGCTAAACATGTTTTGTGTTGAAATCAGGCTACTTTCCAGACCAAAAGGAAAACATTACTCACCATCCCCCGTCACAACGGTGCATCTAAACAATAGACAATTACCAGCCAATACATCACACGCCTGTAGTTGCCTGAATATTAGGGAAACTGGTTAAGAATGACGTGATGAAAGTCATCAATACACTGGAGCAAATAGACAGGTCACAACATGGTTTCCTGGACAAACGATCGTGCATAACCTGCCAATTACTTTAGCTAAACTATGTTCTGTATTCTATTGACTCAGTATACGCAATCATACTTCTGTTCCTGGACATGGAAAAGGCATTCGATCGAGTGCCCCATAAACGGCTGCTGAAAATGATTGCTTCCTTTGGAATTCAGGACCCACTCCTAGGCTGGCTATTGTCATACCTGAGTGGCCGTTCTCAGGTAGTTACCATAGCCGACCACCACTCTTCACCACGTCCAATCACTAGTGGTGTTATTCAAGGGAGTGTACTTGGTCCGTTACTGTTCTTGCTCTACGTCAATGACATCAGTGCGGTTATCAGTCATGGCATGCCTTTCCTATTTGCAGATGACATAAAGATAGTCTACAAATTCCGACGAGCTGAACTTCAAGATACACTACTGCTCATACAGGAAGACCTCCACTCCCTTGAGAAATGGTGTGACACCTGGATGATGAAGTTCTCGGCGAAAAAATCTAGCATCATGTATCGCGGCTGTTCGATACCCGAGGGATCAATTACACTCAACGGCGAACACCTTTGTGTACAGCTGTCTACCCGCGACCTCGGAATCAGGTATTCTTGCACTTTCAACTTTTCTGAACAAGTGGAATACCAGCTGGCTAGGGCCAGAAAATCAATAGCTAATATATTACATAAGATCCACATAACCCCAGCCAGAGTAAAACTCTTCAAAATCCTCACTCGCCCCATTTTGGAATACTGCAGTATCATTTGTGGCAGCATGAGGAAATCTGACAGAGTATCTCTGGAAAGCATACAAAGGTCATTTACCAAACGTCTGCTAGGCAAAACATCCACTAAGAACTATCGGGAGCGCTGCCAACAATTCCAGCTCGATCCGCTTTGGCTACGAAGATTGAGACATAACCTGATGCTTCTGTACAACATGATTCATCAAAACGCCCACTGCTATTTGCCCTCCCTAGAACTACAACATAGTTCGACAAGGGAGCTACGCAATAAGGAGTTTACCCTGAGTGTACCCAGGTGCAGGGTAAATCTGCGGTCTAACTTTTTCCTTATCAGATATGCTGTCCTGTGGAATAAGCTCCCAGTCACAATCAGATCGTGTGAGAGCGCAACGGCCTTTCGCGTTAAGCTCACCAATTACCTAGATTTGAACACGATTATGACCCTGTTCTCTTGGGAGAGATCACTTGATGATTTGTACCAAGAAGGGCCAGACAACATCTAATGAGTGAAACAAAATAATTTCATACTGTGTGACACACCCCTAGTGCTGTTACCATCCACTATTCCAACTAGTGCACATTGCGTTGAAACACACCTGTGAGTTAATACAAACCCTTGAAACAGCAAAAGCAATGAAAATCACATAAATGTTTACCATTCATGCATGAGCATGACATATTCTGTAAAATATGATCTGTGCCAAATATGGCCACAGTTTCTCACTCGATGAGAAATATACCTATTATTATGATTAGTATTATTAGCTGGATTTCCGATAAACATCAAGTTTATCTCAATCAACGATCAGTGCACGGTTTGGTCCATGTTAACCTGGGAAGAAACCTTTACATTTTGAGAACGCAAAGTACCGCTCGAAACGAGTGTCTGTTAAGTTGCCCATCACTGCTTGGCACATTTGTAAAATGTAGCAAATCAGGGCGATGTCAAGAATGCAAACAAAGACAAGACGTCAGCTCCCTGGAAGCAAACGAACGACTTCTAAATCGAGAGCAGTGAACACAGTTTCCATAGGTTCCTGAACGGTTCAAAAGTAATAGCAGGCACCCTTGCTGCACATCGCTAGAGATATTGAAGGGCGCAGGGGTATGTCAAAAGCCCGAAACGGTAAAACGCACTCCCTGATAAACACAAACAAGTGCGTAGTGCAATCCAAATCAGTTTTGCACGCAAGTCCAACAGTAACTTATCGCAATGTCCTTGACTTGTCCATGGCTGGGGGGCGCCATGCAACCCTGAGCCGGCCGCTACGTCGAGAGTTAGTTCTCGCAAGAAATAGACAAGCATCACCCCAAAGATGTGGTGAACACACGGTTATCCGCACGGGAGACTATACCGTGTTGGTCAGTCAAATAGCGCTTACAATAGTGGCCTGCCGAACAACCTCCTCGTAATGCTAGCCGGGTGGTTCGAGTCAATGTCGTTCCAGCGAATGGTTCCGCGGCAGAGTTTCAGGACGTGGTGGGTTTCCGCAGGGCAAGCGTTCTCCCTATAAGAACCATAAATGTCCGTTTAACAACAATTTGACGTATCGGATGTGACTCGCCACTAACTAAAGCCAATGCCCCTTGCCCATCAAGATGATCCTACCCCACCCCCAACAGACGTCACTCATTCATTTCGAAGGGTTCCTGTGACTTATTCTTGCACCGACAACAAGCTCAAACACAATCACACTTGCAACGTTAAATTAACAACTTCATTCAACATGGCTACACACATGGTTGGCGGCATCTGGTTCCAGATTTACCTGTCACTGTGGCCTCAAGGACAGCCACAGGACGCCTGCGCCTACAGAGGGACCATGGGTGGCTTGCGCTGCTCCACCCACAACTCCAAACATACATTCCATATCCAGTGTAAACCCGAACACCGGGAGGCATGTGGATGGGAGCCACGTTTCATCAACAAAGGCGACCCACACTCCTTCACAGGCAAACACAAGCAAGCTGTATTTGGGGAAGCAAGCGAACACAAGGCGGTGGCTGGACCGTAGTCCGCTCCACACTGGGTGCATGGAACCGCTCTTCGAGTCTAGCACGGCCAAAAGGACCATGCACCCCGTCCACTCCAGCAATGACCAACTGTCACCTGGAGCCAGTATGGACGAGATAGTGGGTAATAGACAAGTAGGCACCTTGTCAACATGCACATCAAGCGCAGTCAGAGCGGGGATATCAAGCAACAGCCAATCACTTGAAACGACAAGATGAAATAAGGTAAATCCAATAATGCATAGAGATACGGTGACATAACTTTGCTAAGTTAGCATATGAAGCAAGTTGGTTAGCAACGAATCAGCGATAAGTAAAAAATGTCACAAGTTACTTAAAATGCTACAAACGCAACAGTTATCGAAGATAAACGCAATTAGCGTAAGCAACGTGGCCAGTTAATAGAAGATTGTGCAGGTAGGCAGAACAAACCAAATAAAGTGAAATGAAATTTATCCAGCTTGAAAAGATCTAGTTTAAGTGTAAGTTGGTTTAGCCCAACTGCGGTGAAGAAGCATCAAGAATGCAACATGAGTCTCAGCATGGGGCTGATGTTGCTACACACACATATGCCTATATATGCAAATATCCCCATAAATTCAGTTTGCAACTGGTTGACTTGTTACATCTGTGTACAATTACCGGTTATCATGATCATGACCATACAGGCGTGGCTCACACTGTCGAGAATGAATTATGTATCTATATATCTATGTAAGTCTCCAACTGGAGTGTTCTGTGACGAAGAATCTCGATCAGTTGACGATAGAAATCAACTTTCACCGGGTTAACGATATAGTTTGTGGGGACATGGACAACAAGGACAAACAAGCGCACACTGTGCTCGTGTGACTTCGGCGCTTTGAAAGAGCCAGTCAGTCCGCCGGCGCTTTTACGAATACTGATTGTGATCTAGTCGACTAGAGCTAATTCAGCTCAGAAAGTCCGAACAATATCCACACTGAATTGATCGGCATACGAAGCTGCAGCATCTACCGATATGTGCACAGAGTACTACCAGTGATACAAGGTGGTCGCAGAGCGAGCACGAAATTCCGTAAGCTACAGGTGCCGGTAGATAGTCTGATGTTCGGGTAAGTGTATCGGCTGAACCATTGGGGGGAGTACCAATCTTAACGATCATCTACAGCTCCATGTGGAAGCGGCCGAACGGAGGTTGTCTGCTTACTTGGACATAGGCTTGTCGACTGGATTTACCCGTCTTGACAGTGATGGTAGTGAGGTTGTGATTGTTGAAATCAGTCTACTTATAGCAGAAGATGCAAGACCGTTGTTCCTAGAAAGAAATATTCCTGATTCTACATTATCGTACTCAAAGGGCCACGATGAGTGTCATCTTACTCGACGGCAGCGATGGCTTCTTCACCATTAAGACCTCAAGTGACTTCAGATTTCTGACCATCGTTACTTCAGTTCAGTACAAGTCAGTTAAACAACTATGATCCGGACACGGAAGAGTAGTGCATCCAGTCGCCACGACTTTGTCACCAGTATAACAATAAGTAGCACTGATAAAAAGAATAGGATGGAACGCGAACAGAATACAAACAAAGGAAGGTTAGAAAGCAACTGAAATTGCTTGACATGAACAGCTACATGCAAGAAAGTGAATGCAACAGCGTCATTAGCAAAGCAAGAAGTGTGAAAAGGATGGACGTGTAAGCATGTGATGAGCCAATGGACAACACAGGAGTGGCACAAGTAACGATACATGTACACATGGGGTTAAACAATGTGATCAAAACATCCCAGGTTAGTTGAGGACGGGATTTGATGCATGAATGGCCTACACAAGCACGGTGCAAGGTCAACTGAAGAAGTTGTAAAGCACTCTTACAACAGTTGAAGGGACATTAATGTTCCGTCGTAACGCTACAGTTATATGTGAGATAGAACAAATTTCGAGAGAAGCAATCATTGACCAGGCTGTTGGAAATCTAATCGCTACTCATTAGGCTGTTTATTATTTGTCTGTCACATTCTTCAAGCTCAAATGTTCGCTATCAGCCGTGTGCTAAGTGATTTAGATATAATATGTGATATGGTGACCGGCCCCATTCGCAAGTCTGTTTAAATAACTCGGTTGGATCCCCAGATAAAGAGATCTAGTCCCCAGAACGTTCCTGTCGTATATAAGTGATGCATCATTAGCAAGCATTGATGACGCTGACGATGGGTAAGCCTTCCTACACAACTACCTGTGGAGCAAGGATTCTTCCTAAAGTAGTGGTCGCGGAATGGATATTGGTTCGCAAATTCAGCTCTA
Source organism: Dicrocoelium dendriticum (assembly GCA_944474145.2). NCBI lineage: Eukaryota > Metazoa > Platyhelminthes > Trematoda > Plagiorchiida > Dicrocoeliidae > Dicrocoelium > Dicrocoelium dendriticum. The sequence continues at coordinate 69,839,839 of OX104068.1, read as the reverse complement.
TGCTCATATGATGGCCACCTGTTCGGGTCCGACAGCACATGTTAAGCAATATGCGCAGCATTGGTGAAGTGGTGCATCCTTCAGGCGCTTTCGGGTTAAAGCCTTAGACAACTCATATAGGCAGCTGTAGCAACGGCAAAGATGATACAATAAAGCACAATGGTGCGACGCATAGAAGAAAAAGGACCACATTTACATAATTCATGGTGTGCAGAAACGGTAGCGATATAAAATCAAAGCGGGATAGCAGATAGTGCTGCCAAGTAAACGATTTGCAAAGAGTTGTATCCAGAAGACTTGCACGATAAACGGAACCAACTGATCTCTAGAAACGTTGTAGAATTCGCACTGGAATGAAACTCATAATCAGACAATTACGTAAATTATGATGACGATGAGGATGTAACTGAGGACCAAAAATTAAGAAATGGCTTGACAACTTGGATCAAGTGACAAAGGGTATATCAGAAGTCTTAAGATGAGGCAGATTAATGCTTACCGCATAAATCCATGCTACGCATGGCTTGCGCTATCCGGTACTGGATTTGCTTGTCACTGGGACATCCACAGGACAACCACAGGACGTCTGCACCTACAGAGGAACCAAGGATGGCTTGTGCTGCACCACGCACTGCTCCATCCACACACCTGATATCCAGTGTAAACCAGAGGAAATAAGACCAGGAGGCATGTGGACGGGAGTCAGGTTTCTTTAACGGAGCCGACCCATATTCTTACAAAATGTACAGCAGCAACATTCCAGTCAGTCTGATTTAGGTATCATGCGTACCAGACGTATACAAAGTGGTGGCTGGGCCGTAGTCTGCTCCACACTGGATCGAACCCCTCGGTAAGCCTTGCACGGCCACGAGGACCGTGTACCGTCCCACCCCAGCGATGAATCAATCTCCAAGTTCGCATATTGGCAACATTCACATCAAGCGCAGCTACATCGAGAATATCAAACAAGCAGCATCGAATTTGAAGGAAGATAAACACGCAAAATTGACAAGGAATATGCAGCGGAATAACAGAACTGTGCAAATCAAATAAGGAAGAATACTTTGTATCTAAGTTAAGAAGTTCTAGTGCAAGTGTAATTCGGCGTAGCGCAACTGTGGTGAAGAAGCATAATGTACGCAACATCAATTTTAACATGAGGTATGCTACGTGATGATAAGACAGGGCGATGAATGCCCATTTAAGAATAAGAATGAATGCCTGACGCGAAACGTTCCGCATTGGAAAATAACAACTGAGGCAATTCAGTGTAGAGTTAGAAAGATGCACTAACCTTCCGAGGAGTATTGACCCATGCCCAGTGGCTAAAATGAGAATCCGTAGAAACACCAACAACGGCAGCTCCAGCGTTTGTGAAGTCATCGATACGATCGGAAAAAGCGATAATTTCCGTAGGGCAAACAAAAGAAAAATCAAGGGGATAAAAAAACAGCACCAGGTATTTTCCCGCGAAATCCTGCAGTTTGATTTCTTTAAACTTCCCATTAACAACGGCTGTTCCTGCGAAGTCTGGGTCAGGTTTTAAAACCTGGTCAGCATAGCATCGATTAAAGGTTAGAACCGGAGGTGATCGAACGAAGCGTCCAAGTGAAAGTGATAAAGTCCGAAACATCGTGATCTGAAAATGGGTAACCAGTAGAAAAGGAGATGAGCACTTCAGTTCAGTTCACTTAAAGAGCAATGAATTATGGACAGAATTACGATGGACAGGAGCTGCATTCATCATCATCAGTAATACACGTTGGCTGAGGGTGAGAAACACCCGTTAATGTGCCGCAATACAAAAAGATGAGATACTAAACTTTAGAGACCATATAAAACTAAAAAAAGACAATCAACATAATGCTAGGTATAAAATTATGCATAGGATATAAGATAGTGGCTGGAGGGAAAGCTAAAGGGGATGAGTAGGGAAAAGAAATTCGCAACGTAAACGCCACTGAGGTCGGCCCCTTGCCATGTCAGACGTGCTCATCGTCCTTCGGACCCAGCCCGAGAGTCGAGAGACACCAACCGACGCCAACCTCGAGGGAAGAGTTTGTAATCCTGTTGACCAACTTATCGGTTGGCAGCTCTCCTTCTTCATCGTACCGTTATCAACAGCCATTTGGATTGATACTTCGTTACAGCACGAAAGAAATGTTTGCTTTAGTCACCGAAAGTCTGCGAAGTTGAACGGACATGTAGATCTTGGACGCAACAAAGATTAACGAAATCTTACGGTAATTAGTGCAATCACTGTCGAGACCACTTTTGTGGATCTGAAAAATGACTGATTACCCCCTAAGTTGCGAACCTTCTAATCAGTACAATCTCTCATGAACAGCGATGGTAATTTGCTCTGAATAAAGCATAAGAAATGCTGTCAGGGCTATGAGATTTGTGATGTAACAAAGATTAGATTGCGCTTCGGATCTCCGCTTTGGTAGAAAGGCCTGTGGGGACAGGCCGAGCACCAACTGATGGAAATGGAGATGTCACACTGGGCTGTGCAGAGTAATCAAATCGAAGAGCAAGATGGTTTGCCCAGCGATCCAAACGCGTGGGCAGATTACCGGTTTTCGTGCCGTCTGTCTCAGATTGTTCAGCTGGTAGCGTGTGAACGGCAACCGGTAGCCTTGGTGAGGCAAAGTAAATGGAGGCAATTTTCAAACAATAAAGCGAGTTGAATCTCAGCAGCACGTTTTGACCACCCAAGTTTACCATCATAGCGAAGTCTTGAACTCTGCAGTTGAGATACACAGACGGAGTAATTTGTGTTCCGCATCGACAGACAATCTGTTGACGACCCAGCAGTTCCGAAGATCTAGTCGAAATCCAGCTTCCGGCTGTGCAAAGGGTGAGGCTGCAGTTGGACGAACCGGGGGCCAGCTTGTTGCAGGACTAACCAGTGTTGGTATACATCCGAAGTAAGAGATGAAGATTTTCACGAAGTCTGGATAGTTTGTTTTCACCGTCGGTTCCTACAACGTGGGTGTTCCGTCAGGTATGTTTTGTCCTAGGTGAGTCCTTAAAAGACACGCAAACTGGCGCATAGACACTAATGCATGAATGATTGAAACGTAAGTCGAGCAAAATGATCGACAATCGCGCACGAGCCGGCCCGTAGCCGTAAGGATCACAAGCCTACCTTGTAAGCCGAGGATGTGGGTTCGAGCCTGCGTAGGGACCGGGCGACCCTCGCAGTATCCCTAGCCCACGTGCGACCGGTGGTGGTTGCGTGACAGCGAAGCGCCGGTACTGCGTACCGGCATACTGCTGAGGTCCTAGGCTGTCACGCTATCTGCGACTTTGTAGTCACCTCGCGACCAACGCTGGGTTGATGGTGGATGATGCGAGGTGGCATTGTTACGCAAGGAGATGAAAGCTAGTGCTAGAGGAAAAGCTAATGGTCAGCACATGGACTGATTAGTCTTTCTGCGTTATCAGAGCAAACATCATCGTATACATGCAGCTGGCGTTGAAATGGCAGCAACCAGCCGACATGTACGTTGAAATCTCCGGCGACAGTAGTGGGTGTTATGTGCTTTTGATTTTGCCGTATTCCATGTTTTGGCATATTTACCGTTCTAATACATGTTTCTGTTTTTATAGTTCATACGTCCGAATTATTAATCGAGTAAAGTCTCCTTATCGGCTTTTGTCTTCTTCCTTCATTCCTGGAATAATCCGTGTTCATCACAATTTACTCGATTAATACAGCAACCTCATGGATCGAATCTTACGCCCAGAACGCTTTGATGTGGATCCTCAATCTTCTAACGCCGGCAAACGCTGGGCCCATTGGATCTACACTTACAACAATTTTTTAGAATCGATCGAGTCCATGAAGCCAGACAAGCTCAAAACGTTAATGGATTATATCTCAACTGCCCTGTTCGAGGTGGTTTTTCAGTGTTCCTCTTATGAAGATGCCGTCAAAACGCCACAAGAAATCTTCATAAAACCCAAAAACGAAATTATTGCACGTCACATCCTAGCCACTGCCAGGCAAGAGAACGGTGAATCGTTAGACCAATTCATTCAGAAGTTAAATTCCGTTGCTAGTGACTGTAATTTTCTACCAATCACTGCCGACGAACACAAGAATCAAGCTATCAGAGGTGCTTTTATCAGCGGTCTACAATCTAACCTCATCAGGCAGAGATTATTGGAACAAAAATCGCTCGATCTTCAGTCCACTTTCGAGATGGCTAGATCGCATGACTTGGCCCAAAAACAAGCCGCTTCCTTTCAGCTGACGACTTGTAACTCCACGATGAAAACTGAAATCCCATCTGAGCTGCAGCTATCTTCTCAAGAAGAACCTGTCGCTGCGTCCTCCCAGTCAACGTGTTTCTTTTGCGGCTACGCCAGACATCCTAGATCA
>OX104068.1:69813101-69834954 GCA_944474145.2 Dicrocoelium dendriticum | reverse complement strand
ATTGCGCGCCCGATGGTCTCCTCGGCAGCAGCTGTCACCTGGTCGCGAATGTGGTGCCACAGGTCGCCCACTGTGGCTATACAGCCCGCATCACCACACAGGCGTGCAGCCATCGCCTTCTCCAGCTCAGTACGTTTCGCCACCGTACCGAGGGAGAGAATGTTAAATTTACGCCGATTCACGGCGGGAGTGCAATACATAGATTTACGAAAATATATGTACAGTTTGGTCCGCACCAATTTGTCATCAGTGCCACACTCAGCTCCACGCAGTACACGTATCATGCGCACTTCACGCATATCACGCTGACGTACGATGACATAGTCGAACAGGTGAGCGTGACCACTCCGTGGGTGCGTCCAAGTTGCTATATCACTCGCACTCAGTGTAGACCGAGTGTTGTGATCGTCAAGCCGTGAGTGGCACACAGTGAGAGCAGCCTGTCACCGTTCGCATTCGTTGAATGAATGCCATGAGAACCGATAACATCTGTCCACGCTGATGCATCACGCCCAACGCGCGCGTTGAAATCACCCAGCAGAAATAGTCGGTCGCTCCTCGGCAAAGACCGTATCACGGAGGATAGCTCAGTGTGGAACTGATCACGCGTGTCATCAGGATAACACATGGTCGGACCGTACGTGCTTATAAAAGTAGCAAACTTACCTCTTCCGACTCGCAGGCGAACAGTCATCAGCCGCGCGCTGATGCCCGTTGGTTCACCCACCAGCTGGCCATTCAGGCGATCGGATATTGCAAATCCGACCCCATGTTCACGTGGTGCTGAGGCGGCGTTCCCCACCCAGTAGAATGTGTAGCCAGCACCTGCTTCATGTAACTTACCTTGCTCAGCGAGCCGAGTTTCACTGAGCACCGAGATATCGATGTGGTAACGCGCCAGCTCCAGTGCGACCAGTGCAGTGCGTCGATCTGGGCGCTCGCTCGAGTTCCAGTCCAGTAGTGTGCGCACGTTCCAGCACCCGATGCTGAGTGCTTTGCGCGCAGGCAGACGATTGCATTGGTGGGCAATCGCACGCGAGGTGGTCGTTGTGCTTCGGAGGTTTGCTTGAGGGACTCCACCCGGAGCCTTTGGCTCAATAGCCTGACCCACAAGGCAGTGGGTGGTTTGGAGGTTTGCTTGAGGGACTCCACCCGGAGCCTTTGGCTCAATAGCCTGACCCACAAGGCAGTGGAGAGCAGATCCAGCTCGGGAATGTGATTGCAGAGACAGATTGGGATCTGCTTGACGGCCGTCACACGCAGCCTTTGAGGTTCTGGAACAGTTATCATATGTTTTGCGACCGTAATTGGATACGCACCTGCGACCACGGCCAGACGCAGGTGGGTTTTTGGCGGGTTTGCACCAATTTGACCAGGGGCTGCCTGGCTTGAGGCGGACAGTAGCAAACCATTGAACACCCGGAGGTGTCCTCCCACCGTCAGAGACAATGCGTGGCACTCGTGCTCTACGCCAATCGAGCATTGAGAATATAACCCGTAACCTGTTGTCTCCCATGGCTAGGTTTTACGGGAAGTGGGCCATCGACCACTTCCTAACCTCCGAAGAGGATGGACTAGGATACTGGCAGGGCGCCCAATCCTGACAGGAGAACGACTCGGGTCCTCAGCCAAAGCCTTCGATTAAATGAACACCCGAAAGGCAGCGGGTCTAGCACATGGTCAGTTAGCTGACTCATGCGGATTGGTGTCCTGGATCTTAGCAGGGAGAAGGGCGAAACCCAACTCCCACCCAGCGGTCGCCACGTGGAGGCGCCCAGGACATGAGACTATGGCGCAACAGTAGCAGCAGTAGGTAGACCATCTGTCAGGATCTAGCCACCACCAGCCTCAGCGTACCATAGGCTCTCCCGCCGTTGCTACACACACATGCCTATATAAGCACATATCCCCATAAATTCAGTTTGCAACTGGTTGACTTGTTACATCTGTGTACAATTACCGGTTATCATGATCATGATCATACAGGCGTGGCTCACACTGTCGAGAATGAATTATGTATCTATATATCTATGTAAGTCTCCAACTGGAGTGTTCTGTGACGAAGAATCTCGATCAGTTGACGATAGAAATCAACTTTCACCGGGTTAACGATATAGTTTGTGGGGACATGGACAACAAGGACAAACAAGCGCACACTGTGCTCGTGTGACTTCGGCGTTTTGAAAGAGCCAGTCAGTCTGCCGGCGCTTTTACGAATACTGATTGTGATCTAGTCGACTAGAGCTAATTCAGCTCAGAAAGTCCGAACAATATCCACACTGAATTGATCGGCATACGAAGCTGCAGCATCTACCGATATGTGCACAGAGTACTACCAGTGATACAAGGTGGTCGCAGAGCGAGCACGAAATTCCGTAAGCTACAGGTGCCGGTAGATAGTCTGATGTTCGGGCAAGTGTATCGGCTGAACGATTGGGGGGAGTACCAATCTTAACGATAATCTACAGCTCCATGTGGAAGCGGCTGAACGGAGGTTGTTTGCTTACTTGGACATGGGCTTGTCGACTGGATTTACCCGTCTTGACAGTGATGGTAGTGAGGTTGTGATTGTTGAAATCAGTCTACTTATAGCAGAAGATGCAGGAATATTGTTCCTAGAAAGAAATATTCCTGATTCTACATTATGGTACTCAAAGGGCCACGATAAGGTTCATCTTACTCGACGGCAGCGATGGCTTCTTCACCATTAGGACCTCAAGTGACTTCAGATTTCTGACCATCGCTACTTCAGTTCAGTACAAGTCAGTTAAACAACTATGATCCGGACACGGAAGAGTAGTGCATCCAGTCGCCACGACTTTGTCACCAGTATAACAATAAGTAGCACTGATAAAACGAATAGGATGGAACGCGAACAGGATACAAACAAAGGAAGGTTAGAAAGCAACTGAAATTGCTTGACATGAACAGCTACATGCAAGAAAGTGAATGCAACAGCGTCATTAGCAAAGCAAGAAGTGTGAAAAAGATGGACGTGTAAGCATGTGATGAGCCAATGGACAACACAGGAGTGGCACAAGTAACGATACATGTACACATGGGGTTAAACAATGTGATCAAAACATCCTAGGTTAGCTGAGGACGGGATCTGATGCATGAATGGCCTACACAAGCACGGTGCAAGATCAACTGAAGAAGTTGTAAAGCACGCTTACAACAGTTGAAGGGACATTAATGTTCCGTCGTAACGCTACAGTTATATGTGAGATAGAGCAAATTTCGAGAGAAGCAATCATTGACCAGGCTGTTGGAAATCTAATCGCTACTCATTAGACTGGGTATTATTTGTCTGTCACATTCTTCAAGCTCAAGTGTTCGCTATCAGCCCAGTGCTAAGTGATTTAGATATAATATGTGATATGGTGACCGGCCCCATTCGCAAGTCTGTTTAAATAACTCGGTTGAATCCCCAGATAAAGAGATATAGTCTCTGGAGCGTTCCGGTAGTATAGAAGCGATGCACCATTAACAAGCACTGATGGCGCTGACGATGAGTAAGCCTTCCTACACAACTACCTGTGGAGCAAGGATTCTTTCTAAAGTAGTGGTCGCAGAATGGATATTGGTTCGCAAATTCAGCTCTATGCTCATATGATGGCCACCTGTTCGGGGCCGATAGCACATGTTAAGCAATATGCGCAGCATTGGTGAAGTGGTGCATCCTTCAGGCGCTTTCGGGTTAAAGCCTTAGACAACTCATATAGGCAGCTGTAGCAACGGCAAAGATGATACAATAAAGCACAATGGTGCGACGCATAAAAGAAAAAGGACCACATTTACATAATTCATGGTGTGCAGAAACGGTAGCGATATAAAATCAAAGCGGGATAGCAGATAGTGCTGCCAAGTAAACGATTTGTAAAGAGTTGCATCCAGAAGACTTGCACGATAAACGGAACCAAATGATCTCTAGAAACGTTGTAGAATTCGCACTGGAATGAAACTCATAATCAGACAATACGTAAATTAGGATGACGATGAAGACGTAACTGAGGACCAAAAATTAAGAAATGGCTTGACAACTTGGATCAAGTGACAAAGGGTATATCAGAAGTCTTAAGATGAGGCAGATTGATGCTTACCGCATAAATCCATGCTAGGCATGGCTTGCGCTATCCGGTACTGGATTTGCTTGTCACTGGGACATCCACAGGACAATCACAGGACGTCTGCACCTACAGAGGAACCAAGGATGGCTTGTGCTGCACCACGCATTGCTCCATCCACACACCTGATATCCAGTGTAAACCAGAGGAAATAAGACCAGGAGGCATGTGGACGGCAGCCAGGTTTCTTTAACGGAGCCGACCCATATTCTTACAAAATGTACAGCAGCAACATTCCAGTCAGTCTGATTTAGGTATCATGCGTACCAGACGTATCCAAAGTGGTGGCTGGGCCGTAGTCTGCTCCACACTGGATCGAACCCCTCGGTAAGCCTTGCACGGCCACGAGAACCGTGTACCGTCCCACCCCAGCGATGAATCAATCTCCAAGTTCGCATATTGGCAACATTCACATCAAGCGCAGCTACATCGAGAATATCAAACAAGCAGCATCGAATTTGAAGGAAGATAAACACGCAAAATTGACAAGGAATATGCAGCAGAATAACAGAACTGCGCAAATCAAATAAGGAGGAATACTTTTTATCCAAGTTAAGAAGTTCTAGTGCAAGTGTAATTCGGCGTAGCGCAACTGTGGTGAAGAAGCATAATGTACGCAACATCAACCTCAACATGAGGTATGCTACGTGATGATAAGACAGGGCGATGAATGCCCTTTTAAGAATAAGAATGAATGCCTGACGAGAAACGTTCCGCATTGGAAAATAACAACCGAGGCAATTCAGTGTAGAGTTAGAAAGATGCACTAACCTTCCGAGGAATATTGATCCATGCCCAGTGGCTAAAATGAGAATCCGTAGAAACACCAACAACGGCAGCTCCAGCGTTTGTGAACTCATCGATACGATCGGAAAAAGCGATAATTTCCGTAGGGCAAACAAAAGAAAAATCAAGGGGATAAAAAAACAGCACCAGGTATTTTCCCGCGAAATCCTGCAGTTTGATTTCTTTAAACTTCCCATTAACAACGGCTGTTCCTGCGAAGTCTGGGGCAGGTTTTAAAACCTGGGCAGCATAGCATCGATTAAAGGTTAGAACCGGAGGTGATCGAACGAAGCGTCCAAGTGAAAGTGATAAAGTCCGAAACATCGTGATCTGAAAATGGGTAGGAAAGGAGATGAACACTTCAGTTCAGTTCATTTAAAGAGCAATGAATTATGGACAGAATTACGATGGACAGGAGCTGCATACATCATCATCAGTAATACACGTTGGCTGAGGGTGAGAAACACCCGTTAATGTGCCGCAATACAAAAAGATGAGATACTAAACTTTAGAGACCATAAAAAACTAAAAGAAAGATAATCAATATAATGCTAGGTATAAAATTATGCATAGGATATGAGATAGTGGCTGGAGGGAAAGCTAAAGGGAATGAGTAGGGAAAAGAAATTCACAACGTAAACGCCACTGAGGTCGGCTCCTTGCCATGTCAGGCGTGCTCATCGTCCTTCGGATCCAGCCCGAGAGTCGAGAGACACCAACCGACGCCAACCTCGAGGTAAGAGTTTGTAATCCTGTTGACCAAATTATCGGTTGGCCGCTCTTATTCTTTATCTTACCGTTATCAACAGCCATTTGGATGGATACTTCGTTACAACACGAAAGAAATGTTTACTTTAGTCACCGAAAGTCTGCGAAGTTGAACGGACACGTAGATCTTGGACGCAACAAAGATCAACGAAATCTTACGGTAATTAGTGCAATCACTGTCGAAGCCATTTTTGTGGATCTGAAAAATGACTGATTACCCCCTAAGTTGCGAACCCTCTACTCAGTACAAGCTTTCATGAACAGCGATGGCAATTTGCTCTGAATAAAGCATAAGAAAAGCTGTTAGGGTTATGTGATTTGAGATGTAACGAAGATTAGATTGCGCTTCGGATCTCCGCTTTGTTAGAAGGACCTGTGGGGACAGGCCGAGCACCAACTGGTGGAAATGGAGATGTCACACTGGACTGTGCAGAGTAATCAAATCGAAGAGCAAGATGGTTTGCCCAGCGATCCAAACGAGTGAGCAGATTACCGGTTTTCGTGCCGTCTGTCTCAGATTGTCCAACTGGTAGCGTGTGAACCGCAACCGGTGGCCTTGGTGAGGCAAAGTAAATGGAGACAATTTTCAAACAATAAAGCGAGTTGAATCTCAGCAGCACGTTCTGACCACCCAAGTTCACGATCACAGCGAAGTCTTGAACTCTGCAGTTGAGATACAGCGACGTAGTACTTTGTGTTCCGCGCCGACAGACAATCTGTTGACGACCCAGCAGTTCCGAAGATCTAGTCGAAGTCCAGCTTTCGGCTGTGCAAAGGGCGAGGCTGCAGTTGGACGAAACGGGGGCCAGCTTGTTGCAGGACTAACCAGTGTTGGTCTACATCCGAAGTAAGAGATGGAGATTTTCACGAAGTCTGGGTAGTTTGTTTTCACTGTCGGTTCCTCCAACGTGGGTGTTCCGTCAGGTATGTTTTGGCCTAGGTGAGCCATTAAAAGACACCCAAACTGGCGCATAGACACTAATGCATGAATGATTGAAACGTAAGTCGAGCAAAATGATCGACAATCGCGCACCAGCCGGCCCGTAGCCGTAAGGATCACAAGCCTACCTTGTAAGCCGAGGGTGTGGGTACGAGCCTGCGTAAGGACCGGGCGACCCTCGCAGTATCCCAAGCCCACGTGCGACCGGGGGTGGTTGCGCGACAGCGAAGCGTCGGTACTGCGTACCGGCATACTGCTGAGGTCCTAGGCTGTCACGCTATCTGCGACTTTGTGGTCACCTCGCGACCAACGCTGGGTTGATGGTGGATGATGCGAGGTGGCATTGTTATGCAAGGGGATGAAAGCTAGTGCTAGAGGAAAAGCTAGTGGTCAACACAAAGACTGATTAGTCTTTCTGCGTTACCAGAGCAAGCATCATCGTATACATGCAGCTGGCGTTGAAATGGCAGCAACCAGCCGACATGTACGTTGAAATCTCCGGCGACAGTAGTGACGGCCCTGTTATACTCACCTATGAGTAGCTCATAAAGGTTCTGGTAACCGTCGTCGTTGACCGTACCCGAGTTGCAGTCAGTGGGCGCGCAGGCGCAGACCACATAAAAGCACGCTTGTCGGCCCAATGTTTGCTGGTTAAAAAAGCCACGAGGCCTCACAACAAAGATGTCTGTCAATTGAAATCCCATCAAGGAGAACGACCCCGGCTCTAACACTGAGTGCGATCCCAACATCAGCTTGCACAGATGCGGCAGACTCAGTGTCAACAGAAACGCGAAGACAAAAGCGGAAGTGTGGATAGTGTAGTGATGACAGCTGAAAGACGATGTTGGAATTCTGGAATCGTAAGCCAGTCAAGCAGCAGATATCAGTTGCAGGTCTTCAAACTGAGTGCAAGTTCAGAGTGATGTCCGGACCGAAGTAAAGTGCACAACATTGAACGTTGCCAGATTGAATTGCGTTCCAGGTTGCAGGAGCGAAGATGAAATACTCCGGGATTAGCAGCTCCCTGCAAAGCACTGTATGGTTGAGTTTGTGGATGTTAATCGAACAAGTTCATCAACAGAAAGAGGGCAGAGCACCGTTCAGGAATCAAGTAATAATGTAGTTAATTAATACAAGAGTAGACAAACTGGTAGCGCGCATCTGTAGAGTTGGTATAGTAGTAGCATAGTGAACCCCATGCGGAAGCGGCAAACACCGATGGGTTGTACTCCATCGACATCGAGCGCATGGTGCTATAGCACATGCGGTCGCGAGTGCCTGAGTCAGGCAGGCTTAGTGAGTCATGAGCGAGGCCACTCGGGACCACTACCGAAGCGACGACGGGTCCTGCAGAGAACGTAGGCAGAACCGGCGCGGCGTTTGTAGGCACACTGCATTCGATTTACTAACCGCGTGCTTGCATGCTGAGTCTATTTATTTCAGGTGGTGGATTTCAAATTTTGTCCTAATGCTTTTCTTTCTCATATAAACGTCTACCTGTTCTCTCTTCTATAAACTTGCATACGTCGCTTAAGCAAATTGTAGTTAATTTCGATAACATTTTCGTGTTTGTGTCATTTCTGTAAAATATACTTTCTGACCTCGGGAAGTTATCTCGGATTCCTTTGTAAACGACATATTTTTATGCTCATTGATTTAAGATTTATGTCACCGTTTCCTTACGCATTGCTCAACTTATTTTATTTCTTATCTTTCTCTCAAGTGATTGGCTGTTACTTGATATCCCCGGTGGGGCTGCGTTTGAGGTGCATGTTGACAAAGTGCCTACCCGTTTCTTACCCACTACCTCATACACATTGGCTCTAAAAGACAGTTAATCGTTGCTGGAGAGGACCGTGTGCACGGCGCTTGTGGTCGTGTTACGAGCAAAGCGTGATTCCATGCACTCAGCGTGGAGCGGACTACAGTCCAGCCACCGCCTTGTGTGCCCTAGCTTCCCAAATACAGCGTGCTTGTGTTTGCCTGTGAAGGAGTGTGGGCGGCTTTGTTGATGAAACGTGGCTTCCGTCCACATGCCTCCCGATCTTATTCCTTCGGGTTTACACTGGATATGGGGTGTGTTTGGAGCTGTGGGTGGTGCAGCGCAAGCCATCCATGGTCCCTCTGTAGGTGCAGGCATCCTGTGGCTGGCCACAGTGACAGGCAAATCCGAAACCAGATTTGACTGTCACTGTGGCCAGCCACAGCATGCCTGCACCTACAGAGGGACCATGGATGGCTTGCGCTGCACCACCCACAGCTCCAACCACACACCCCATATCCAGTGTAAACCCGAAGGAATAAGACCGGGAGGCATGTGGATGGGAGCCACGTTTCATCAACAAAGCCGGCCCACACTCCTTCACAGGCAAACACAAGCACGCTGTATTTGGGAATCAAACGCACACAAGGCGGTGGCTGGATCGTAGTCCGTTCCACACTGAGTGCACCGAACCACTCTTTGATCCTAACACGGCCACAAGGACCGTGCACCCCGTCCCCTCCAGCAACGACCAACTGTCTCCTAGAGCCAGTATGTATGAGGTAGTGGGTAATAGACAGGTAGGCACCTTGTCAACATGCACAACAAGCGCAGCCACACCGGGGATATCAAGTAACAGCCAATCACTTGAGAGAAAGATAACAAATAAAATAAATCGAGTAATGCGTAAGGAAACGGTGACATAAATCTTAAATTAATGAGCATAAAAATATGTCGTTTACAAAGGAATCCGAGATAACTTCCCGAGGTCAGAAAGTATATTTTACAGAAATGACACAAACACGAAAATGTTATCGAAATTAACTACAATTTGCTTAAGCGACGTGTGCAAGTTTATAGAAGAGAGTACAGGTAGACATGTATATGAGAAAGAAAAGCATTAGGACAAAATTTAAAATCCACCACCTGAAATAAATAGACTCAGCATGCAAGCACGCGGTTAGTAAATCGAATGCAGTGTGCCTACAAACGCCGCGCCGGTTCTGCCTACGTTCTCTGCAGGACCCGTCGTCGCTTCGGTAGTGGTCCCGAGTGGCCTCGCTCATGACTCACTAAGCCTGCCTGACTCAGGCACTCGCGACCGCATGTGCTATAGCACCATGCGCTCGATGTCGATGGAGTACAACCCATCGGTGTTTGCCGCTTCCGCACTTGCCGCTTCTTCTCTGCATGCATGAGGTCTTTCTTCTGCACTTCGGCAACTGCCTTCGAGATTAGATCGCGCCATGCACGCCGATTAACTGCCTTCGATTCCCATGATCTGCAATCAAGATTAGAACGTGAGAGGCTCACTGTAATCATGTCCTGGTAACGTAACTTTGGTTTCCCCACGTGCCGCTTCCCAATACTCAGCTGACCGTATGAGTTGTTTCAGTATCCGCGTCGAATCCATACGGCTCACATGACAGAGCTACCTCAGGTGTCTCAGTAAAAGTATGCAGTCCACTGCATACATCCCACTTCGGCGCAACACTTCCGTGTCTGCAACTCTGGCGCCCCAGCCGATCCGCAGAATTCGTCGCAGACACTGCTGATGGAACCGCTCGAGATATCGCACATCCCGCAGGTACATCGTCCACGTTTCACTGCCGTATAGAAGAACGGACAGTACCATGGATTTGTACACCATCAGCTTCGTGCCAATGCTAAGCTGATGGTTGTTCCACACTCGGTACTCAAGCTTCCCGAATGCCGCTGCCGCCTTCGACACGCGATTACGCAACTCAACGTGTAGCTGCTGATCAGTCGACATCACACTCCCAAGGTAGCTGAAACGAGAGGTGATTTCCAATACTTCAGCACCAATGCTGATTCGCGACAATACTGAAGATTGCACGCCCGGTGAAGGCTGAAAGAGACAGACAGTTTGCTTGTGTTGATTGTGAGCCCGAATTTGACCGCTGTCGAAGCCAGAGCGCTAGTCATATGCTGCAACTCATCCGCGCTGTGTGAAAACAACGCACAGTCGTCAGCAAACAGCAACATATGGATAGTGTCTCATAGACTAGAGTTCTCGCACCGAAACGACGGATGTTCAGCAACCCATCATCAATACGGTGCTCCACACGAACACCGTAAGCACAAGCCGACTCAAAAGCACAAGACATCATTGCATGAAGATAGATATTAAACAGGGCAGGAGCTAAGACACAGCCTTGCTTCACACCAGAGACAACTTCAAAGTCAACCGAGGTCTCTCCACTTAGCTGCACCCTCGCTCGCATACCACTGTGCAGACATTCAATTAAACTTACAAACTTACGCGGGCAACCAAACTTACCCAACACCAGCTACAATGCCTTGCGGTTCACCGTATCAAATGCCTTGGTGAAATCAACAAAAAAGCGAGTACCATGGCTGGTGTCGTTCTCTGCACTTCTCCTGCAACTGACGAGCCGCAAACACCATATCTATAGTGCTGCGACCCGAACGGAATCCACGTTGCTCTTCCGCCACGTTAGGTTCCACAACTTGACTGACGAGGCGGTTGAGCAGGATTCGGGCAATCATCTTGCTCACACAACTCAGCAAGTTGATGCCACGACAATTCCGGCAACATTGCTTGCTACCTTTGCCCTTGTACAGTGGTAGCACAAGGGCATCCTTCAGCTCAGCAGGCACCTCCTGCACAATCCATACACGCTGCACCAAGTATTGCAGCGCAGTCAACAACGCGGGTCCGCCGAGTTTCAATACTTCAGGCAGGATCCCGTCGGCCCCTGCACACTTGCCGTTTCGCAGCTGAGCAAGTGCTCTCTGCGTCTCATCCAGTCTCGGCGTGTCCGCCAGACTCGTCTTCACACCGTGCTGCTTCAGGCAGTTCACTGTAGACCAGTCGATCTCTGAACGATTGTTCAAGAGACAGTCAAAGTGTTTCCGCCAGATCTGCATTATGCCTGCAGTCTGTGTGCAGGTAGCGCCTGAACTACCATCGATCAGCGTCCTCAGCGGCTCCAATCTCGGTCCATACACCGCCTTCAATGAGTCAAAAAATTCCTTGTGTTGACGGCGTTCGGTGTAGCATTCCACCTGCTTCGCCTTCTCCGTCCACCACGCGATTTTTATGCGTCGGAGTTCTCGGGTCAGTCGCCGTCGAAGTTTGCGAAACTGACTATTCTTCCCCAAGTCACTGAGATCTGCCACATGTGCAGCAAATGCTGCATTCTTCTCTGACACCAATGCGCCAATCGTCGCTTTGTTCACATCAAAGCAACCAGACCGCTTACAGTTTGCGTGCCCGATGGTCTCCTCGGCAGCAGCTGTCACCTGGTCGTGAATGTGGTGCCACAGGTCGCCCACTGTGGCTATGCAGTCCACATCACACAGGCGCGCAGCCATCGCCTTCTCCAGCTCAGTACGTTTCGCCACAGTACCGAGGGAGAGAATGTTAAATTTACGCCGATTCACGGTGGGAGTGCAATACATAGATTTACGAAAATATATGTACAGTTTGGTCCGCACCAATTTGTGATCAGTGCCACACTCAGCTCCACGCAGTACATGTATCATGCGCACTTCACGCATATCACGCTGACGTACGATGACATAGTCGAACAGGTGAGCGTGACCACTCCGTGGGTGCGTCCAAGTTGCTATATCACTCGCACTCAGTGTAGACCGAGTGTTGTGATCGTCAAGCCGTGAGTGGCACACAGTGAGAGCAGCCTGTCACCGTTCGCATTCGTTGAATGAATGCCATGAGAACCGATAACATCTGTCCACGCTGATGCATCACGCCCAAAGCGTGCGTTGAAATCACCCAGCAGAAATAGTCGGTCGCTCCCCGGCGCAGACCGTATCACGGAGGATAGCTCAGTGTAGAACTGATCACACGTATCATCAGGATAACACATGGACGGACCGTACGTGCTTATAAAAGTGGAAAACGTACCCATTCCGAGTCGTAGGCGAACAGTCATCAGTCGCGCGCTGATGCCTGTTGGTTCACCCAACAGCTGGCCATTCAGGCGATCGGATATTGCAAATCTGACCCCATGATCACGTGGTGCTGAGGCGGCGTTGCCCACCCAGTAGAATGTGTAGCCAGCGCCTGCTTCATGTAACTTACCTTGCTCAGCGAGCCGAGTTTCACTGAGCACCGAGATATCGATGTGGTAACGCGCCAGATTTATCGCGAGCAGTGCAGTGCGTCGGTCGGGGCGCTCACTGGAGTTCCCGTCAAGTAGTGTGCGCACGTTCCAGCACCCGATGCTGAGTGTTTTGCGCGCAGGCATACGATTGCACTGGTGGGCAATCGCAAACGAGGTGGTCGTTGTGCTTCGGAGGTTTGCTTGAGTGACTCCACCCGGAGTCTTTGGCTCAATAGCCTTGCCCACAAGGCAGTGGGTGGTTTGGAGGTTTGCTTGAGGGACTCCGCCCGGAGAGCAGATCCAGCTCGGGAATGTGATTGCAGAGACAGATTAGGATCTGCTTGACGGCCGTCACAAGCAGCCTTTGAGGTACTGGAACGATGTATATATGTTTTGCGACCGTAGTAGGATACACACCTGCGACCAAGGCCAGACGCAGGTGGGTTTTAGTGGGTTGGAACCAATTTGACTAAGGGCTGCTTGGCTTGAGGCGGACAGTAGCAAACCATTGAACACCCGGAGGTGCCCTCCGATCGTCAGAGACAATGCGTGGCGCTCGTGCTCTACGCCAATCGAGCTGTGAGCTTATAACCCGTAGATCTGTTGTCTCCCATGGCTAGGTTTTACGGAAAGAGGGCCATCGACCACTTCCTAACCTCCGAAGAGGATGGACTAGGATACTGGCAGGGCGCCCACACCTGACAGGAGAACGACTCGGGCCCTCAGCCAAAGCCTTCGATTAAATGTACACCCGAAAGGCAGCCGGTCCAGCACATGGTCAGTTCGCTGACTCATGCGAATTGGTATCCTGGATCTTAGCAGGGAGAAGGGAGAAACCCAACTCCCACCCAGCGGTCGCCACGAGGCGTCCAGAACATGAGCCAATGGCGCAACAGTAGCAGCAGTAAGTAGATCATCTGTCAGGATCTAGCCACAACCAGCCACAGCGCAGCATAGGCTCCTCCGCCTATATATATACATGGTTGGCGGCATCCGGTTTCGGATTTGCCTGTCACTGTGGCCAGCCACAGGACGCCTGCGCCTACAGAGGGACCATGGATGGCTTGCGCTGCACCACCCACAGCTCCAAACACACACCCCATATCCAGTGTAAACCCGAAGGAATAAGACCGGGAGGCATGCAGATGGGAGCCACGTTTCATCAACGGAGCCGGCCCACACTCCTTCACAGGCAAACACAAGCACGCTGTAGTTGGGAAATCAAGCGCACACAAGGCGGTGGCTGGACCGTAGTCCGCTCCACACTGAGTGCATGGAACCACTCTTCGAGCCTAACACGGCCACAAGTACCGTGCACCCCGTCCCCTCCAGCAACGACCAACTGTCTCCTGGAGTCAGTATGGACGACGTAGTGGGTAATAGACAGGTAGGCACCTTGTCAACATGCACATCAAGCGCAGCCACACCGGGGATATCAAACAACAGCCGTTCACTTTAAACGACAAGCTGAAATAAATTAAATCCAATAATGCATACAGATACGGTGGCATTACTCTTCGCTAAATTACCATATGAAGTAAGTTGGTTAGCAACAAATCCGTGATAAGTAAGAAATGTCCACAAGTTACTTAAATGCTACAAACGCAACAAAATTACCGAAGATAAGCGCAATTAGTGTAAGCAACGTGGCCAGTTAATAGAACATTATTCAGGGAGGCAGAACAAACCAAATAAAGCGGAATGAAATTTAGCCAGCTTAAAAAGACCTAGTTTAAGTGTAAGTTGGTTTAGCCCAACTGCGGTGAAGAAGCATCAAGAATGCAACATCAGCCTCAGCATGGGGCATAAGGAAACGGTGACATAAACCTTAATTAAATAGCATACGTAATAAGTTGTTTACAAACAAAACCTAGCTAAGTGCACGAGGTCAGGAAGTATAGTTCACGGTATGCCACGAACACAAAAATGTTATGGAAATCGAATACAATTGGCTGAAGCGATGTGTGCAAGTTAATGGAATAGAGTACAGGGAGATATTTATATGAGAAAGAAAAGCAGTAAGGTAAAAACTGTAAACCCACCACCTGAAATAAAGAGACTTAGCATGCAAGCACGCGGTTAGTAAATCGAATTCAGCGTGCCTACAAACGCTGCGCCGGCTCGTCGTAATTCTCTGCAGGACCCGTCGTCGCTTCTGTAGTGGCCCCAAATGGCACAGCGCATGGCCCACTAGACATTTATATAAGAATATATATATATATATATATATCAACACCACCAATAGTGCAATTGGCATAGCCCCACAACGGATGGAAAATACAACAAACAAACGAAGGGGGAATAAACAGTCCCAACAGGTCCACCATGGCGCACGTTTTCTTGCTATATCCCAGTGTTTCCAGCCATGCGTGTTCCGGGCCCTTCACGCTCCATTCAGAAAGACGAGAGCACCCGAACACGGCTAAGTTTGAAGTTAGCTCCCTCATGCTCCTGGCCCAAGTCATACGTTGGCCAACTTGCTTTCGTTTCAAGCCGACTTCTGCGCGCGCAAAGAGGGTACGGCGAGGTAAGCGATGAGTAGGCATGCGGAGAACATGCCCAAGTCTGCGCAGAGAAAGTATGCTGCTCAGTGGCCGGCAAAGTCCGTCTGATCTGAAAATCCCCGGTCGAACATCTACATTACTAGTGAGATGTCACGGTACACCAGCAATGCTCCGAAGGCAGCGGTGATCAAAAACAGATAGCCCCTCAACATCCTTTGAGCAAACAGGCAGTCTTGCAGCCATAGAGCAGAACCGCACTTACTGTATCATTATAAACGCAGCCATTCAGAGAGACTCATATCGCCACGACGCCAGAGAGGGCGGTGACTGGCAAAAGCAACCTGAGCCTTAAAGAGACGCAAAGAGATCTCATTAGTCCTGAGACAGCATCCGAGGTAAACGAACTTGTCTACCACTTCCAATGAATGACCTGAAAGGGTAAGGGTAGGAGCAGCGCCTAGCCAGTCCTGCAGGAAGACTTTGCACTTTGATGATGCAAATGTCATTCCAAACTGGGAGCGATACCTCCAAGCTACACAGGACCTTTTGGGTAGCATGTGAGGAATTGCAGATTACGGCCATGTAGTCTGCATACTCCAAATCCCGAAATCGATCTCCTGGAAGCAGCTTCACGCCACTGGACTCGCAGGTTACCATAGCACTCCCCAGAACTCTGTCCATAGCGAAATTGAAGAGGGATGCTGTGCAACCCTGTCTCACGCCACTGGTGATACTAAAGAGGGGCGAAAGTCCACCGTACACCAACACTCGGCCCGAGGTTTGAGAGTAGATGGCTTGAAGTAAGGTGACACTTCTCGGGCACACCCCTTCTCAGTAGATAACTCCAGAGAGCAACTCGGTCGACCGAGTCAAGTGCGGCTCGTGTGTCTAAGACAACGATCATTGACTGGCAAAGTGTTTGACAACGCTCGAGTATTTGGCGGAGTGTATGGATGTGATCGATGCAACTTCGACATGAGCAGAACCCAGCTTGCTCTTCGCGTATGTTTTGTTCGCGAACCAGACTGAGCCTCCTTAAAAGTAGAGTTGCGAGCACCTTGGAAGCAACACAGATGAGACTAAACCCTCTGTGGTTGGCACAGTCAGTTCGGGTATCCTTTTTGAAGACGCGCACGATATCCGCTAGGCACCAAACAGCTGGGATGACTTCAGTGGCCCAGATCTCTTGGAGGAGAGAAGTTAACTCCTGAACTAATGACGGGCCGCCATCTTTGAAAAGAGTCGGTAAGTTCAACTGGGCCAGCGGCATTGTAGCGCTCTAAGAGGCGGAGCTCATGGGCAACCTCAGCCTCAGATGGTGTTGAAGCGTCTACACTCCAGGAAGCACTCTGGACTACAGAATGAGAACGCATTGGTGTGCTGGCCAATTAAACTGCTGCTCGAAATGCTCGGCCCAACGCTCGAGTCGACGTTTTTGACAATGGATTGGTACGTCATTGGTTTCGCATAAGTCTTCGCTTACAGTTGGCCATTTGACGCCAGTAGATAGGAGCAGGAGGAAAAGCTCACGGAAATTCCCGAGGTAGCCACTTGCTCCATTTAAATGACTGCCTGCGTCCACCAGACCTCGCGATCTTACCGGAGAAGCTGTTTCAGTTCAGCGTTAGTAGTCACGCGTAGTGAATGGTATTTAATGCTAGCAAGATTTACTCGACGGGCTTCGGGAAGTTGGAGGGATCGTGCAGAGATCCAGTGGTTGACAGGAGTGCTGGTGAAACCACAGATCACGGTTGTAGAGTTGTATATGGCGCCGCGGGTGTGTCCAGGGTGCTTCAATGTCTGTGCATGAGGCCGTCTTCAGCCATGAGGCCAAAGCACCCTGAAATGCGCGAACGTCCGGAGCAGAAAGCTTAGCTACGTCAAGCCGTTTATGGCGACGCTGCTGGGAGCCACCAAAGCGCAGCGTGACCTTTGCACACACCAGCGCGTGATCCGAAGTGAGATAGGTACTCCAGATCGATTTGCAATCCTGTATGCAGCCCCGCCAGCGATAGCCAATGTAGATGTGGTCAATGTGTGTCCACGGCTGGCCAGGTGGCGTGTTGGCGCCAAATAAACATTTGGCAGAGTGCCCCAACACATGAGTAACAAGAACAAAAAGGAAGTGAGAGTCAGCTGTATGGATGGAAAGCTCCATGTGTTGTGTGGGCAGTGAGCTTCCCGGTTGCCCAGACCGAGGAAGAGGGTTGACTTAAAGGATCCCACCCCGAGTCTTTGGTCTTAATAACCTGACCCGCAGGGCAGCGAGGTGATTCACGAAGACCGTTGACAGCCAAATGGCTCATTCGCCTTCTTTGTGTTCGGAAGCAGTGCACAGAGAAGTCGGTGGCCTACGAGGTTATTCATCCGCCCTCCGTTAGATACTCACCCCCCAGTTACAGTGACCCTATAGCCGGTCACATTGGCTTTGATACCGCCGTACGAGCACTTATGTTATTTAATGGAAAACCGGATGACCAGCCCAGAACTCCCCACGTTCTGAGACGCTGCCGCTGATTGTCCGCGACTGCTCATTCATCCCGCCTGCAAAGCAAACGAGACTTATTCGCAGTTACCTCCACAAGGAAGGCATTCTCCGATCCGTAACCTAGGGACGCGCCCGATAGAGTACAACTCCGCCACGGCATCCATGGAAAAAAGAATTTAAAGCAGTTTTTGGCATCAAATTGTCACCTCGGAAGCTTTTAAAGTTTTCTATGCCGCACCAAAACGCTACCCAGAAGAGTTTAAAAAGCGCCTACTAATGATGGTCGAGGCTGTTGCGATCCGGCTAATGCAACTGGAACTAGGCAAACAGAGGACTCTAGTGCATGTTCTACATTTTCCCTGGCCATGATTTTACCTTGAGTATCACTTAATTAGATCCCAGACGGTGATGTTGTGACCCCAAATGCGTCAGTTCCTTCATCGATCGGAGTTTGGACAACTGATAAAGCAACCCTAGACTAGCTCTCTTAGCCCAGCACAATGTAAACCATTTTTATATATGTAGTAGCCTGACGAGAATTATAAAAAGAAATTCCTTCGCTGAAAACCTACTAAAATGTTTGCTACCTCTGCAACGCATTTTCAACGGACCTACAGAAGACGGGCCAGCTGAGAATCCGCTTAGCTAAGGTGAGTGCTGTACTTGGAATGCTGGGAAACTGGGAGTGGAAGATGTTGCTGGTCGTTGGGACCAAGCTGCTGGTATACAAATCGATGGTGCTATCGGTTTTTCCCTATGGTAGCGAAACATGGACGCTGTACCTGAAGGACTTCCGACACTTGGAGCGGTTTCATCAATTATGCCTGCGCATCGGTTGGTGTGACAGTGTCAGATAAGGAAGTAAAATGTATGGAGTGGGCCGCATACATATACTACAGCACAAGAGATGGATTGGATATGCCCATTGTATAGACTAGATAGGGATACCAAAGCGCTTTATACATCGCCAACCTAGTACATGAAAAAGGAACATAAACAAACCGAAGCTACTTTACCAAGGCATGATTTCAATTGTTGGGAGGCAATGGCAATGGATTGACAGGAAATGCAAGAGCATATCAAGAGGCGGTTGTCCAGGAAGTTGATAAAGCATTGCTGCTTGCAGGAAAGAGACACCGGATACGGAAGTGACAGGCACCGA
Organism: Dicrocoelium dendriticum; assembly: GCA_944474145.2. Classification (NCBI taxonomy): domain Eukaryota; kingdom Metazoa; phylum Platyhelminthes; class Trematoda; order Plagiorchiida; family Dicrocoeliidae; genus Dicrocoelium; species Dicrocoelium dendriticum. The sequence goes on along the minus strand of OX104068.1, from coordinate 69,816,086 downwards.
TGGAAGATATTTCATCGACATCGAGCACCTGGTACTTGTATCATCTTCATTATACACGCTAGTTGCAGGTGGAAAACATCTCAGCTATGGTGCCGCAATAGAAAAGAAAAATGTGAGGCACGCCGGCTGAGTCCCCAGTAACGGAAGGACATCGTTTAAAAGGGACAACAGCTGGCTATACTGTTCGACAGAAACAAGCCGTGATCGATGCAAAGTTGAAGTAGGCGATCACTGTTGTCTGTTCTGCGAATGCCAGGGCCATGTTGACTACCGAGTTCACGTTCGTCAACTTCAAGTCTACCGACCTGCGCGTTCAAGTCCCCGGCGAGCACCAAGATGTCGGTAAGGTGCTTTTTCGGAGGTCAGCCAGTTGACCAGAGAACTCGTCCTTAACTGACTCCGGGTTGCAATCTGTGGGAGTGTACGTTGCAACAAAAAACCGTCTGCTAGCTTCGCAGCTGGACAGTCGTACTGAAGTTTCAAGTCGGATCGCGCACAGTCGATTTTTGACAGGAATGCAGTTTAGTAGCGGGGCCTCAACACCTGTGCTCAACGTAATCTCCACGCCAACATAACCAGTGGCGTCCGCAGTTGAGTCTCCAGATAGTCGTAAATTGTAAATGCCAGTGGAATGCGTAGATGGTGAAACTAGTCACAACGTCGTGCTAGAGTCGTGTAAGTGGGTCCCGCTGAGACAGCAGAAATCAATAGCCGTAGTTTCTAGAGAGCGAACAAGGGCTGTCTGTGATCCAATCTGCATCAGAGTACGAACATTGAAGCTTGCCAGCTTGAATTGGGAACGGGGCGCTAGAAATGGCTTGTCAACAGGATTTGGTGCATCCTCGAACCTACGCTCCCGATCAGTATGGCGATAAAGTTCGCCAAAGGAGGAACAGTGTTGTAAACTCGAAAACGAATGGGTAAGGCCAAGAATAGGTTGGATGAACAAAAGTGGAATAGTGATTAAACGGTGGCGCGGTGAAATGTGGTTTGGCAGGTTCAACCGTCAGCACCTCGGCCGAGTAGTTTGAGAGAGTGATAACAGATATAGCGGGCGAAGAATCGTTGAGACAGGATCCATAGGTTGTGTGGGCGTGGTGCTTCCAGGTTGCCCAGGCCGAGGAAGTGGGTTGACTGAGGGGACCCCACCTTGGGTTGTAAAAGACTTAACCCGCAAGGCAGCAGGGCCATTGACGTATCATCACAATCATACTACACGTTAGCCAGAGGTGGTGAACACCTCGGCTACTGTGCCGCAATACAGAGAAAAAAAGAGAAAAGCAACTGGTGCAAGCTGGCTGAGCTACCGGTAACGGATTGGCATCGTTCCGGTAAGCTACCAGCCGGCTGCTGTGCACCGAAAAAAATTACTATGCAAAATTATATAAGGCTAAATAATGAGATCGTGGTTGGAGGGGGAGGCTAAGAGGGATGGGGTGGGACAAAGAAACTCACAGCATGAATGCCACTGAGGTCGGCTCCTAGCCATATCAGCAAGTGTGTCCAACCAAACGTGTTCATCGTCTTTCGGACCCCAATCAGGGAGCCGAGACGCTCCAACCGATGTATACTGCGAACTGTTGAAAGCCGGCTATATAGGAGAGGACAAAACGGCTTTCGAGTACAGGCAAACTACTCATGGCGCCCAAAGAGCCCGAGTGAAGCAGCAAGGATTCACTGGACTACCGAACTCGCCGCGAAGCACGAAAGCCGTTGACAGAAGGGTAGCTTATACGCCTTCATAGAAGCCTGTGGCCAACGAGTTTGTTCATCCGCCCTCCGTTAAGTACTCACTTCTGTGACCAGAAGTGAGTAGTCAGTGACCCTACAGCTGGTCACATCGGCATTGACACAGCGTCTTGCGAGCTCCTGTGGTATTTAATGAGGAAGCGGATGACTCGCCCAGAACACCCACGTTCTAGGACGCTGCCGCGACTGCTCATTCATCTCGCCTGCGAACAGCCGCAACCTGGGGACGCGCCCGGTGGTGTACAGCTTCGCTGAATCAACCAGAGGTCGGTTCACTTCCGGGAATAGTTCTGTATACTGAATACTGTATTGTGGGAGCAAGTACAAACTTGTATCTGTACAACTCCATCGAAATATGAACAAAATCGTTAAAAAACTGTCTATGACCTGTCAACATAATGTTTGTTTGTCAACTTTTCACATGATATCGCAAAAAATAACGTAGAGTTCACCGTAAATTGGGAAGCAATTGTATGATAACATTGTCAGCGGATAATCGTTATCGAAACTTAACACTGGAGAAATGTATATTCAACAATGTTTCGAACTGCTGCACCGAGTTTGCTTCCACGATATGGTCCGGCAGGTAGTTCCAAACATTGACCGCTTGCCGTTCAAAGCATAGGAGATAGGAAACTCGCTTTAAAGTAGGAACCACACGCTTGTGCTGATATCCGCGTGTGCCGCAAGGCATTCGAAAGTGGAGCAGTAGCCTCAACAAGAGGAAGTCACCTAGATGCATAATGCGGTAGGTCATGATGAGGTCGACTCTCACCCGACGATATGTCAGCATGTATAGCTCCAGCCTCTCGCACCTGTCCTCGTACGGTAAACCCCGTAATCAGGGGATGAACATGGTGGCGACATGTTGGACTCGTTCGACTGTATGCACTTCACCTCGAGTGGTCGGGCAATAGGCGGGCAAGCCGTACTCTAGCAATGGTCTGATGACAGACGACGAGAGTGACTACCTCTTCAGATCAGATGCAGAAACTGCGCTTGAGCGCCCAGAGCATGCGCAGTTCGTTTCGGTGCAGCTTGTACGTGCTGTCCACGGACTTCTAACGAAACGTGAGAGCACACCTAGATCTTTCACGAGGTGTGGGATGCAGCAGTTGGCCGCCAACATCATTCCCCAGGTTCATGAATATCGACTTGCATAGGTTGACCGGTAGGTAGAGTGCCACAGACCAAATGGAGAGGCGGTTGTGATCTTGCTGATTTAGGCCGCAACCG
>OX104068.1:69764374-69812609 GCA_944474145.2 Dicrocoelium dendriticum | reverse complement strand
ACACAGGAAATCGGAAGCAATTGGTCTTGCCAAATCATTAAGGAACGCCAAGAATATACGAGGTCCAAGAACCGGGCCTTGTGGTTCTCCACACTCCACAACAATTGCATCAGACAATGATTCTCGGACTCTCACCTCTAGCCGTCGATCTTGTAGAAAATTGTTAATGCAACTCAGGATTGGGTCACCAAGGCTGTAGTTCCGAAGCTCCCTAGAAAGAATGCGATGGCCTAGGCGTTTAAAACCTTTTGAGAAGTCCACGTAGATGACATTTACCCCTGCTCCATCATCAATAGCTTCAGTCCAGCAATAATGTGTAATTTAATCGTTTAGTAGTACATGAACGCATTTGACGAAAATCATGTTGCTCTGAGGGCATTAAATTGTGGTTTCCAGATACTGCATCAGCTCCTCTGCGTAGATTATACCATCACTTTGGATAGTACAGGAAGTAGTGTTATTGGACGATAGTTGGTAGGTTCAGAGCGGGCTGCCTCTTTATGGATACGACCTGACCGACCGTACGCTTCCATAGAGTGGAATTACCGTTCTCTTTCCGAGTCAAGTTAGTTAATAGAGTAAACAAAATGGTTCGTAAGCATTTTCAACTGGTTCCTAAGCGTTTTCTACTTGGTTCATAAGCATTTTTAAGTTGGTGCGTTTCAAAGTTTGCCTTAGTGCACACGCGTTAACCGTCGAATAGTTTTCCTCATTGGGTTAGACGCCCGTCGGCCAACAGGATGTCGTGTGTCACTATAAAAGCAGGTGTTTCACAAAATTTTCGGGATAAGTGCACCCCGTTAGGTAACGAGCAGGGTGTCCCTGAGCTTTCTTATCCACAGAAATAGGATTTACTAACATAAAGAATGAGGTGTGAGTTCTCAGCTGTACACCTGAATTTGACAGCTTTGTTCAGTTATGTTTGGCAAAAGTGAAGGTTGTTGAACTTTACATGGAAATGCAGACCTATATTAAGACTTAAGACCTTGGGATAAATTCGTTCGACATGCAGCGCTGGACTTGTTTGATGCTATGGCATTATTGAGGAAAGGCTAATAAACTCGTATCTCGTTACGCTTTAGGTCTGTTTCGGTATTTTGTGTTGTATTGACATAATGCGAGAATGCAATATCACAGAGCTAAGATGTGGCAAGTAGGAGAAGCACGGCTAGAGCTGTCTACCATGACAAGATACACATCGTTCTCTTTGCATCAGAAATCACACAGAGACAGTCTGTGAAAAAAGCTTTTTGAAAGGAAGAGTCTGAGGTCATTTCCAGGCATTTTGTATGCATGGCCGGATACGTTGCTCGGTGCTCCTGTCAGCACATTACGATAACTAACTATGTAAGATGTTTCCGTAGCATTTTTTACAGTCTGCGACGCGTGAAGCATGTACGTTTGGGTGTTCAAGATTTCATCTCGCATGCTCTGTAAGTAATTTTTTCTGTCTTTACAGTTCGTATGAATTTTTCAAAGTGCCGCTACGTTTTAATAGGCAGCATGTTCAGAAGAACTTTGTTACACAAGTCACCTTGTGGACAATTATTGGACTCCATAAATCCAAAACGAAGATAAATGTTGTTGTATTTCCGCCTCTTACCCACTGGTACAGAGGATCCGGTTGGCACAGACTTATATTACATCACATCAGGTAGTACAGAAACATCGCACGTCTCAGTTGTCCTGCATGCTCAGGAGGCACATTGGATGGCCCATCTACTACTACATGCTGAATTCGACAAGAATACTGCCTGTGAAAACATTCAGCAGTATTCCATTTCTTCATGTCATGGTCCCTTTTAATGTTACATGTCTAACTACCACAATGGAGATAACTAATTAAAACACAAGAGGTCCAAAACACACCCAGGAATTTCGTTATATGATAAGCTTGCACTTTGAAAATCAATACAGTAGTGAACGAAACAGCCAAACTTTTTATAACGTCGCGGATGTAGTTTTCCTCAAATTCGCGGAATCGAATGAGCCTCCTTCGTTAAAACACAGAAATACCCACGCTTACTTTCTGAGGTTCCGTGGACACGATCCCGCAAACGGGCCTCCTCCTACCGGTTGCTTATTTCGGAGGATAGTAACACTTGAAGTGACCCTGCAAATTTGGGCCCTCGAGAACATAGCCCGGGTTATGTTAGCTTGAGCGAACGTAGAATGACCCATTCAGCCACTGCTTATGGTATCACGGTGAAACTAACACACGACCTTTCTGAACTTGGAACGCCTAGTTAGCTCACATTTTAACTCCCTGCCAAAGCAAGCTTCCTCTTTGGAAGGGGTATGTTTCCATGGGCAACGCATAGGGCTATAATGTAAACTGTTAGATTTGATGTACAAATTTGCAAAGTATGTTTTTCATAAATTCGTGAAAGAGACTGATCACGTCCATAAAATTTCTTAATAGAATTGTAACACTTTGGGAGATCACGCGGATTCCCTGAAAGTAGCCCACGGACCCATTGCACATCCGCGGACCACCCTTTGAGAAACAGTACTATAGAGACTCGTATACTCAGAAATTATGCCCATTCAGACATGAAGAGAACAATTGCGAAGAAATTTTTTTCGATTAATATCCTCAGGCGCTACAATTATGAAGCAGAGAACTGAAAGTTGCAAAAAGCTGTGGCTAGCTATGTACAAAGACAAATACGTCAGATGATAGGGGAAACAGTTAAACTGGGAACATATGATGTACAGCAATCAATAACCGATTCAAACGAGTCACGATGGACCGATGACCTTGAGGCCCGCTAATTGCGAGGGCCGGTTCGGAATTAGCGCTTACATGAGAGCTCGCTGCTTGCATAATTCCGGTTGAAGGCGTCCGATAACATGAGCTTCAGCTATAGTCAGGAAGCGCCTTTTGAATCCCTTTGAGCACCGCTGTGGGGCAACTAGGAAAACTGTAAATGAGTTTTTAACACGGCACTGACGCCCAGTGTCGATCAGGTGCTCACAGATGCGATGACCGCAGCGTAATAATTCTTCTGAGTGAATAACAGTGTGAGTGCTTAACTGTAAAAATGCACACTGAGAACTGCACACGGTCAATAATATGACAGTCTTAATGCATGTGCCACGATTGAAAGGGTTGCAATTCGAGTTAGAGGGACACTTACAGGGAATACTATAACAGCATGGGCAATGAAGAGAATGCTTGGCAAGCCTCTTATTTTGTTAGAGTGCAAGCCACAGGTACTAGTGCACAAATAAAAAAGGTTATCCGTTTATCTACTATGCGAGGGAAGTATTAATGCAATACGCAGCTATGCAGTACGATCCAAGGAAATGGTACAGGTAACCATCCTGCCATATTTAGCCTATCATCGTGACATATGAGCTCAACTTGTCAACGTGGTAAGTATATGGCGTGAGAACGAAATTTTTCAATCCACTAAATCTTCTCGCAGCCCTTCGCGAAGAATCGTACGGTTCGGAAAGTTCATGCTTTACTGATTGCTGTCTTTCCTCTAACAGGCACATATGTTATACAATGGAATCCGCTTTATTGCCCATCCGGTTCATAACCACCCCGCTGTAGTTGACCAGTTTTTCAAAATACCCACTCTTTTCTCATAAATATGCTACATTTTCACCGTCTACTTGCCCACTGTCTGGGTCGTCCCACCTTTTGATGGCCCAGCTGCATGGACTGTGCTCTTGACGCATTGTCGATTTTACATCCTAGCTCCGACTATCTTTTGTTACGATTACCCCACAGCTAGCCAGTCCGAACGACTCAAGAACAACAAAGACGTCGGCGGCGTTTTTCACAGATCAGAGAAGGCTACCTACGTCATTCAATACACGAGCAAGCTAAATGAACAAACGGCTGTGGGCAATACCCTAGCCTTAATAAAATTCGAGAACTGAGCAAATTGGAGTAATTTGTCCGCTCCACGTGTGTCCCTGCTCTATTGGTTGCACACAAGTATGGTTAGTAACAGAAAGGATTTGTCCTTGACAAAAACTTTGGATCGCGCTGACATGATTCACGCTGACAATGTGTTTACATTAGGATGTCCTGTGACACAAGCAAACCATAGTATTCCACCAAAGACTCTGTGTCGACCGTTATGCACGAAATAGGAGGGAAAGAAGACACTGCTCAACGTGGCGGTTGTAACGGCATGTCCTACTGCACAACAAACTGTATCGTACTCGTGACCACTTTCTTTCGGTGCACTGCCCTTGGTGCTTGACTCGCTTTCTGAAACTTTGCTTTACATGGCAGTTAGTGCAATGTGCATCACCGTGGTCACAAGCAGTTTGACATCAGTTGTTGCTTACTTATTGGACTGCTTGCTATATAGCGGGGACGTCGACGTGCATACAATTATTCGTAGCCTACGTTTCGTCCGACATTCCCTGGTACGGGTATTGCGTTCGGCTCTAGCGCGGAACCATTTGAGGCACCTGGTTCCCCAGGCTGTTTTCACTACTGACTTGTTTATATTATGACGGATTTAAATCTACGTGCCTCCGGATTACGTTTCGCTTCAGGTAGCCGAGAGGTGACTAAACCGCTGAAAAGGTTAGCATTTGTCATGTTATGTCATTTGGACAGTCGAAGTCAAGTTATGCTTCGTCATCAGTGATGTGAGGACGCCACTTCCTCAATACCAAGAGGTTTGCAGTCCAATAAACTAGCCTCAATTACTGGCCGTAACCTGCGCTACTGATGCAAATTATGTTGATAGAACCATTCCTTTCCTATGCAGCCATACTTATCTAAGGAGTCTAAGAATGTTACCTAAGCGAGTACACTCCATTTACCCCGTACACCTAATCACTCATCACCTTAATAACACCTTTAGCCACAGCTCACTACATCCACACACCTTACACTTTTAACAATCCAAACACACTAACCCTTACCCTAATAATACTATCTTATCCTTCCCTCATCAACACCACCACCCAAACTTCTTCTCATAATCCCCATCTCACAAAACCACTATCCCCCCTCAACACACACCCCAAACCCACCTCATATAACCACCCATCCACATCTCCTCCCTTACCCCCTCAACATCACCAAAATTTCATTAACCTACCCCATCACCTCAAACTCAACTCCTCTTCATTCTCATCAAACCTAATATCACATACTCCTCAAATTATTAAACATAACAAAAACTCAAAATATATTACCCTTCACCATAATCTTCCCTTTAACTATTCCATACTAATATCTCACACCAAAAACCCATTCTCTAAATAATAACCCCCACACTTTCACCCATCCAACAATCCCTCTTACCAATAATTCTACCCTCAAACACTATTCAAATACCATTCTTCCCCACCCTAAAACATAAACACACTCCATTAACCACCTAATACAAAAATTTACAAACTTACTTATCAATCACTACTCAAACCAACCTATTATCACCGATAACACTCCATATTCTCTTTTACCAAACTATCACTATCTCTCACCCCTATTCTCACTGACACATATTCTCCACACTCAAATTCTTAGCCCACCCTGACATTACCCATATATCAAAACCTAACATACATCCAATCATCTTGACCTAAACTATTTCAATACACTCCATAACCCACTCAATTTACATCTCCTTCTCTAAATTTTCCTAACTTCAACATCCACAAAACTACCTATCAAACATTAACACACAATCCAAACATAGTGTCACTTGCGCTTTATCCCCAAAATCCTAGTCACCTTTCTATAAACATCCTCACATTTTTCAACTAGCACCATTTCTCATCCATTCTCCACAACCTTATTTAAAATAAGCAACCATACACCTTATAAGATCCATCACATCTACCCAACTCAATCACCTCCCCTAATCAAATAAATCCCCTCTCATTACTCCCCCCTTCCCCCATATCACTTCACCCACTAATTATCACCTCCCTACAACTATCCCCCCCATCTCAACCAAATCATACCACAATTTTATTTTGAAAAATATTCCAACACTATCTTAACCCATCTTCCGAAACCACATCATTACTACTCACACATTCCCTTAAAATCACAAGACTTCCATATAACTAATAATTTACAATACATATTCAAACTCTAATAATTCGTAAACTCCTCAAGATTACATTTTAATCAAACATTATTTACACTCATTATCTCCACACCATCACACCATCCATAATGTCATAAAACTTCATTAATTTCATTTCCTTACATTTTTACTAAACTCATAAAATTAATCCCTTTCTCCATTCCACCTCCCCTACAATACATCAAAAAACCCATACCCATGATAACCCACACCAATAACATACTAAATTTCCCCGAAAACTTTTCTTATCACCCTTTTTCTCCCTATCCCCTATACCTATTCTCCCCTACTCTTTCACCAAATCAAAATACTTTCTCCCATAACCTTTTCTCCAATCATTTCCCCACACCTAAAACTATTCAGCCACCCACACCTCATATCTCCTATTCATCTCCCTAATCACTCAACCTATTATCTATCACACCTCCCCCCCTTCTTCACCCCCTCCCTTCCAATTCCCCCATAATTCCTCCCCCTATCTTTCACTTTTTTCATAACCTCAACTCCCACCACATTCTATCCCCCCCATCTTTTAAATTCTATACCTCCCCCTAACCTACCCTCCCCTTCATCTTCTCTTTCCCTTTCCCATCACTCTTTCCATAATATAACACCCCCCCCTCTCTATTTCCACCTCAAATTCTTCTTAATTTACTCTCCCCCTCACCCACTATATCCCTCTCCCCACATCCTCTCACTCACCTCTAATCCCCCCTATCCCCCTTCCTCAACATCTTCCTATACAACCCCATACCTAAATTACCCCACCTAAAAGCAATCAACCCCCATCAACATAAATACACCCACTCCTATTAATAAAACCACTAAAACCAACTCCCTCTAAATCTACATCCCTCACAACAACCCCTATAATCACACTCCCTTAACTCCTCACTATTCCCCCCTCTCTCATAAACTCCCTTACTATCTCCACTACCTACCCCTTACCCCTTAACTAACACATTTCCTTTTATACCCCACCAGCACATCCCAAATCTAACATTCATCCCACCTATCTTCTCATTTTCTCACTCCACCTTCCCATATTACCAACACTATATTCTAATATACTCCTCTAGAGATAGTGACACCCAACCCCCCCTTCTACATCCTTCCACTTCATCTATCCCTAACATCCTCTCCCTATCATACTACCTCACATCATCCCCTTTACTCCACTTACCCCTAAATCCCCATTCCCCCTCCTCCTTATTCATTCCCACTCCCCCACCCACAATAAATTCATTCATCATCCTCCCCTTCACCCCCTAACTCCCTCAATTTCCATTATATATTACTATAAAACTTTAAAATTACCTTAAATCAACTCCAATACTCCTACTCAACCCCATAACATAACCACAAAGCCTCTTTCCTCTTTTTCCCTCTTAATTATTATTATCAATTCTAGAACCTCCTCAAACATACACAAACAAATCCACCTAATAAACCTTAATTCATCATCTTAATTTAAATTAACTAACCCCATAAAATTCCACCATTATCTCATTTTATTCTTTAATTTATTCTATAAAAAAATTCAATCCCCAATACATATTATTTCTATTCTTCCTCCCACCCATATAATACCCCTCCTCCAACCTCTTTGGTTTGCATCACAGTTGCTCATCTCGTGTACTTTAATCAGCTCCACACAAAATCCATCTCTCTCACTCATCCCATTATGTTCGTTTACGCTACATACAAACCTCCTAGATAACTCTCGCTCACTCACACTACTCATTCACCCATACACTCCTCACCATAACACTTATTGACTCGTGTCACCTTATCTATTCTCTCTCTCTCTCACGTCTCTGTTTTATAGAGATCGTGTCAACATACCGTGTGTGTGTATAGAATATGTCCCACACCCACACTGATCCATCGCATCCCCAAAAATCAAGAGTCCCTCCCTACCGTGTTCCAACAATAGTGAACTCTACTGCCTCAGCTCACCGCCCATACACCACCTACACTTATCGACCCATATTGCCATCCCTAGTCTCACACTGTCCCCCAACTGACTCTTGTCCCTACTCCACATCTCAAATACCTCCAATAATGTGAACATTCCCGCTCCCTTGTACCTCCCCTCTATAACCTAACTACCTAGTCCCCATACTCCCACAAAATAATAACCCTCAAATCCCCAATGCCTCTAGATATATATAAGATCATATTCCCCCTCCTATCCACCCTTTAGTAAAGTCCCCCCAATCATACACCTATCATATAATACCTTAATATACTACCTAAATATCCCCTCAACAGACAGTATCTCTACCATATGCCCACCATCACACTAACCCAATGAGCTGCAATTCTGCTATAACCTGTGTGCCCCTAGTTTGTCTTTATACATATGTACCCGTGCCTATCTTAGTACACTCTAATATGTATGATCTCAGTTATGCGCTATACTTCCGTGTACTTATCCCTCTTCAAGCACCCCCACACGTCGTCGTCGACTGTCTATGCTGGCACTAATGTGTCCAAGAAATGTCCAAAACTTTTGCCACACCACTGTTTATGTCTACCCTCACTTTATCCTTTGCGCTTTTGCTGTCTACGCCAGCGATGCAAGTGCAGATAGCTGGTTTTACGCTCATATTGGACTCAAAGTTTTCCATCACGCCAGAAGTCTATAGCATACCACCCCCCGCTATGCTCTAAGTAGTACGATTTTGTTGAACTAGTGCAGACGACTATCAATACTTTCGACTCTAGTCCACCATTGTAAGAAATAGCAATTCCACGTGAACTCGCTCATGCCCCACACCTTGAACATGTATGTTAATAATCAGACAAAGCTGAATGTTGCGAAGCTCGCCAGCGTCCCTCCACTAATTTAATTTTAAAGTGCGGTACACATGTTTGGCGATCCGTCATCCGATACTACCACTCTAAGAAAGTCACGCCCTTACACACCGTAAGCCATCCTGCCTATTGCACTCCATAAAGTGTACTATGAAGTAATACCCATATTAAGCTTATGGTCAATATTCCCCCCAGATCTGTATCATTCTTAATCACACGCTTCTGAGATGTTTAATTCGCACCACACAATGATCTCGAATATGTTGTCGCTCTCACAAAAAAGTCACTCCCAGTGATTAATGAGATCACAGACGCTACTCTTCCACTATCATACTTTTTTTATAATGAGTGTTCGTTCCGGATCTGTGTGTACTGCTGCGGTCATCCTCGGCTAGATACATGTCGATGATTAGTGACAGTCGAGCTCTCGTAGAGTTCGCACCTGCTAGAACAAATCCCGAGACACACTGCAAGGTCATGGAGACAGAGTTTTCATTCACAGTATGGGCTTTCAAGAATTGTTTGATGTGACTGATCCCAGACACGTGCTGTTTGCTCAAACGCGAGCACGCCGCTGAAAATTTTGTGTAGATCAACAGCTGTTTCTATGAGGTAGTGTCAGTCGGGACGTCTGTGCGTGATAAATTAGATCAAAAAGAGTTTCTAGACTAGAACTGCGGGATGGAGTGGTTTTGATCTGAAGGAATGGTCGAATGAGAGCTCAGGATGTTTCAGTGTATAAATATGTTAGGTGTGGAGGAAAGACAAGACCTCTGAGAGACAGTACGCAGAGGTAAAGGATGAGTGCTTTTTTCTCGAGGATCAAGTAGAGTGTTCCGCCGAAGGGCTGCCGCCTCGAACGAAGAAGATTTAGTAGTGTGTTGTGACGCTTCTCAATTTCGTTCTCAGCTATGTGCACTAACGTTGAAAAGGTGAGTTATATAGTCCGATGATAGCGCCTAAATATGGCAGGTGGATATAATGGAAACATTTGTTGGATCGTACTTTATAGACTGGTATTGTAAAGTGTAGACCTACAGCCTGATGACAATACAGGAATCAAAAATTGAGTAGTAGGAGATTCAGGTATAAGTAAAGACGTGCGTGGAAACTATGGATATAACGAAGTTAATAAAAAACAATTGAATATAGGAAAGTACATAACGCGACACAAAATTTTTCCGACCTGCCAGCCCACTACTCCCTCCTCCCACGCTCTAATTGAGAATCTATCAGCTTTTATTTTCTCGAGAAAATGGAATTGATTACATGGATAGTTAGAAAACCTTAATAGCCATAACTGCTAAGATTCTGTTGTAATTTTATGCAAACCTAAATTGCAGAACACTTCATCTACTAACCTTTGACCAAAGTAATTTATGAAGGAAACATCCGCCCAACAATCAAGTTGATAGATCAAATTTGAAGGCATTTATGCAGAAGTATGGGTTTAAATTATATGAATTTAAGTTGTGTGAGTGTCGATTAAGCGAGCTTTAGAATGAAAGTGAAAACTTAAGTTTACCAACATGATAAAGGACTCCTTTAGACTGGCGCCTCTCCAGTCAGCATTCCACTGATGATGACCACCATAACCGGACCCCAAGTTGGGAAGATTAAAAATATACGAGCGTGCAGCGAGATTGAGAAAATCTGGCAATATGTAATTACATCTATCTACGCTCGCGGGACTGGAAAGATTAAAATCAGAAGATTAGTGGAAGAGTTGGGTATAACAATACTGTTTATAGGATAAAGCAATTGACTCCTGTTCTCTGCGTGTGCGCTATTAAGCTTCATTGAAGAATAATAAATATATACTTTTCGAAATTAAATGGATTTTGCTGCAATAAAAAATGTGTAGTTAAAATGTGATCTGTGATTTAATATGAAGGTTACGTGTTATTTCGGTAAGAACCGCAAGCGAGGAGTGGAATATGTACGAGAACGAAAGTATCCATGATGAACAATATTATCGTGCCAAAAACGTCTGTGTTTCCAAATGTAAACTGTGTAAAGGAGGGCTACACAGGCTGGGGCGTTGCTTATAAAAAGATAAGTTGAGATGTAGATATTGTAGCTTCAATAAGGTATGGTTAGACAGTTTATGAATATAAAAACGACGAAAAGACGGGGAAATAATTGAAGCACCGCGCTATGCGGCAACTCTCGCTCGCTCTCACGTCCTTGCCCCCCGCCTCGTCATCCTTCCTTTATAATTGGAAAAGGTAGTGTGTTTTCTGTGCGCGTAATGGTGTTTTTCCATTCAACTTTTCGCGGCTCGACCTCTCACGCCATGATTCCGAGCATTCCATCTAGAGGAAATTACGGTTTATGACACACAGACTTACTCCGATCACATGTCTAGCTCCGGCCTTGGCAGCAAACAAACACAAGATCCCAGTCCCACATCCAACATCGAGAACTATTTTATCTTTGATCAAATGTTTGTTGTGCATTAGCGCATTTCGATAGGTGAGCGTGCGCACTTCATCTTTCAGCATTTCCTGCGGCATAAACGATATGGAAGAGAGTTACCTCGTGGATGCCAAAGTGAGCGTACGAATCGAAATAATAATCCTTCGAAGTCATTTCGTTGGAATGTTTAACATCACCTGAAGCTCCACCATTGGTAGACATTGTGAAAGGAAGAAAACCGATGGTGTGCAAATGGCGTAAAACTCCAAACCCTGGAAAGCAACGTTGGGACACTAGTAGTGAGCGGATTCGCAAGCGCAGGACTTAATCGCGAAGTCGAACAAATCAGTGAAGACAATGAGCTCGCAGGTAAATGTCATATGACTGGAAACCCCAGGTGATAAATACAGGGACACAAAAATCAAGCTGCAATATATATCAGATAAAGCAGAACACGCCGGTGATCTCAGTAGTGTAGTAACCACATAGAGGAAAATAATTCCCGGAACAAGCCCAACAAATTTCTTGGCATGCCAGAACGGTTCTGATGTACTGGCTGACGAAATGAGTGATGAAGAACTGACGAACGACATGGTCAAGTGTAGAGTTCTGCAATGGTTTGTTGGAAGCAAGATTTAAGGCTACAAAAACTGGCCATAACTGTGTTTTGTCGTTAAATTTGATAGACATAACTACCCATCAAACATCCATTGCTCAGGTTTGTCTGTCTACAGGTTTTGGTGTGGCGGAAAGTCAAACAGTCAACTGTTCCCAGATAAAACGGAAGAGCAGAAAATAACAGCGGTGGTTGCGGATCACGTGTAAGTTCGTCCGAAAATGCGATTCCCCACATCTACCAGAGTAGACGCGGTACTCATGCACTGCCGTTTGCAGTCTGCACAACTGTTTTCGTTTCAACCAGCATGGCCCAATGACAACCCGTCCGCACTCACTGCCAACTAAGCTACTCGTGAATTCTGGCTGTTATTTCCGAACAGACGATAGGCAGCAAACCGCACTGCGAACGAAACTATCGACAGTTCAACTGGCTAGTGCGGCCTCTCTGTGCCCATCTTTCCACGAACTGACTCTGTTTCAAGGCTGCCATGCATGCAGGGTAGCGCGAGATTCATGGTTTCGCACGCGATTGGGCGCACCCCAAAAGCAGATGCATGCGTGCGCGCATTTGCACTCTAAGAAAAATTGCCGATTGGATAGCCGGACAAGCGTTAGAGATGCTCGGGTTTCGCGTAAGCGCACCAAGTGCATCAATGAAAGATACCGGTCATAATGGAATTACGGGGATCGGCCCAATAATATTAGATACTGTCGTAACAGGAAGTTCTTCATTAATGAGACAATGATAGATCGCTGGCGCACTAAATCGCAATAACGCTAACTAGTTTTTTGCGCAGACCACTTTCAGCGATTGCGTTAATCTCTTACCTCCAAGAGATTTCCGCATAGTAAGACGCCTTGTGCACCTCTAATAGTGGGTGGTGCGCTCGAGCGCTCTGAGAGCTATTCCAGCTAGGATGATCAATAGCTAGGTTCCCTGGACACGTAGTTTGGAGACCTGGTAATAAAATGGCAGCCATTTCGCGAATATTACTCGAAGTATCGCCTGTCGCTTTATCTTCGCTGCCTCACGGATAAGTTATCAAGTCAAAACATTTAGATAGAGATTCTAAAAATGTTGCCACCTGGCACAGGCGTTCAGCTAAACTACAACCTGTATGTAGGCGTCCGGTCACGAAAGTACGGGTGTTAGTTTCGTACCCAAAAGATCACCGGTTCAAATCTCTGTAGATGCAGGTGGCTTTGCAGTATCCCTAGCTCGTGCACAACTAGTGATGATATTGTGACGGCGAGGTGTCCGTACAGTGCATCGGCGTATTAAGGATGCTTTACTTTTTTAACCTACATATAACCATCGCTTTTCTAACAACCCCGTATATTGCACCGGTCATCACACAGACGTGAAACGGTCATCATAACTGTTGTACACATCTGAACAAATTAGCTGGTGTCGCGACACCAAACCGCCAGGTTTCTACTACCTGTAATCTTGTTGTCTTCCGGATAGTCAAAGGGAGATTCGGTCAGTTCAGCTTAGTTAAACAACTATGATTTCGTCACCGAGGTGTGGTGGATCAGATTACTATGACCAGTGGGAAAATAAAATAGATGGGCGGTACTTCAATAACCAGTTTAAAATGAAGATGTGGTCAAGGTAACCTCGATTTCAATGAAAGCCGGTTTGTGCTTCAAAAATCGGGCTTTCGCGGGGGACAGTTAACATGTGGACGACAAAGGTAAGTAAGCAATGGGGATCAGACAGATTTATTATGATCGCCGAATAACAACTTTAGCCCCCACTGAAAATCGGTAAAATAACAGCTGTGACCCGGTAGCCAAAGGAGTACAAGTTTCGACTACTATTCCAATGGTCGCGGGTTCGTGGCCTACTATCTCCACCTGATGAGATGAAATGACAACGAAACGCGTCGTGGTTGGCAGTGTTTCGGACGGGCAACACAAAATTCTTATCTGCTTCGACTACGGTCCTAGTGTTCTCAGAAACCAAGGATCACTTCGATGTCGATCTCCGTCCACAATGAGATTGCGCGTCGCAATCCAATCACACAACGAGTATTCTACAAATGACCCTCCAATTAGCCATTCACCATTGTGTAGTAAAGTAGAACTGCATTCCCTGCACCTACCAAAAGAACGCGAAAGAGGGTTTGTAAACATAGAAGTCTCCACTTGAAGTCAGTCCGACGCGTGATGCGCAGTCAGTTCCTTTGAATGCTTTGCTGCCTCAGACACTGAGTTGTGCGTCCACAGAACCAAAACCCACTGCGGACGTACGCCCATCTGTTTCGATGACACGAGCTCAGACTTATTTGCCGATTGTAGCCTCATATTTAGGGGTGTATCTAAACCCACAACCACTCTTCCGACGGAGGGTACCATGTGGGATCTCCAATATTCTAGACTGTTTCTAAATTGCTGCCACCCGGAGTAACAGATAGAAAACTCAAAAGACTTGGCAACATACAAGTCAGGGAGCTGAACCCCGACCTCATCGTTTGCGAGTGGTTCTTTCCACCCCAGATGAGCGCCAGACACTCCTCAGCTTTGCTTTCAAACACAAGGGTTATGGGGTAAGTGTACAGCCGGACCTTTCTTTGGAAAACAGTGAAGCTCAAGAAGGCTATCCAGAATTTTAAAGCGCACCGTGACGCTGGGTAAAGGGTCTTCAGTTGGTGGGTTTTCGGGTGGTGTGTCGGCGGTCACTACTCCGCCAGAACCCGTTTCGGTGGCGCATTATTCCGATAACCTTCAGGTAGTTCTTAGTAACGTGCGTAGCTTGCGAAACAGGAGGTGCGAGGTCGGCGCTCTTGTGGACCACTCTGTTAGGGTTAGAACAATTTTAACTAACCCAACCACCATGATCACGAATCAACCGCTATCGATCACTGCATTTAACACTCCGTCATACCCAGAGCAGCATTTGGTATCACGGTCTAACGCGGTACGGTTGTCCAACTTCAGGCCGGTAGCCCAATCTGGTCCAATATATGGATCTTCGATGGGCCCATTCTATTAGTACCGGGTTGCAACAATTTGGCGACGGACGTGGGATGGATCAATACGGATTCTACAGCCACGTGAAATGCAATTTTTCACAAGAACACCAGCGATTTGGAGCCGTTTGGTTACACACGATATGGATAATTATCTGTACAGCCAAGTGGAGATTCGGCACCTAATCATGATCGAGACCGCCACTCGACAATTATATTTTCAGCCGGCGGTTCTCAGGCAATTACAAATGATCGGAACAGTAACTCGACATTTGCCTCTTTAGCCGGTAAGTGCCAGAATACAGAAAAGCCTTCCGTTAAAGCAGCAATCAACAATGGCTTACAGCAAATGTTTCGGGCTCCAAATAAGCGATGGTAACAGTCCCACTTTTCTAAGTAGTAAGTAGCAATCTTAACAGTCTATTAACTAGACACAGAGACAGCAGAAAACCATGGAGATCAGCAGGTAAGCAAGATTCTTCGCGTCATAATCATCGTGGCATGCCAGTTGAAGGTGAGCAACACACTTCAACTAATATGCCGCAGGAAGAATGGAACATTTTGAAAAAAGTAGAAAACATTTTTAGTTTGTTTTTCACACGCCGCTTTTGCTCTTTTTTGTCATTTTAATGTTTGAGGTATTAAACATGTGAATCAATACAATTCTTCACACAATTCTTCCACTGATTCCGATTGCGGACCATATCTTCAAGAGTACTAAACCATTGCCACTCCTCATCTTTGGCTCCCCATCCTGGAAGACGTACGGATCCAACAGCGGCTAGACATGACGTCAGCGATTTCGTGTGCTGCCGCCAAGTGGAAGGCTGACCACCACGCGGTCGCCTCCAGCCAGGTCCTTGACGAGCGAATAGAGCCCGACGCGGTAGACCCTCAGGTGCAATGCGTAGGACGTGACCGAGTCATCTCAACTGGCGCAACAAAACCAGTTTGTTGAAGGGAATACTCGCATTCCCCAAGATACGACGTCGAACGTCATTACTCTTAACTCGATGTTGCCACCAAACACGAGCGATCCTCCTTAAGCAACCGTTATCGAACGCAGAAAGACGACGCATGTCTTCTATGCGAAGCGGCCAGGACTCGCACCCATACAACAATACTGAGTGAACTGATGCGCTGTAAACGCGGCCCTTTAGTGAGAATGAGACGTCGCGACGACGCTATAAGTGCCTCAGATTGACAAATGCTGATCGAGCTTTAGCAATACGAACAGAAACTTCTTTGTTGATAGTGCCGTCAGCAGAAACACAGCTCCCAAGGTAGACGAAACTATCTACCAGTTCAAGCTATGCACCTTCGAGAGTGAGTACGGGAGCAGGTGAAAGCCAATCCTTGAGCAGTACTTTACACTTCGATGGAGCGAAGCTCATGCCATACTTAGATGCTTCAACCGCCAAACGATCCAGAATGAGTTGCATACTCTGAGGATCGTTACCAAGTAAGACGATATCATCAGCATAATCTAAGTCGGTCGCGCGCTCACCCGGTAGAAGCTCTAAGCCAAAATGTTGAAAACCTTCTAGAGCATTCGACAGAACGTCTTCGATTGTGAAGTTGAAGAAGAATGGGGACATAGGGCAGCCCTGTCGCACACCGCTATTGACAGTGAATTGCAAGGAAAGCTTGCCATAAACCCTCACTCTGCCGGATGTATGAAGGTAAAGTGCTCGTAAGATGGCGGTATATTTCTTTGGCACCCCGTTCTTTAGTAAGCAACGCCATAAAGCAGGTCGATCAACGGAGTCAAAAGCGGCACGTATGTCTAGAAATGCAATGATGGTGGGCCTGTGATAAATGTGGCGATGTTCGAGGAGCTGGCGGATCCATGCATCCGAGGCCAGGACGGAAACCAGCTTGTTCTTCACGGTAGTATGATTCACGTACTGGGGATAGCCTGCGAAGCAGAATGGGTGCCAATAGCTTAGAGGCAACCGAAATAAGACTAATCCCGCGATGATTTGCACATGAAGTGCGAGCGCCTTTCTTAAAAATCAGGACAATAACTGATTCGCCCCAAAAGGAAGGCACTTTCTCTTCATGCCAAATTTTTGCGAACAGGGCGGTCAACTGGTTAATGATCGCCACACCGCCGTACTTGAATAGTTCCGGAGGAAGTCCGTCTAAGCCGGCAGCCTTGAAGCGCTTCAAGCGTCGAATCTCGAGGCAGACTTCTGCTTCGCCGGGTGGATTCAGAGGGACGAGCCAGGGTGGACAACAACGTGTAATGCATGTACTGATGGATGGTGGAGGACAGTGGAACTGCGAGTGAAAGTGCTCGACCCAGCGCTCCATACGCCTCTGTTGGTTGGTGATCGGAGACTCATCCACCTCACAAATGACCTCACTGACACCAGGCTTCCTGGGGCCAGTGGACCGAATGAGTTGGAAAAGCTTACGAGTGTTGCCAGAGAGGTCAGCGGTCTCCATCTCTAAAGCACGCTCAGGCCACCATGTCTCGCGGTCCTTGCGTAGGCTTTACTTGAGCAGCCGGTTGGCAGAACGGCGCCGCTCGTTACAATCTGATTCCGCGGGGATATCTTCGCGGCGTTCGAACAGCTCCAGAGAACGAGCAGAGATCCAAGCCTTCAAGGGGCGTCGAGTTAGGCCGCAGCATGACTGTCCGGAAATGGTCATTGCCTTCCGTATACAAGTCCGGTGTTGTTCCATTTCTTGCGGTGGATTGCAACTGAGTGCATATGCCAGTAAATACTGATAACTCGCCTGGACAGATGAATCAGTTAATCTGTTTACATCAATCTTGCGGTGCTTCGTGTTTCGGGATCCTCCAAAACATAGATTTTCGTGCAGACCAGAGCATGATCTGAGTCAACGAAGGTGGACCAAAAGGACCTGCAGTCCAGTAGGCTGCCGCGCCATCTGAAGCTAATTGCAATGTAATCAATTTGAAACCACGGTTGTGTTGAAGAAGGGGGACGCCATGTTGCGGAACGCTTCTTCGTACGCCTGAAGTTAGTGCTCGAAAGAAACAGACAGTTGTCTTCGCACAATGTGAGAAGTCTCCCTCCGTTATCAGAGCGGTTCTCATCGAGCGCGTGATGACCACCAAGGTGGCGTTCGTATGGTAACAGGCGGCCAACCCGTGCATTAAAATCCCCATCAAGGATAACGACATCCGACTTTTTAACATTAGTCAAGAACTGTTGTAGATCCCGGTAGAATTCGTCCTTGACCGAGTCGCCACTGTAGTCAGTTGGAGCGTACACGGAGATCACAAACAAGTTGTCTCTCTTCGCGGTGCCTGTTGATTCTACGTGAACCCCGAAGCCAAACTGCACAAAGTAGGCTGTTAATAGGGAACCAGTCCAGTAGTGCCGCCTCGGCCTTGTCACTTAGTGCTATACCTACACCAGCCAGACCCGCTGAGGCTGCTTCTGGATCTCCAAAAAGACGAAGGTGATATCTGGCTTCCTGATAAGTAGGGGATGTCAATAAAAGCACAGTGCTGGGATCTCGCAATCGGGTTTCTGAAAGGCAGCAGACATCAATGTATAGGGAATCTAGGGTGCACGCTAGACCAGCTTGTCCAATCTGCATTAGTGTCCGAACGTTGAAGCACGGCGCAACCGGAATTGCAGTAGTTGTCATTAATTATTCTATGAGCCACGTACTGGTTTATTTCCAGAGCAATACGCGCTTGCGCCATCGCAGGAACGTGTGCTTTATAACTGCTTTTACTGTAGGGGAAGCAGTTGGTAGCGCAACACTAGTATCAGGGGTTGATAACTAAGCATCTAGACGGCAAATGTTAACTTCTACGGCTAAGAAAGTCGAAAAGCTACCGACTAGCTTTGAAACCTTGACCTCTCAGCCAAGGGACTATTGTAGACGCTTGTAGTGCAACAAGCTCACTTGGTTCGACTCTTACAATAGCCACTGTAAGGTTTCATCAGTTTATGAAGAGCCCCCAGATTGTGCTTTGGACCCCGCGCTTAGTGAAGTAGAAGTGTATACCCTGCGCCTAACAGAAGAAGGTGAAATGACTTTTTTAGTAATCGCACTGTCTCCATCTGAAGTCAGTCCGACGCGGGATACCTAGTCAGTTCCTTTGAATGCGACCCAAGTTTTGCTGCCTAAGGCATTGACTTGTAGGTCCACAGAACCAAAACCCACTGCGGACGTACGCCCATCAGTTTCGACAACAGGAGTAGTAAATACTCATCGTCCCAAAGGTTTATTTACTACTTGTAGCCTCATTATTAGGGGCGTATCTAAACCCCCTGCTAATCCTCAGACGATGCGTACCATGAATTATCTCCAATATATTGGACTGTGCTTCTTAAGGACTACCACCGGCGTCCCCTAGAGTAACAGTTAGAAAACTCACAAGATTGGCAACGTATAAGTCGGCGAGCTGAACCCAGACGTCGTTGTTCACGAGTGGTTCTTTCCACCCCAGATGAGCGCCAAACACTCCTCAAATTTGCTTTCAAACTCAAGGGTTATGGGGTAAGTGTACAGCCGGACCTTTCTTTGGCAAACAAAGTGAAGCTCAAGAAGGCTATCCAAAACTTGAAAGCGCACTGTGACGCTGGGTAAAAGGTCTTCAGTTGGTGGGTTTTCGGCTGGTGAGCTGGCGGCCACTACCCTGCCAGAACCCGTTCTGGTGGCGCATTATACCGATAACCTTCAGGTAGTTCTTAGTAACGTGCGTAGCTTGCGAAACAGGATGTGCGAGGTCGGCGCTCTTGTGGACCATACCCGAACTGACGTCTTTGCAAGCATCGAAAAGCGGTTGTTATTTGACATTATTAACAACGAGGTAGGCTTACCGGGCTACGGATTACTGAGAGCTGACTGCACATCCGACCGTGGTGGTGGAGGCGTGGCTCATTAGCTCAGCTCCACCTTAATTACTTAAACAATGTAGACGTTTCACTCATCGGATGAGGCTACAGAAGCCCTTTCAGATGAAGAGCGTAGCTCCAAGCAGCTACCTATGGTGTTAGTATAAAGGGCACCCGACAGCAATTCGAATGGGCCCATTGATCTCCTTCGCGACCAGTCAACTACCGGGTGCCTGATTATGGGAGATTTTAACCTCCTGGAGGCTAATACCCCTGTGGTTAGAACAGTCTGTGCGACTGCCCTTCTTGTATACTGCCACTATAATCGATTCGCTTCAATTAGCCGGGACACTTCGTTCCAGATACGTTCCAATAGGGAGGTCAGTGCCCTGCAGAGGACCTCACCTCCATCCTGCAGGTGGGAGGGAATCCGCGCCAGCTGCACGAAAACGATTGAGTGCTGTGATCGCGTTTCGGACCTCGGCCTCCGACGGAGGCTCTAAGCTAACCGCCCATGGCACGTCTTACATCACCTGAGTAGAAAGAGGTCAGGGAGTAGCGGGCCAGCTGAACTGATCTTGACGAGACAGGAATGGTTGCAAGCACTGAACCGGGGAAAGTCCGTCGACGTAATCTACATCGACTTCAGCAAAGCATTCGACAAAGTTAATCATGAATTGCTTCTAGACAGATTAAGGTCGTGTGGTGTCGGAGGATCGTTACATCGATGGATCCATGAATTTCTCGTTGGAAGAAAGTGGAGGGTACAGGTGGACGGCCATCTAACCGATTGGTATCCCTCGACCAGTGGTGTATCTCAATGTACGGTACTGGGACCCTCTGTTTTTCATCCACATCAACGAGCTGCCCCAGCTTCTACGGTCGCCGTGTGCACTGCTTGCGGATGACCGCAAAATTTGGAGAGAAATTAATACTCTCGATGACTGTGACATTCTCCAACAAGACCTCGACCGCCTCGCAGTATGGTCTGCTGAAGTCCACCTACCGGTCAACCCGGCAAAGTCCCTATTCATGAATCTCGGGAAGGCTGTTCACGGACGAACGTACACCCTAGACGGCCAACCACTGCATCCCACACCTTTAGTGAAAGACCTAGGTGTACTCTCACGCTGCGACTTGAAGTCCGTCGACAACACCAACAAACTGTATCGAAACGGACTGCGCATGCCCTGGGCGCTGAAACGCAGCTTCTGCACTTGGTCTGAGGACGTCGCCACTCGTCTCTTCTCTTCCATCGTCAGACCAATGGTAGAGTACGGCTCGTCTGCATACTGTCCGATCACTCGCGGCGAAGCGCAAAAGATCGAACGAGTACAACACATCGCCACCAAGTTGATCCCCAGCTTGAGAGGCTTATCGTATGAAAACCGGTGCATGAAACTTGGGCTCTATACCTTGTCATACCATGCACCACACGTGGGCACAGGTACAAACTCGTGGAACCTGACCTGAAGAAAATCCCACACCCCCTGTGTTTCGAGCGGAGGGTTGTGCACGCCTGGATCAGTCTGCCAGAACACGTGGTCGAGGCCGAATCTGTGCAGAAATTCAAATCTTTGTTGGATTTACACTTCGATAACATACGTTTCAGAGAACGGTTGCCACTTGACAACGATATCACCCACTTGTGACTCACTGTGTAAACAAGCATTTTGTGTGCTACAGAAGGAGTTGCTGAACCATCTCAGGATAACCACCGGACGTGTTTATTTTTTTAATGTTTTTTGATTATCACCCGATGGAGTTGTACAGAATTATTTTCTACTTGCTCCAAAATACAGTATTCAGTATTCACGAACGGTATAGCAAAAGCTCGATACGCTTTTGCCAATCTCCGTTAGTTATGGCGCCGACACCACTCTCGCCCTGAAGGGCAGAGTTTAGAATGCAGCCGTCTGTGCAGCCCTCTTATACGGTTGTGAAACCTGGCCCATCTGGTCGACAGATATAAAGAGGCTAGCTACCTTCGAACATTGCTGCCTTCGCAGCTTAGCTCATGTCTAGTGGGAGTACTGCGTGAACAATGAATGTGTCCGGCGTCGTGTATTTGGTGAAGGAAGAGCGAGTGAACCGCTCAGCATCATTATATCACGCAAAAGACTCCGATGACTTGGCCACGTATTGCGCATGCCAGTACACCGACTCCCGCGACGTGCGTTGTTTGCGCGCACGGGGTCTGGATGGAACAGGAGGGGAGGCCAAGCGATAAGTTCGTCGAGAGGAATGAAAATTCCCACTTGGAAGTTGGCATCCGCCGGTGTACCGACTGCCGGGCTGGGGACCGAAGAACAATGAAAACGTTTGGTTGGACACACTTGCTGATTTGGCGAAGAACCGGCCCAATGGCGTATGTATTGTGAGTCTATGTCCATCCCTCTCTCCTTTAGGTTCCCTGTCAAACTGCATCTCATAGCAAATGAACATGATATTTAGCATGTTACTTGCTTCTTGAATTCTTTTGTAGTGTGGTTTTTATTATATTATCTTCTTTGTATTGCGGCAAATTATCTGAGATGTTGTGCAACCTCAGCTAACGTGTATTGACGATGATGATGATCGAGCTGATCCGCAAAACCCTTTTTCATAGACTCCATAACCATCTGATCTGGAAACGAGTTCCAACACTCGATAACGGTATGCCAGACGAGTTTTCGTCCGAGTTCGATTAGATGGCAGTCTGTGCAGCTTAAATGCGGAACAACGAAGATTAGGTAACTTGCCGGGAATAAACTTGCCGGGGAATAAACAAACAAATAAACAAACGGGTTGATCATTCCCGTCAGAATACAGTAACTGGGGATCAAATCCCGTCTAATCCTTCGGTGATGCGTTGAGTACAATTCTAACCCAAGGAAACTTTCAGGATACACGTCTCTGAAATAATGTCAGCTGTACGCTGTCACGGCGCTTCTCTGCCGTGCAGCCACCACGTCGCACGCGGGCTGAGTATACCACGAGGACGCCCACCCCTACGTGGATTCGAACCCGCGCCACAAGATTACGAGACAAGCTCGTTACCTCTAAGCTACGGGCCGTAGACATGCATTAACCTAGTACCCACTTAGAAAACCTTCGTTTATTATGACTCGGAAAAACTATGGTGGACAAGCCTGAACACGATGTTTTAAATGCGGTCGCACGAAAGTTGGGGAGAAATTCACGAAAGTTCAGGCGTTACAACTCCGAAGTGGCGACGAATAACCATCATACATACACCACAGCAAGCAGCCTCCTCTGTCGCCAGAATAAAGGACTGATGAGTAGACGACACCCAGATCAATATGCTGAGTGACAACGGGAATTTCCCTTCCACTGAGAAATTGTGAGAACCCAAACAAGTCTGATTCGGAGGAAGGAACACCACCCCATTTACATGAACCAATTATAATGCACACATTTTCTAGAACATACCCAAAGCACTCTGAATTGCTTCAGAACCACGAGTATTTGCAGTTCAAGAACTTAGGGTCGTCAGCGAACAATAGCAACAGCACACCAAGCTTCTTAGACAAAACATTTAAGTAAATTGTGAAAAGCGATGGCCCTAAAACCGAGCCATACGGAACGCCTCTAAGAAGAGTTTGTCCGCGCAAAAGGCACCACGTGTACACCGTTCTCTCCTCCCCTCACCCCAGAAAAGTAGACACCCACTTAATGGCACGATTAGAGAGCTCTGAGACCTGAAATTTAATGAGTCTTGGATAAAGGATTAATAAAACTTTTCGAAAATTCCATGAATAGCACAGTGTCACTGTATACCGAAACAGCCCAGCTTTAAAGAGATACAAGTAAATTGGTCAGGCAGGGAAATCCCTTGTAGGATCCGCGTTAAGCAGCACTGAAATTAAACTTATCCAGGTGGTTCTCCACCGAATCCCCACCCAGTCTTCAACTAACGACTATCACGCTTACCAAACTGACATGCCGGACAGATGATGGCCTCCCTCCACTTCGAAAACATGCTGAATCAAGCAACAGCTTCAGATAAAGTTAATCAGTGAGGGAGCTTTAGAGGGATTTGTGTTTTGCAAAAGATTCACTGAAGCGTATTGAATGACCGTTTCTTGCCCCTAGCAGCAGTGTGATATTTGCGATGAATTTCGGTAACAGAAAACAATCTTCCGTCGCAGCCACAACATATGCCACGAATGCGTTTTCCCTAGCTGCAACTACTGTCCATACACAAAGGAAAGTGTGCTCGTGATGAAAACGGGTTCCGATGACGATTGTCTATCGAAACGTCAAGTGTATCGGTGGCACGAGTCTTTTCCTGAGGACCGTGATGAGGTCGGCGATGAAGCCCGCGCTAGGTCAACAAGTGAATACTGAATACTATATTGTGGGAGCAAGTAAAATTTAAATCTGGACATCTCCGTCGAAGCATGATCAAAAAGGTTAAAAAAGCAAACTATGAATTGTCAATACGCTGATCGTTTTTCACCTCACGTTATGTCGATAAAAATCGTTTAACTCACATTAGATTAGGTCTCGAAATTGCGAGAGGCCTATGGGTAATCGTTCACGGAACCCAATATTTGAGAAATGCACATCCAATGATCGTTTGAATAACAGCATCGAGTTCGCTTACACTATATGTTCCGAAAAACCGTCCCAAGCATAGGGGAGTAGGAACTCGCTTCATATATGAAACCACAAGCTTGTATTGGTGTCCGCGTGCGTTGCAAGGCGTTCGCAAGTGGACTTAGCATGGGAAAGCCACCTACATATAGAATCCGGTAGGTCATGATGAGGTCGACACGTAACCAACGGTATGCCAGGGTGAACAACCCGTCTCTCGCACCTGCCCTCGTACGGTAAGCCTCGCAAACTGGGGATGAGCCTAGTAGCGACGTGTTGAACCCGTTTAATCTTTTGCGCCTCGTCGCGAGTGGTCGGGCAATAGGCGGGCGAGCCGTACTCTAGCATTGGTCTGATGATAAAGTAGAAGAGGAGAGTGCAATCTAGACCAGATGCAAAAACTACGTTTGATTGCCCAGATCATACGCAGTCCGTTACGATATAACCTGTTCGTGTTATCAACGGAATTAAGTTGTGAGAGTACTCCTAGGTCCTTCACAGGTGCGGGACGTAGCAGTTGGCTGTCGAGAGTAAGTCAAGCCGTCACCACCCAACGACAACCGACGAAAATGAGACGAGTGTGATCGAAATGTTAAACTTCGACCGTTATTTGAGTGTTCGTTTAGTGGCACAGACACTAAACATTTCAAAAAGTACCCTTCATGAGAATGACGAACAATATGCGAAAGTGTGCGCGAGGCTAGTGCCCAGTGTTGAAGGACGACTAATAATCGCGCCGAGTTGAAAGGTGCAGGGATCTTTGGAACTTGCGTGAAAGTGACACCCACTTTTAAACAATGCGATCATAGGTGGTGAGTCTTGAGTCCTTGGGTACGACTCCGTAACAAAAATGCAGTGCCAAGTGGCACAGCACGGCGTCCCCTCGCCAAGGACAGAATGAGTAAGTTAAAGAGCAGAACCATGCTCATTGTGTTTCTCGATATCAAGGGGCTGGTTCAAGATAAGTAAGTGCCACAAGATCAACATCAACGCTCGTCCTACGTGTAGGTGCTCAATAGACTCAAATGAAGGGTTCATCTTATCCGGTGAGACATCGCGGACGATTAGAAACTACACCGTGACGACGAGCCGGTCGACTCCGCCATTCTCGTGACTCATTCATGGCTGATCCAAAGATATTAACAGTAAAAGAACCGCCCTAAATTTTTGACTTGTCTCCTACACACTTTTTTCACGTCCGCATGAGTGACCATAAAGTGTCCGCAATTGACCGCTCCCTGATTGACCAATTTTTGTGCTTCGTGCCGTCCAGATTGGATACTTTTTGGCCGACCTTTGGTTATTCAGAATGTTTTTCCCCAACATACTGCGAATGCAATTTTTTGGGTTGCAAATGCCGTCAACATCAAGTAGATCATCATTATCGTTATACATGATAGCTACAGGTGGAAAACACCTCAGCTATCGTACCGCAAACATTAAGCAGAAATCGATTCCAAATTGTAACTACACAATACTATGGACGTTAGGCTAAACCGAAAATGTTTTTGAGTGACCAAAAGTCGTCCAAAAGGGACGACCAGAGGAACAAAAATTGGTCAATCAGGGCGATCAAACGATCACTCGCGCTGATTTAAACTGAGTTTACTAAAAAATAAAGCCTTGTAGGCAAAGGGCTGTACTAAAGAGGTATACTCATATTTAGCATGACTGGATATCACACCATCTTTAATGTTTACTTTTCACGCCGCGAGTGAACAAACACACGTCTAAACGAGACGGCTGCCCGTCCATCTGCGCGGATAGCGTTGATCTACCGCTTGAAAACTTTTATTTCGGGACAGTTGACAAAGTCGAACAGGTCTGCCGCTAGGCCTTAAAGGAGATTCCAGGATAGGTCTACTGACGCCTTCAGTGATTGGTGTAGCCTACTTTGAAACCTTTTAATGCATCGTACAACACGGATTCATATATATTTAATCGACTCATTGACATTACTTTTCGGACAAACTATGTCGACAGATTTACACTGCTGCTTCTCACTACATAAGAATTTTTTGGGCTCATTTGCGACCGAGTCAGCTAAACCCTTCTTATGACCAAAGTAGGCAGCGGTAAATTTTTGTTAGTTATTTCTAACCTCGATAACTGTAGTAGGTGCTGCAGCGACATAACAAATGGACCTGCTTGGCAGGCACGCCAACATCTAGATAAGTGCTAATGTAACGGCGGCAAACGCATTCGGTAATCTCATTGTATGGACAGTGACAAAAAAGAAATCCAACCTGACGTTACATATTGATTCGATTTTTAAGCCGAAATGTCGTTGAAAACAGTTTTTGAATAAACACGGAGCAGAATTCGACCTTTGTCAAATCCTTCTGTATATCGTGAAGTGTTCCAGTAAACACTTGCAACAAAATGACTGTTGTCAACTTTTCTCTCCGAAATTATGACGTTCAAGTGCGTCGACCTCCCGGTCAAAAACCGTCCAGTGCACCTTCTGCGAGAGCTTGATGCATATAGGGTGCTGTAACATTGGTCAAGATCTCTAACACTGTCTTCAGCACACTGCCTCCAATGGATAAGCATTCACTGCCACCAGTGTCTAGCAGTGGTTAGCGACAAAAAACTTCTTATAAGCCTACGCCCCCTCAGCGTACCTACTGCTCTTGCACAAGCTGTGTCTAACTTCTGCGAAACTCGTTTCATGTGTCCTTGTCCGGGTCTGGCTACTCTTCGCCAAGGGTAAAAGAAGCAATGCCTAATCTACAACGTTGACAGAAACACTGTTGCCCGTCGGTCCTGGCAATCCAGATCAAAGTCGAAGCCGGATCACCTTTTCCTCAGAGGGTGCACTACTAATGCAGAGTAGTGTCTGCAAAGACCAGCTGGAAGCAAATAAGATAAAAATAAAGAGGAGGAATTATGCGACTATGGCGGGCATAAACGGTGCGGAAACATCCGCGACAGACGAAGAAAGCAGCTTCAAGGTCTAAAGAAAAATTTAACCCAACGCGACTGGAGCTCATTATTGACAAAGTAACCCAACTTGAACGGCTCATTAAAGAAAAGCCAGGTCTCTCAGGAGGAAACAAAGCATCTCGTGAGTGTTGCTTAATACTTACGAATGCTCCCGAATCCGACAAAGAATCGTCAGCTGAAAGGATTCTTAACGACCAGACATTTTGTAGCGGATGGTGTCCATCCTATTCGAAGGCGATCACGATATTGACATCGTTTCTGCTTTCAGATTAGGTAGAAAGTGGGATGACCCATCCAAGACTTGCCCGCTAAAAGTCGTCTGTCAGGATGTGGATGTCGCTGCATCCTCAGGTGTACTTCGCGTCTCAAAGGAGAAACCTTTGTCCTTAAAGACCTTTACTCTAGACTCAACTCAACAACAGCAATACATCAGCTATTTGAACTGATGCTTCGCTGCCATACAACCATGAGGACCTATGAAAGAAAAAATAATAAGAGGGAGGAGTTATTGCCCTAAGCAAACATTCAGAGTCAAGGCGCTTACACCTTATGTAGACAACATACCGTCACAAACAGCTGGCTATCGTGCAAAGATAAGGCGGCATCGGCGAGACAGCTTCCTTGCGGCTCTCACTGCTACGCGTCATGATCAGCCAGTACCCCTCAGATAACAGCACCAAACACACTTTAAACAGGCAATCCGATTAGGAGACGGCAGCAGACGCGCCACTGGTGTCTACTGCGAGGCATGTCCTGTCAAGTCTCAAGCCAAGTACAAGGAGAATCACGTGGACTCAGGCCCGGAAGGCGAGACGGACCAACGGCACCCAGTTTGGTCGTCAGTGACTTCATTTCCCGCTGCCAAGTCAACTTCTGTCCACCTCGAGCCTTGCGCCACCCTACATCTGGCAGACTAAAGAAGGCCGTCCTAGGTAAGCGGTGACCAGGCATACGTAGCACGTGCCCGAGCCAACGCAACTTATTCAGTACTATCTGTTGTTCTAGGGAGCTAGCATGATTAGCACTACCTAGTACTCGCCTACGCACATCATCGTTGCGGACACGCTGGTGCCATCCAAGACCAGCAATGCTTCGCAGATAACCATGATCAGACTTGGAGGCGCCTCAGATCTTCAGAACGAAGGGGCCAAGTCTCACTACCATAGAGCAGAACGGACCTCACTGTGGCCTTGTATACACGGCCTTTCAGACGGAGGGAAACTCCCTTCTGTCGCCAAGGTTGCCGCAGGTTCAAGAAAGCAGCTTTGGCTTTTGCAATGCGTAAGCGGACGTCAGTTTCTATGTGCCTATCGTTGCTGATGCAGCTGACAAGATAAGTGAAATGAATTGATCAACCACCTCGAGTTCTTCGTTAGCAAACATCAAGGGGTCATCAAGTGGCTGGTGGTCCTGCAGCAATAATTTGCACTTTGAATGTGTGAAGTGCATACCAGATAATGGGACCACTCTAAACAGGCTATTCAGGGTTGATTGTGCCGATGCAACATCGTCGAAAAGCAAAACGGTATCGTCCGCATAATCGGAATTAAACAAGTGGGGAAATCGGATAACCCTGACGAACGCCACTTGTGCTCGGGAGGTTATCCTGTAGGCCACCGTAGACCCTGACGCGGCCTGTAGTGTTCGATAATATAGCACGTAAGGTGCTCACATATTTAGCGGGAACATTTCCGCGTAATTATTTCGAACAGAATGCATCCATCGACTGAATTGAACGCACCCTTGAAATCGAGGAACACAGCTACTGTCGGTCTGCGGTATGCGTGGCGCTGCTCTAGCACGCCCTGGGCGGAAACGTGCCTGCTCTTCCTTAATCCGAGATTCCCATTCCACAGTGAGGCGACGGACGAGAATCGAGGCCAACTATTTTGTCACAACTGGCGTTAGGCTAATACCCCTGTGGTTCGCACAGTCTGTGCGACTGCCCTTCTTGTATATTGCCACTATAATCGATTCGCTCCAATTAGCCGAGACACTTTCTACCAGGTACGTTCAAACAGGGGTCAGTGCTTTGCAGAGGACCTTACCATCCTTAAATAGTGCAAATGGGAGGGAATCCGGGCCAGAGGCACGAAACGATTGAGGGCTGTGATCGTGTTTTGGACCTCTGCCTCAGGCGGAGGCCCTAAACTAACCGTCCATGGCTCGTCCTGCATCACCTGAGTAAAGAGGTCCGGGAGCAGGGGGCCAACTGAACTGATCTTGAAAGAATTCCGCCCAAGGAGCCATACGGCGCTCCTTATTGTATATTAGTGCACCCGCGCTGTCTGATTGTCTCACTGATGCCTGGTTTCATGGGACCAGTAGTGCGGATCAGCTGGAAGAGCTTGCGGTAAATGCATACTGCTCATGCCTCCTCCATCCAGTCAAAATAAGACAAGTCGTCAACGAACTGTGAACCCGCCGAGCGAACGGTGAAACTGATCTCCACATTGTGGATTTTCGCGTTGTTCAGAAAACCTAGGGGACTCGCTTGAAGCCAATCCTTCTGCCACCCAGCCCCCACGTCTAAATAGCGGTTGGCGAGTGATATTTGCCAATGTACGCAGCTAAAAAAATAAGTTCGACAAGATCCCTCTTCTTACTGAGCATCAGCCTGATTGACTGGCTTTCACCGTGACCTAGTTATCAACAGAGATCCAGGACGGTGAGATTAACATATAAGGATATCAACTCTCACGAGCAGATCGCTCCAGTGGGTCCGTCGCAACGAGACTGGACCTTAACGTGTTGCGACGGTTTGCGTACCTCAATGACCCATTGAGCTATACTGGGTGATGCCTCCGAGCATCTTGAGAGCTACTCCTACCAGGTTGGTCAATGGTGAGAGGTCAGACAAACTCAGTCTCCTGGTCCTCCAGGTTGGGGGTTTGAAATGGGATGGCGTCCATTTCTGTAAAAGTAAATCATTGCTACCTCCCGCTGCCTTGCGGACAGGCTTTTGAGCCAAAGGCTTTGGATGAGGACCCTAATGGTTCTCCTGTCTAGGTCTGGGCGCCCTGGCAGTATCCCAGCCCACATACAACCATGACATTTTCTTCAAACGTAAACTTCATCCTGCATCGGTCGTCGCGCAGATTATCAAGGGTCGCCTTATCTGCTGCATACAGCAGGGCGGATAAGCGAAAACATGCTACTGCTGGCGCCTCCCTTCTTTCTTTTTCACCTTTTTCTCTTACTCCCATCCCGGCCCCTATTACTAACCTTCCTTCTACAATTCCCAGCTTAATTGACAGCAACCGAAGTGCTACTGGAGTAGTACCGTCTGCAGCCACCATCCCACAGCATCTATCGAACGCCTATCGGCAAAAATCCCTTATAAGGCCACGCCGTCCCGTTTCCATGGCGACATTCAACGTCCGCACTTTAAGACAAACAGGTCAGCAGGCTGCACTCGCCCGCACCTTGGATACACTGGGTGTTGATGTGTTGTGTGTCCGAAACTAGGATTAATGACCCTAACGGGATTATTGAATTAACTGCACCCGGCTTATCCTCTCGTTATTAGTTGCACGCATCCGGAGACGCCGATGCGGCACTCATGGGTCAAGCTAGTGTAGGTATCATTCTCAGCTGCAAGGCTGAGTCATCGTTGGTTGATTGGATTCCGGTGAACAACCGTTTGTGTGCAGCCCGTTTGACGACATCAACTAAGATGAATTCGCGAAGTAAAACAAAACGCTGTTTGTTTGTGATTTCTGCTTATGATCCCACTGACTGCAGTTCTAATGCAGTCAAGGACACTTTCTATCACGAACTGAACATGCTGCTACGCAGTACTACTAGTTCAGATATTATAGTACTTGCAGGGGATATGAACGCACAAGTAGGGCGTCTGAGCTCTTCAGAAGCTCAGCTGGGTGGTAAGTATGGACTTAACGCCGAACGGACTGACAACGGCGAGCGTCTGCTGCAACCGTGTGCGGAGCACCAGTTGTTTCTTACTAGCACTGCTTTAGGACGCAGTGGGCGCCGAAGTGCCACTTGGCGTCCACCTGTAGCTGGCCAGCGATGGACCCAAATTTACCACATAGCCATCAGTTACAGGTGGCGCGGTTCCATTCTGGATTGCCGCTCGTACTGGAGTACCTGTGTCGACTCTGACCATGCCTTGGTGCGCTGTCGTTTCTCCATGAACTTTACCGGAAGGCGCACAAAGCGTCTCCCTCGATTGGCAACGGAGAAATTGTCCCAGCCCTCTGTCAGGCAAGCCTATCAAGAAGCACTGCATAGCGAACTCTCGCTGTCTTGTCCCAATGACACTGAACTTCAGTGGAATAGAATCTCAGCCGCTATGCACGACGCAGGAGCATCTGTTTGTGGCACTATCAGTCGTCACCGCACTAGTCACTGGATATCCGAGAGATCCGTGAACCTGTTGGAACCTAGAAGACACCTCCCGGCTGGTTCTGAACACAATGTGACCAGACGGGCTATTAGGCGTGAAGTAAAGCGGAGCCTACGTGCTGACAAGGAAGCTTGGTGGACCAGTCGGGCTCAAGAAATGGAGGAGGCAGGAGCAGTAGGCAATTACCGCAAGCTCTTCCAGCTAATCCGCACCACTAGTCCCAGAAAACCAGGCGTCAGTGAGACAATCAGGGACAGCGCGGGTGCGCTGATACACAATAAAGAGCGCCGTTTGGCTCGTTGGGCTGAACACTTTCAAGATCAGTTCCTCCCTGCTCCCGGACCTCTTCCTACTCAGGTGATGCAGGACGAGCCATGGACGGTTAGTTTAGAGCCTCCGTCGGAGGCCGAGGTCCGAAACGCGATCACAGCCCTTAATCGTTTTCGTGCCGCTGGCCCGGATTCCCTTCCATCTGCACTATTTAAGGATGGAGGTGAGGTCCTCTGCAGGGCACTGACCTCCCTATTCGAACGTATCTGGAACGAAGAGAGTGTGCCAGCTAATTGGAGCGAATCGATTATAGTGGCAACATACAAGAAGGGCAGTCGCAGACTGTGCGAACCACAGGGGTATTAGCCTAACGCCAGTTGTGATAAAAGTACTGGCCTCGATTATCGTTCGTCGCCTCACTGCAGAACGGGAATCTCGGATTAGGGAAAAACAGGCCGGTTTTCGCCCAGGACGTGGCTGTATAGACCATATATTTACTTTGCGGCAGGTGCTAGAGCAGCGCCACGCATACCGCAGATCGACAATAGCTGTGTTCCACGATTTCAAGAGTGCGTTCGATTCAGTCAATCGATCGATGCTGTTCGAAATACTTGCGCGGAAAGGTGTTCCCACGAAATATGTGAACATCCTTAGTGCTCTATACTCGAACACTACAGGCCGCATCAGGGTCTATGGTGCCCTTTCGGATAGCTTTTCGACTACAAGTGGCGTTCGTCAGGGTTGTCCGATTTCCCCGTTTTTGTTCAATCTCATCGTGGATTCTATCATGGAGTGTTCCCTTGCGGAATCTCATGATGTAGGCGTTGAAGTGCTGCCTGGTGAACGGTTAGTTGATCTAGATTATGCGGACGATATCGTCTTGCTTTTCGACAATGTTGAGGCGGCACAGTCAACACTGAATAGCCTATCCAGAGTGGTTCCATTATTTGGTACGCACTTCGCACCTTCAAAGTGCAAAGTGTTGCTGCAGGGCCACCAGCCACTTGACGACCCCTTGACGCTAGCTAACGAGGAACTCGAGGTGGTTGATCAATTCACTTATCTTGGCAGCTGCATCAGCAATGATGGGCGCAAAGAAACTGACGTGAGCTCACACATTGCAAAGGCCAGAGTTGCCTTCTTGAACCTGCGGCAGCTTTGGCAACAGAAGATAGTTTCCCTCCGTCTGAAAGGCCGTGTATACAAGGCCACAGTGAGGTCCGTTCTGCTCTATGGTAGTAAAAACTGGCCCATTCGGTCTGAAGATCTGAGGCGCCTTCAAGTCTTTGATCATCGTTGTTTGCGAAGCATTGCTGGTCTTGGATGGCACCAGCGTGTCCGCAACGATGATGTGCGTAGGCGAGTACTAGGTGGTGATAATCATGCTAGCTCCCTAGAACAACAGATAGCACTGAATAAGTTGCGTTGGCTCGGGCACGTGCTACGCATGCCTGGTCACCGCTTACCTAGGTACATGGACGCCCAAGTACCGTCTATCTTAGACCTTGTATTCGCTAAGTCACTCGATTTTGTTGGTGACATTACTTACGGACCTCCACTGGGTTCCAGTGATCATGTTTGTTTGCTCTTCAATTGTACTCTGTCTAGACGCTACCAGAGTACTGTTGAGTCTCGCCCGAACATATGGCAAGCAGACTATCAATCAATGAGAGCCAAGGCTTCTGGTTTCCATTGTGAGATCTCAGACGACGATACTATCCAGGTTGCCTGGGATAAATTTAAGTCCTACCTCACAGAGGTCTCTGCTCCCTTCATACCAGTCACAAGGAGAAAGGAGGCCCGAGCACAGCCGCCCTGGATAGATCCCACTGGCAGGCATCTGCTCACAGAGATCTAGATGTTGGCGGACTTACCGAGACGCTCCGTCTACCGATACTTATGACAGGTACCGTAAAGCTAGAAATAGGTGTAAGCAACACCTAAGGGATGCTCGGCTCACTTTTGAAAAAGGGTTAGCGGACGAAGCTTCAGAGAATCCAAAAAGATTCTTCGTTTATGTCAAAAGACGCTGCGGTTCGAAAATGTCAATTCCAGTATTGATGCGTGATGACGGTACTCATGCGCATACGGATTATGACAAGGCCTGCGTACTCAGTGGGCAATATGCGGCAGCGTTTGTAAGGGAAACCTCTTTGACAGGCGTTGAGCTGGTTTGCAGGACTCCAGAGGGTTCAGAACTATCTGAATTTATTGTAGCGGAGACTGCAGTTCGTAGGCTGTTACAAGGGCTGAACCCTTCTAAGGCCTCTGGGCCTGATTTAATTCACCCGAAACTGTTGCATGAGTTGGCTGCGGAACTAAGTGGACCGCTCGCTATTGTGTTTCAGAAATCGCTTGACAGTTGTGCATTGCCTTCCGAATGGAAGGAAGCTGTCATCTGTCCCATCTTCAAACATGGGGACAGGGGTCTGCCTGCAAATTACAGGCCAGTTAGTCTGACGAGTGTAGTAATCAAACTCCTCGAGAAACTGGTGAGAGATTCATTAGAGAGTCATCTGAGTAGATTTAATCTACTTAGCAATGTACAACACGGATTCCGGAAGGGATTTTCGTGTCTGACGAATCTGTTGGTGGCTCGCGAAAATTGGGCGGATGCAGTGGATAACGGCCACACGCTGGACGTGCTTTTCGTCGACTTTTCGAAGGCATTTGACAAGGTACCCCATTTGAGGCTCGCGCAAAAGCTGTCCTCCTACGGGGTATCTGGCCGCGCCCTTCATTGGGTGACTGCCTTCTTGGAGGGTAGAGAACAATGTGTACGGGTAGGCCGGGGTCTGTCATTTAGGCAGTCTGTCCTCAGCGGCGTGCCGCAGGGCTCGGTCCTTGGACCGCTGTTGTTCTCTATCTATGTGAACGACCTACCCACGGAGCTTGAGGTACCATCGCTGCTATTTGCTGATGACCTGAAGCTGTGGAACATTGTTGATGTTCCTGGGGGTTCCGAAGCTATTCAGCGAGCATTGGATAAGCTTTGGGACTGGTCTACTTTATGGTTACTGCCCATAAATCAGGCAAAGTGCTCCGTTCTTCGAATTGGAGGAGGTTGTCCTCCTGCGAAGTACTTGGTCGGTGGGGTCGAACTCCCCCGTGTATCTAGCCAGGTTGACCTAGGCGTCGTACACTCTTCGGCGTTACACTCCGGCGACAACTGGAAGAAGGCCGCAAGCAGAGGTTTACGCATGTTGTGGTTAATCCGACGTTCTTTCGGAGTCTTGACGGGCGGCATCTTTACGAGGCTGTTCTCGGCTTTCGTTCGCCCTCATCTGGAATACTGCGTCCAGGCTTGTCCGCCCTGCCTCGTCCGGGACAAAATGGAGCTAGAGAGGGTTTTACGAGTGGGTACTAGGTTAGTCGAGGGATTACGGGGACGGACGTACCCCGAGCGTCTACTTAGTTTGGGAATGCATTCAATGCACTACCGAAGGCTTAGAGACCTAATCCTAACCTACCGTATCTTGACTGGGAAGGTTGGTCCAGATTTGTCTTGGCTATTCAGTCCCGCTAGATTGTCTGTTCTACGCGGTCATTCGTTGAAGCTGGACAAACCGCGGTCCGATCGGATTAGGGCGGAAATCCGGCTGTCACGCCGAGTTATCGACCGCTGGAACATGCTTCCGGAAAGTGTTATCAGGGAATCTAGGGTTAAGGGGTTTGAGCGGCAACTTGACGCTCTTGGGTGGCAACACGAAACCTTTCCATTTTCCTGAGTAACTCACATCTTCGTACTTCGATTTTCTTTTCTCTACTTTTCTTCACGTATTGGTATTATTTTCTTATTTAAGTGCACTTCCCTATTCTGTACCTTCGATTTCTCTTCCTATCCTTTGCTTACTTCATGTGACTGCCACAGCAGGGACTGCTAGGGCAGGAAACGTGGGCATTAACTGGTTGGCCAGGGTGCGATACGGGTGTTTCCGTTTTAGATCCATCAATAACTGAGCACTTCATCAATTCCTGGCTCAACGATCCACTCAAGATGGAACACTCACGGGATTTTCCTATCGTTCCAGTCCCCATCTGAACTGAACTGAACTTACCTAGGAGGACCTTGTTCAGTCTACCAGGTGTAGGATGGCGCAAGGCTCGAGGTGGACAGAAGTTGACCTGGCAGCGGGAAATGAAGTCACTGACAACCAAAATGGGTGCAGTTGGTCCGTCTCGCCATTCGGGCCGGAGTTCACGTGACTCACCTTGTGCTTGGCTCGAGACTTTACAGGACATCGCTCGCAACCGACACCAGTGGCGCGTCTGCTGCCGTCTCCTAATCGGATTGTCTGTTTAAAGTGTTTGGTGCTGTTATCTGCGGGGTAATGGCTGATCAAGACGCGTAGCGGTGAAAGCCGCAAGGAAGCTGTCTCGCCGATGCCGCCTTATCTTTGCACGATAGCCAGCTGTTTGTGACGGAATGTTGTCTGCACAAGGTGTAGGCGCCTTGACCCTGAATGTTTGCTTAGGGCATTAAGGTTTTCAGGCAAGTCTACCTTCTCTCCCTCTTCTTATTCTTTGTTTCATAGGTCCTCATGGTTGTATGGCAGCGAAGCATCAGTTCAAATGGCTGATGTACTGCTGTTGATGATGATGCTCCAGTGGGCGGAGTAATTCCATACTCGAGGTCCTGCCTCAAGGTACAGGTTATCAAAGCTCTGCGACTGCCGGAGCCTCGGAGATACCGTGGTGCCGAATTCATGACGGCTATCCGCTGTGCATGATCGGTGTGGCTTACAGAGCACCACTGAGTTCAGGCATCCGTCTATTCCAGTCAACAACAACCAATGGTCAAGGAAGGAACTGTCTGCTAATGGGCGACTTCAATGCACCTAGTGTCGACTGGAACCTTCTTCACTGTAGTCTTTACCAAGATTCTTTCGAAGCTGGCTTTCTCGACGCTATTCACGAATGCAATCTGATCTAGCACATCTCAGCACCAACACCAAGCATACTTGATCTCGTTCACATCTGCGCTCTTTGATGTCCATGGCCTAAAGATTCTCTAACCACTCGGCCGGAGTAACCACTCAGTCTACATTTGGGCATGACGCCTTGCCACGGGACATTATGTTGCAATTTTTAACGTGTTGTCCCATCCAGATTACAATTGACAAGCACCACAGACTGGACCATTCCACAATCCATGAAGCTTGATGAGGCATGGATCTTACTACGCTCAAAGACGATGTCGGTCATCCAAAAAGTTGCTCCACCAAGGGCAGGTTTTTCCCCAAAGGCACCCCCTGGATCGACCGAGGTGAGATCCCTGATGGACAGACGACGTAAACTGTGGGACAGATTCAAGTCAACACATGTAACGTCAGAGTACCCGAAGTACAAAGTGGTCAGAAATCTGTGCACTCTAATAAAGCGCCAGAAACGATCACATTCGGAACACAGCCTAGTCATGCAATCACGAACCTGCCCGAAACTGGAGCGAAACATCAAGGTTGGCAGTGGTATCCTTGCTCTATCCTGCCAGGAGGACAGTGCTCCACGAAGATGACGAGAAGGCTCAACTACTAGCCCCGCAGTACTCCTCGATCTACTCCGTGGAACCGTCACTACCTATTGTCGATCTGGCAACGCAATATTCTCCTCTCGAGCAAGTCGAAATCAATCCCGAGATAGCCAAGAGACTCCTTGAGCTGAACCCTAACTCCGCACCGGGCCCCGATGGACTTCACTTCCTATTCCTCAAGATGGCAGCAGCATGCATTGCTGATCCAATACAAGTTTTCCGGCGTACTCTTGCAGACGGGCGCCTACCACCTGACTGTAAAGTAGGGATTGTAGTGTCCAAGTACAAAGGAGGGAACCGGCACGATCGTGCAAACTATCGACCGATATGCCTGACGTCTGTGATCTGCAAGCTCATGGAACGGATCGTCAAGCGCGCCCTCCACACCCACTGCGAAAGTCTGCGCGCCATATCTCCAGTTCAGCACGGATTTCGCAGGGCTCGCTCCTGCGTCTCTACCCTGATGGCTGCCAAAGAAGCATGGGTCAAAGTGTAGACGACCAAAGGCACCTAAATGTTATCTACATTGACTTCAGCAAGGCCTTTGACAAAGTCCCACACAAACTACTTCCGCCCAAACTCCAAGGAATTGGCGTCACCGAAAACGTCATTGTATGCGTTGCGGACTTCTTGAGATCTCGAGCACTTCAAGTGAAGGTGAACCAAACGCTGTCTGGCTCTGTGTCTATAATTAGCGGTGTCCCACAAGGCTCTGTCCTTGGGCCGGGACTTTTCAACCTCTACATTATTGACCTCCCTGCTTAGTCTGTGCTGGTGATCTCAAGCTATGGTCAGAAGTAGCTAGCCTTGAGGACGCGGACAGACTCCAAACGGCGCTGGACCAGTTGCACGATTGGTCCGTCAAGTGGCAACTACCCGTTAACTACACCGTGCTGTTCTTCCGATTGGTAAACCGGATTCATTCGGTGTATACCACATTGGTAGATATCTTCTCAGTAATGTTTTGCACCAGAAGGATCTGGGGGTTATCATGTCACATGAACTTAGAACTTCTCCAAGACACCATGAGGAAGGTCGCGGCCGCAAACGGGATGCTGGGTACTCTATGGAGGTCGTTTTCCCATATCACACCGGCAATTAACAAAATTCTGTTCACCTCACCTATTCACCGGATATTGGAGTATGGGCTTCCAGCTACCTATCCTCTCTTAAAATCTGAATGCGAATATCTAGCAAGTGTTCAGAGGCGTGGCTCGAAATCCGTCATGGAGCTTCCTAGTCTTGCTTACCCGGTTAGACTCAGAAAGCTGAACCTATTCCCAATGGATTATAGTCGGCGTTGTGGAGATTTTTTATACACCGGACGGATTCTAACAAGAGAACTTGGGAGTGAGGTACAAAAGCTCTTTCGGCTCATCGTGGACGGCTCGACACGAGGCCACAAGTGTAAGTTATGCATGAGCTAAATGCTTTACGCCTGTCCTGAGGTTGTCCTATCACTTAGTGTAGTTAGTGATCGGAATAGCCTACCGGATATTGCTTCTGATGCACCGCCAGAGCAGTCTCAAACGGCTGCTTGTCTGTCATCTGATGAGTACGACAGGGTTCTTCTTCCTACCGCAACGGCGACGATCCCCAGGGGAATGCAGCTTCGCAGCCAATTACGTCAAATTTGAACTGAATCGGAAGCGACAGAGCTGACAAGGGTGTCTCCTTTTGCTCCCCACACTAATGAACCAACAAAGTACTTTCCGGAAAAGCAACACGCAATTGGAATATTCAGGGCAAAAGAGAAAGCACTTGTCAGATAAATCGGGTCTGATTCAGTACTAGGTTGGTGCATGCTGTCTAGCGATATTACTCCTTCTGAGATCGTCACCATTAAAGTAAGAGCAGCAGGACCCTGCCGCGATCATTACTCAAGCAATCGCTTGAATCTTTGTCGCTTGCAGATGTTAGATAAGAAACGAAATATCGACGAAACTAGGGAAAAATCCTAAAGGAAAAAGCGCTCAAGAGAATCTCTCAGAGAACCTAGTATTCCACACACAAAAAACAATGCAAACTCACGGCTTATGGCTCCAGAAAGCGAACACGGAGCAAGTGCACGCGCACACCAGGGAAGCCGTTCGTCCTACAGGAGTTCAAACAAAGACGGATTTTTCAAGCATTCCTAAGCATCAAAAACATAAAATGTGCCTTCCTATTTTGCAAAGTATAATATTCGTTGGTGGTTATTCGCATAAAATTTAAACTGCTATTCAAAGTATGATCAAAAATTTTTGGAAAGAATCATTACGTCTGTGTACGCAGGTAGAAAGCATCTTAAATAATAACTATTCTGGTTGTGTCACACCAAAACATTTTCTGTTTGCTTCTCTTATTTAGAGTGGTGCCACCATCATTGGAGTAAATCTGCGTATCGGAGTGTCTGCTTCCTCCACAAGTTATGTGCTCGATGGGAGTGAACTTCCTCACTTGACTCAGCAAGTTGATCTAGCTGTCGTCCACTGTTCTACACTACACTCTGGAGACAACTGGAAGAAGGCGGCTGGTAAATGCTTCCGGTTTTTGTGGTTTATCCGTCCTTCTTTCGGGACCATAACCGCTATGTGTTTGTGAAGCTCTTCTCAGCGTTTGTGCGACCCCACCTAGCATATTGCGACCAGGCCTGTCCACCATGCCTTGTCCGGGACAAAACGGCACTAGAAAGGATGATGCGTGTCGGTACTAGGTTGGTCAAGGGATTACGAGGGCAAACGTACCCCTTGCGTCTACTTAGTTTAGGGATGCAGTCAATGCACTATCGAAGCATTAGAGGGGACCTAATCCTAACTTACCGTATTTTGACTAGGAAGGTTGATCCTGAGTTGTCCTGGCTATTTAGTCCTGCTAGGTTGTCTGGTCCCTGCGGGCATTGTATGATGCTGGACAAACCGCGGTCCGATCGATTTAGAGTGGAGACACGGTTATCGCGTCGAGTCAACGAGCGCTGGGACCTGCTTCAAGAAAATGTTATCAAGGAAGCCATGGTTACGGGGTTTGAGCGTCAACTAGACGCCCTTGGGTGGCAGCACGAAATTATTCTTTTTTCATGACTAATCCACATCTTCTTACTTCGATTCTATTTTCTTTACTTTTCCTCGCTATTGGTATTATTCTCTTCTTTTAACTAATTTCCCTTAGTCTGTAGCTTCGACTTTTCTTCCTTGCTTACTTACTTCACGTAACTGACATAGCGTGGACAGCTAATGTAAGGAACGTGGACATTAACTTGGTGGACCAGGGTGTTTTTCGGTTGTTTTCGTTTTAGACCCATCAAGAAATCGGAGCATCCCTATCAACTTCAGCATCGACGATTCGCTCAAGAAGGAACACTTACGGCATTCATCCTATCGTTCCAGTCCCACTTGAACTTGAACTTGAACATAAGCTGCAAACGCGAATGTAGCTGCAATCGTCATAATCTGGAAACATAACAGAGATCGATGCGATTGCATTTTCAATTAATGTGATCTGAGGTGCGTGCACAAATACTCAATGTCACGGCGAGTGTCGTGTTTCACGGTCCGATCATTTTTTCCCTGAAATCCTTGTTTGGGAACAGTATTTGAGTAACGGTGAAGTAATAATGTGGTTTTTCCGGCTTCATGGTGCCTCACAAGGACACCGAAGTTCTAACATGCTCTTACCTCCTAACTGTATGTCTTCTTTTGCCATACCGCGATTGCCGTGTATCGCCGTTCGACCTGTATTTCTCGGAAGCTCTTGGTCGAAACGGGGTTGAATAAAACTGCAAAAGGTGGACTTTCGCGGGTGAGGCTTTTTGAAACGTGATGCTTGCTCGGAACTTGCATACTTCACGCTTTTCTCCTACGTGATAAAGTGACA
The DNA here is from genome assembly GCA_944474145.2 of Dicrocoelium dendriticum. Lineage (NCBI taxonomy): Eukaryota > Metazoa > Platyhelminthes > Trematoda > Plagiorchiida > Dicrocoeliidae > Dicrocoelium > Dicrocoelium dendriticum. The sequence continues at coordinate 69,771,306 of OX104068.1, read as the reverse complement.
TTTTCGAACTCTCCCTGTGAACATTCACCTGTCACAACCAAGTGAGTTATCATCAGTACCCGTTTGTTTCCTAAGGTATTAGCTGATCGTACTCTCGTCGCTTGCTCATTCGCTTTCCGCAAACCGGTTCGTACCTGCATTTCTCCTCTATTAATCTGTTCGTTTTCCTCGCCTGTGCCACGCGATAATGTGGGGTGCCCAGCGCCGGCTACCGACCCCTCGGGCAGAATACAGTGCTGTAGTTGTCATTAATTATTCTATGAGCCACGTACTGGTTTACTTCCAGAGCAATACGCGCTTGCGCCATCGCACGAACGTGTGCTTTATACCTGCTTTTACTGTAGGGGTTGGACTCATCGGTGTCCGTGGGCAGCAGCTGGTAGCGCAACACTAGTATCAGGGGTTGATAACTAAGCATCTAGACGGCAAATGTTAACTTCTACGGCTAAGAAAGTCGAAAAGCTACCGACTAGCTCTGAAATCTTGACCTCTCAGCCAAGGGACTATTGTAGACGCTTGTAGTGCAACAAGCTCACTTGGTTCGACTCTTACAATAGCCACTGTAAGGTTTCATCAGTCTATGAAGAGCCCCCAGATTGTGCTTTGGACCCCGCGCTTAGTGAAGTAGAAGTGTATACCCTGCGCCTAACCGAAGAAGGTGAAATGACTTTTTTAGTAATCGCACTGTCTCCATCTGAAGTCAGTCCGACGCGGGATACCTAGTCAGTTCCTTTGAATGCGACCCAAGTTTTGCTGCCTAAGGCATTGACTTGTAGGTCCACAGAACCAAAACCCACTGCGGACGTACGCCCATCAGTTTCGACAACAGGAGTAGTAAATACTCATCGTCCCAAAGGTTTATTTACTACTTGTAGCCTCATTATTAGGGGCGTATCTAAACCCACTGCTAATCCTCAGACGATGCGTACCATGGATTATCTCCAATATATTGGACTGTGCTTCTTAAGGACTACCACCGGCGTCCCCTAGAGTAACAGTTAGAAAACTCACAAGATTGGCAACATACAAGTCAGGGAGCTGAACCCAGACCTCGTTGTTTACGAGTGGTTCTTTCCACCCCAGATGAGCGCCAGACACTCCTCAGCCTTGCTTTCAAACTCAAGGGTTATGGGGTAAGTGTACAGCCGGACCTTCCTTTGGCAGACAAAGGGAAGCTCAAGAAAGCTATCCAAAACTTTAAAGCGCACTGTGACGCTGGGTAGAAGGGTCTTCAGTTGGTGGGTTGTCGGGTGGTGAGCTGGCGGCCACTACCCTGCCAGAACCCGTTCTGGTGGCGCATTATACCGATAACCTTCAGGTAGTTCTTAGTAACGTGCGTAGCTTGCGAAACAGGATGTGCGAGGTCAGCGCTCTTGTGGACCATACCCGAACTGACGTCTTTGCAAGCATCGAAAAGCGGTTGTCATTTGACATTATTAACAACGAGGTAGGCTTACCGGGCTACGGATTACTGAGAGCTGACTGCACATCCGACCGTGGTGGTGGATGCGTGGCTCATTAGCTCAGCTCCACCTTAATTACTTCAACAATGTAGACGTTTCACTTACGGATGGGGCTACAGAAGCCCTTTCAGATGAAGGGCGTAGCTCCAAGCAGCTACCTATGTTGTTAATATAAAGGGCACCCGACAGCAATTCGAATGGGCTCATTGGTCTCCTTCGCGACCAGTCAACTACCGGGTGCCTGATTATGGGAGATTTTAACCTCTTGGAGATAAACTGGCAAAGTTTTGCAGGTCAGTCAGCAGCGGGTGGGCTGGCCACTGCTCTTCTCGACATAACGTTGCTGGTACCCTTACACTCGTTTGTTGATCAGCCCACTAGGTGCATGGAAAGTCAAGCTTCGCCCTTCCTAGATCTAATCTTCGCTAAGTCTCTATATTTAAAAAGTGAACTTACGTATGTACCGCCTTTGGGAGCTAGCGATCAGGCATGTTTGTCATTCCACTTTGCCCTCTTCCGAGATTATACTGATGACAAAATTCCTGGTCCGAATATATGGTGAGCGGATTTCCCAGCGATCAGAGCTAAGGTCACAAATTCGCGCTGCATCATCTCTGTCGACGATGACTTGCAGACCGCTTAGGATTACTTGAAGTCGTACTTGAATGAGGTGTCTGTTTCTCATCCGCATTTCTGTGAGAAAGGCTAAAAAGGTGAAGCCTCCATGGTTAGATTCAGCTGCACGTCAACTGATGAACAGACAGACCAAGTGTAGAGGGGCCGCTTCCAAGAATGGCTCTGGGGAGCTCTTCGGAGCTAGTTGAGAGCGGATCGCGAAAGACGGCTAGCGACGAGCCTGGGCCCGGAACTACGGAGCGGGAATATGTGGACAGCGCAATAAATCAGACAACTACGCCGCTAGCGGAGCCCACAGCACCGAGGCCGAGCCGATTGACACAGCCCAGAACAAGCAACTCGAGAGCTCTCGAACGACTCCTGGCCGATCCAAATCCGGTACAGAGAAGCGGAGATCGAGGCGAAAACAGGAAGGCGGGACTTCCAAGTCAGAGCTCCCGAGGCGAAAGGACTGGCTCGCCTCTAACAGCCGTACCTGTGTTGCATGGTGGGACGGAAATCTAGTCGATTTTCGATGGCGCGCGTGAGACTTGGAGGTGCCCATTTTCGGTGTGCAATAAACGTCTACCTCCCTGTCTTGTCGTTCTCGCTACACTGGTGCCGTGACCAATCGCGATGGAGTTGACCCGGTTGGAGCAATTTGCGGCCGGTGACGTGGAGGCGTGGCTCGATGAGTTCGACGGAGTTGCGGCTTGCACGGGTGTGAGGGGATGCAAATTTGCTAATTGCTTTGGGCACACGGTTGAGTGGACGATCCAAGGCGGTGTATCTGCTCACTCAAAAGTCCAAACCCGGTTCTTCGTTCGCTGAGATGAGGGCTGCCTTGTGTGCAGAATTTGGGAAGGATCTGGAGAGAGAACGAGCACTGCAACGATTTCACGCAGCCAGATGGGACGAACAGGAGGATTTGATGGTATTTTTCCAGCAGCTGGACAGACATCTAACGATTGGGCTCCCCGAGTTAGAGGGTAACGCAAGAGAGCGCCTACTGAAACAGCAGTTTATCCGAAGTCTGCCCGAACCACTCCATGATCAGGTGAAATTGGCGCTGATGGTGGGAGACAGCAAAGCGTTGGATCTGGTGACGGTCGCCCAGAATTTGTCGGAACGAGTGACAGTGAGAAGCATCCAGCATGCTGAGTTGGAACAGAAAGTAAATCGCCTATCCGAAATGGTGGAGCAGCTGTTGTTGATAGAGTCTTCAAGCACCACTTCACAACGCAATGTACGAGTAATCCGGAACGGTCGCCGCTGTTTCCGTTGCAACCAGCATGATCATGTGGCGAGATTCTGCACCAACGTCAATGTGCCCCATTGTTTCTCTCTATCCATGCCGAGTCGGTGGCGTGTACCAGTCCTCCAGGTAACTATAGAAGGTGTGTCTGTCCGAGCCATAGTAGACACAGGAGCGGCAGTGTCAATTATGAAGAGGTTCAATGAGATTCCAGTAAACCCATCTTCAATCACGATGCAGACGGTCGGTGTGCATTCTTTGATAGTGACGGGCACGCAGCGGTTACGGATCAGGATAGGAGAAACGCTCATCAGCCATGACATGTTCATCGTGGAGGAGACGACCGAACCATCATCAGAACCGACATCCTGAAACGGCTCGGTGTCACAATTGACCTGTAAAACGATGTGGTGATCGTGGCTAACGAGACGATCGAGATAAACAAGGGGAGAACCGACCGCGTTGGTGCCCTCAAAGCCGTGCCTGATTGTCAGAACCGTGCAATACGCAACGTACTGAGCAGGTATGCTTACTTATTCACTGAAGCGGAAGATGATTACGGATTTTGCAATTGGGTTGAACACCGAATACCGTTGATCCCAGGAGGACAATGCAAGCCAATCTTCAGACGAATTCCACAGAACACCTTGGTTGAGGTACAGAAGCAGGTGACCGAGATGGAATCGAAAGGAATCATCAGGCGAACGCACAGCCCGTATTCATCACCCGTGCTATTGACGAAGAAGGCCGACGGAACCTATCGATTTTGCATCGATTTCAGAGAACTAAACAGGGTGACTGCCAAGGATGCATTCCCGATGCCTCAGATGGAAGAAATTTTCTCGAACCTTCACAGTGCGAAGCAGATATCTCTGATTGATCTCCGCTCGGGATATTGGCAACTGCCGATCGCAGAAGAAGATCGCCACAAGACGGCGTTCAGTGTCAATGGCCAGTAGTATGAGTTTTTGAGAATGCCGTTTGGATTGTGCAACGCCCCAGCTACATTCAGGCGTTTGTTGCTGATGGTCCTGGCGAACCTGCAAGGCGTGGTTGTTTATGGTGATGACATCATCATCTTCTCTGAGACGGAACAGGAACATGTGACCAGACTTGGAGCAGTACTGCAGAGGCTGGACGAAGCTGGTCTGAAACTCAGTCGTAAAAAGTCGCAGATTGGCCAAAAGTCAATTGTATGCTTGGGTCACATCGTGGGCAATGGTCAAGTCCATCCACTTCCGGAGAAACGCGAGACAATCGAGTGCTTCGCAAAACCAAAATCCAAGCGTCAGCTCCGTTCGTTCTTGGGAGTGGTGGCATATGATTCAAAGTTTGTGCCCCAGTTCGCAGAGAAGGTCAGCCCGTTGTTAAAGCTGCTTCGCAAGGACGTGCCGTTCGTGTGGACAGCTGAAGCGGATCAAGCCTTTGACCATCTAAAGGCATGCATAGCAGAAGCCCCGACATGTCTACGGCTACCCAATCCTGGTGAGAGGTTCACTGTGGCTGTCGACGCAAGCAACGTGGCAATCGGTGCGGTTTTGTCTCAACCGGCTGGGGTGGTGGAGTACGCGAGCAGAGTGCTGACGGGAGCAGAACAGAAGTATTCAACAACGGAGAAAGAATGCTTAGCCATCGTGTGGGCGTTAGAGAAGTGGAGAAATTACTTACTGGCGAATGAATTCCGGGTCGTCACTGACCACAAACCGCTCTCGTGGTTGATGACGGCGAAAGACCCGCGGGGACGGCTTGCGCGATGGGCCTACCGATTGCAGGAATTCAACTTCATCATTGAGCACGTGGATGGGACGCAGAATGTATTGCCAGATATGTTGTCACGCCCGTGTTTGGACGACATCATGCCCGACAATGCCATACCGGTGCGTGCGTTCGCGATGGGGGGAGAGGAACCTGCTGGGAGATCAAAGGACAGATGAATTCGTGAAGGTGTTGTGCTCTCACTTACGGGCTGGCACCAAACCGGAGGCTACATCGGAGGAGGTGGAGGAACTCCTCAAGATCTGGGACAGGTTGTAGGTCGAAAACGATAACGTGGTGGTGGCGATAGACGGACGGAAAGTGCCTTTTGTTCCACCAAATCAGCGAGATCGTGTGATGCGCATAACTCATGATGGCGCCCATATGGGATTCGAGCGGGTCTTTGAATTGCTGCGGAGGCGAGTGTTTTGGCCAACCATGAGGAAGGACGTCGCGGCATACATTCGGGAGTGCCCAAACTGCCAAACGAGTCGGGAGATGGAGTCCCCGAGACCGCCGATGCGATGGATGGAGGTTGGTGAGCCACTTCAGTGTTGGGGACTGGACGTCTTTGGGCCCTTACCAGTGAGTCGAACAGGAAACAGATACACTCTAGTGATGATTGACCACTTCACTCGATGGGTGGAAGCCATACCAATCAAGGACCAAACAGGCGAGACAGTGTCGCAAGTATTCGAATTCAATGTGCCTGCAAGGTATGGGATCCCACAGTGTATCATCACGGACCAAGGGCCCTGCTTCGAGTCAAGAGCGTTTAAGTCAGTGTTGGACAAGTGGGGCATCCAGAGACGGCGAACTTCACCGTACCACCCACAAACCAACGGGATGACCGAGCGGTTCAACCGGACATTGAAGACGTGGATAAACTGCACGAAGTTGGCATGGGAAGATGCTTTGCCTCAGGTTCTGATCGCGTATCGGACCAGCATGCAATCAACCACCAAGGTCTCGCCATTCGAATTACTGTTCGGCAGAGAATCACGGATTTCGCTCGATACTTGCCTACCGAACCAGGGTGAGCGGGAACATCCAGCTGGGCATCAAGAGCGACTGCGAGGGTAAGCTAGAAGCGAAACCAAAGCTCGACAAGCGCGGAATAAGCGAAATTACGACGCCAGGCATGAGGCTCACAAGTGGAGGCCGTTCAGGATTAGAGAACAAGTCAAGTTACGGAACAACGATCGGCCGGATCATGAAGGGCCGGGCGCAAGCAAGTTCAGAGAACGCTGGAAAGGCCCCTACACCATTATCGACCAGAAAGCGGGCAACTTCCTAATCGACTGCGGAGGAATGAAACGTTGGGTGAATGCTGCTCTCCTGCGATCATGGTACGAGAGGAAGAAAGGTCCTCGAGGAGGGGCGGGTGTAGAGGGACCGCTTCCAAGAATGCTTCGGAGGAGCTCTTCGGAGCTAGCTGAGAGCGGATCGAGAAGGACGGCTAGCGACGAGCCTGGGCCCGGAACTAAGGAGCGGCAATATGTGGACAGCGCAATGAATCAGACATATACGCCGCTAGCGCAGCCCACAGGACCGACGCCGAGCCGATTGACACAACCCAGAACACGCAAGTCGAGAGCTCTCGAACGACTCCTGGCCGATCCAAATCGGGTACAGAGAAGTGGGGATCGAGGCGAAAACAGGAAGGCGGATCTTCCAAGTCAGAGCTCCCGAGGCGAAAGGACTGGCTCGCTCTAACATCCGTACCTGTGTTGCGTTGTGGGACGGAAATCTAGTCGATATTCGATGGCGCGCGTGAGACCCTGATGTGCCCATTTTCGGTGTGCAATAAACGTCTACCCCCCTGTCTTGTCGTTCTCGCTACA
>OX104068.1:69713629-69763874 GCA_944474145.2 Dicrocoelium dendriticum | reverse complement strand
GCTTGTGAGATTGGTGCCCGAGTGGAATGCGGTGATTGCGCTTTAATGTGATAAAGTTTCGTAGCTTAGCGAGTTGCGGGTGATGTGCTGTATTGGCTATAGACGGGGTGGCGTTATTGGTGGAAAAACGATAAGGTTCGTCTCACTTGTGTATACCTGGTTGCGATTTGCTGGCGTTTCAATGGTGCACTTGCTCTGGAGCTGAAAGATTTGGTGATCCAGTGTACTATGAACTGGGAGTTTTTACGCCACCCCAAGAGGGAGTGCGACTTTTCGTCGTTCATGGGTGGCACAATGCTATGGTGTTTCGCTGATTGGATGCAAGGCGCGGTTTTGTGGTATAGGACCGCGCCATCACCGTATAAGGGGCATTCACACTTAGAGCGCTGTCAGTAGCAGGTTTGTTGCAGGAACAGTCGTCGAGGCAGAATGTCTGCTTTGCACGCGTGTGTGTGGGAGGTTCAATGGGTTCGGAGGTTCCAGGTGTGAAAAAAGTTGGATTAACTGCGACATAGCCTCTGGTGGGTAGCTGAGTCGGGAGAGTTTCAGTCCACTCTCATAAATTGACCTCACTGATTCACGTTCAGGGTTCTCTTGGAGGCCAGTGGAGGATCCGATTATGGGGGTTTGGATAAGGAGGCCGGCGAGTGTTTGTTAGCAGATCAGGGCGGGTAGGCGCAGTCGTCGCCATTCTCAAAAGCAACGCTTCAGGGCGCACGAATGTATCGTCGAGCCGTTTGCGTTGGGACTTTGCTTTTGTAGGCAGCCTCGGGTTGGGTGTGCTAGAACGGGCGGCGTCTGCGCTAAAATGGCTTGATTCCGCGGTGGAGTAGTTCGGTTTGCCGGCCTTGTCAAAGAAAGAAGCAGGCTCCAGAAGGAGAAGGCTTCAGGCGGAGGATCCAAGACTGTGCAAAGGGGGAGTCGAGTAGAAACGCAGAGTGTATGTTACGGTCGCACGGGAGGATGGGTCACGAGCGCGGCTCTCGTCTTATTAGCTAAGGTCACAGCGGGTGGGCGTTGTTCCACTTATTGGCAGGTTGGGATTGCAGAGGCGTGATCGTGCATTTGACAGTGATAGATGCTGATAGTCTCTCTGGAGCAGGGATGGAGAGCGCAGTTAAGTCAGCGTTGTTACATCAATCTGCGGCTTGTGTGGCTTATCTGTGTTTCGGGATTTTCCCCAAAAATAGGCGGACATGCATGAGCTTGTTTTTTTTTGCGCAGACTGAGAAGTGGATTCGTGAATCAACAAGAATAGTGTAGACTAAATAGGACAGTGGTTCGATGTCCAGGTTAGGGTGCTGCCAGCGCATTATCCCAACAGCTAATGTTGCACAAGTGTGAGTCTAATTGAGGGGAACCCAACGGTCGTGTTGGTAAGTAGGTGAAAGTAGGACGCCAGTGGGCGGAAGTCAGCGTCTTTCGTTAGTCGCCTGGAAGTTGTAGTTGGTGTATCGAGAGAATACGATGACGGTTGAGACACCAAGTGGTGGGCATAAATCCCCAGCAGAACGAGGGAACGGGACGATCCGGAACGTATTGTAGCAGGTGTCTTTGTAGTGCAGAGGGGAGGATAGCCTTTGTGGGTAGGGATGAGTGACGGGTGGGGTTAGTAATCGTCCTGACCGAGTGTCACGCCACTGGCTTGTCGCAAGGTTGGAGCTTGACACGGGAGTCAGCAGCGCGGAGTCATGTAACACCTCTGCCCTGTCGCTTGTTGGGTGCATGTTGGATGATCGTGTAGACATGGAAGTCCCGGAATGTTCGGGAGCGTGGTCTGTATGGTAGGGGGTCAATAGGCGGGCTTGTTAATTGGGGAAAGAGTTTCCAGTATGGGTGCTCGTGGCGGTCGGTTGGGCCTGGGCCCAGCTGCGTCGAGGTTGTATAAGCGTTTGGCAGCCTAGCCCACATTACTGCTGAGCGGCTTTGGCTGGATTGCGTCCGGAAAGACGCAGGTGATATGCTGTGGTCGGTTCTCCGTGAGTCTATGTGCGGGGGGATGAGTGGTTGCCGACGTGTAAGCCACGCAGTGCTGCCATGGCCGAGGATCATGTTCGCAGATGCGCTAGGGTTAGTAGAGTTCTGTGTATGTGGTGCGCGCTTGGACCGGATTTGTGTCCACAATTTCGCTACTTTGATCGTGTCGGGGCGGTTGAAGCGATCGCGCAGACGGATAGAACCGAGCACAGTCGGTGGGGACAGGAAGGAAAGCATGATGATTGAACGAAGAATCTTCCTTTGTGGGATCGGTGCAGTGCCAACCGGGAGATCGCTAGTCCAGGAGAGTGGTGAAACAACGTATGAGAGTACGGTCGGTGAATCCAAAATGTTTGAGGTATGTAGCAAACTAAACAATTGTGGGCCGGTGAGGGGTTTGGGGGTTTTGAGCGGTAGTCGTGAGAAATGTTGATGTAGCAGGATCACCATGTAGAGACTGTAGGAGGCAGGCGGTTTTGGTAGTGCCAGTGCCTCAGTGTTGTATTTTGGTGATTTGATGTAGGATGGGTGCGTGGAGTAGATGCCCGGTTGCCCACTGGCACGGCCGGAACGTAGGGGAGTTTGAGGTCACTTAGGAGACTGACGCATTACCCCGCGCTCTTTGTAATACATAAAAGACTTACGCGCAGTAGGCCAACGGGCTGGTAAGGGTTGAGGTGAAAATCGTCGCCCAGTTATGGATGGCGTGGGTGAGTTATGATTAAGCTCATGGTGAGCGGTCTTTGTGTTATGATTTTTAGGATTTACCAAAGAGGGGCCTATATGAAGTCCAATCCATGGAGAGGCGTGGTTTCAATTGGGCCACAATTGTCTGGGAAGTTACAGGATGCACACACGGAAAGGTTTGGTGAGAGTAGCATTTGTCGCCGAACAGGTTTGGGTGGAACGGGGGGTTGACATGGCCGAAAGTCCAACCCGAGGGGCATTCACAAGGGTGGATTGGGGGTGAGTTCGGGGTCTAAGCATCAGGCCGGCTGGGTCATACGCGCCACTGTGTAGGTGCGAGGGAGTTGGCCTGAGGGATTGGGTGGTTGTGTCGGGGATGCCTTTTAGGGCTTCTAATTGGATCTAAACTGTTTTGCGCCGCATTTTGTGCGCACTATGTACACGAAGTGTTCGGTTTCTTACGAGCACGGCTCTCAACGAGATAGATGTAAGGCTGTCATTAGACTGGGTTGCTTTGTTCCGGGATGCGGTTGACTGGCGATCGTGTCACGCGAGTTAATATTTTGTTGTTCTGTCGCGGGTCTTGGTTGTTGGTGGAATGGCTGGAGTATGAATGGTTATTGACGGAACTTGTCAAGAAGATGTGCGCTGGTGGTGGGGGTAGTGGTAGTACTGGGACACTGAAGGTCCACCGTAGGTGTTGTTGGGCGTGTCGAGTTGGGTCGGCAGGAGTTCACAGCTCGGTTTTGTCATGTACATGTGTTCGTGTGCAGATTGGATTACGAACGCAGTTTCCATTGGAGTAATGGTTTCGTGTGCATCGCACGGTGGGAGCGAACCTTCGTAGTGGCTGGGGTGGCAGCGTGTCGAAATGAGTTATTGTTGTTGGTTTGTCGGGCATTTTAGCTACTAGGGTCAGGCTACGTCGGTCGGGGTGCGGGAAAAGGTGTGTTGTGCGTGCCAGGCGAGGCATTGACGGTATTTGGGATTCGCGGTGAGGTGGCATAATTTCAGGTGCGTGGTAAATGTTGCGCTTGGGAGAATGCGAGTGCGGATTGAGTGCGGACGTTGTGAAGGTTTGTGTACCCTATCACAGGTCCACAGGGCTGTCTTGGGTCATGCAATAGATGTGTACAAGGAAGTGGAAAGAATGCGGTGACGGTAGTGGTGAACGGGCCTTGGGCGTTGATGTGCTTTAATTCGTTATGTATTTTAGGTTTGTTGTTTTGTCAGTTTAGAGCGGAGTTCCGGTTGGATGATTGACGTTTCAGGACGTCTGGGGGGGTTGCGTGGCAGAACTCAGGGGTCTGCACTAAACTGGGGAGTATACGGGGTTGGGTTTTGCGCCGTTGCAGTTTATATCGTTTGTTCAAACAGCGGCATGGCTAAGGGTAACAGCACGCATAGTGAGTGCATGCACCGACCGATATGCGGCACAATTGATGGATATGTTTTTCCGCATGCCGAGGAACGCACCATTTCCCGTCTTGTCTTTATAATGGGCTGTTGTTGGATAAGGCTTGTGGGTGGTGTGGTTCGGGAACACAGGTGTTTAAGAGTGGTGAGTTCGGCGTGTGGGGGGTCGGGAATTTTCAAAGATTCGTTGAGAGAAGATAGGGTGTCGTCTGGGTGGGGTACGCCTGACCACACACGCTGCGTGTGCTGCTTGCGAGAAGTGCGTGATAAGGAACTAGTTATGACGGAATTTGATCAACCAGTTTTATTAGGTGGAGGGGGGTTGATACGAACAGAAGAGAGCTTGGTGTATTTGGTACGTCATTGTGGAGGGATTGGGGATGTACTTGTGTGATTAGCTTAAAGTGAGAATTTGGAGAACTGTAGCTTGCTAGACTATTGCAGGAGAGAGATTGTTGTGTACGGGGCTAGCTGGCTTGTAAAAGGGAACCTTTCACTCCTCGGACTTGGGCGGGTGGGTCGAGGCACACAGGGTGTAGCTGAGGGGTGTGTTGTATCACCGAGCCGTATCATTCATTAGATCGTGTTTGATGTTGATGATGATGGTGGATTGGGAGTGATGTTGGTGCACCGGGGACTTATGAGGGGTGAATGGAGTGTGGGGGGTGGGGTCGTTGCACGCCGCCACGCAGGGTGGTTTGTAGTGTGAAGAGGCGCGTTGGAAACTTGGATTTGGTTAGCCAAACTCCAGCCACCAAGGTAGTCGTGGTTGATTTATGGATAGGATGGAGATGTTATAGGGCAGAGATTAGTGGGCTGGTTAAGAATGAAATGATGGGTGGGGACCAGCTTATAGGCGCCTTGGTCGACCCATAATACCAGGTAAAACAGTGCGGCTGTGTGGGAAAGTGGGTGATGGTTTAGGTTTACAGCAGGTGCCTGGCGAAGGAAATACTTTGCTTGCTATGCTCACGATTGTGCCGGAGGCTAGGATACGGGTTGAAGACGGCGACGTGAGGTGGAGAAGACTGGCGCGCGATGACAGTGATTTATGAGGCGATGCTGAGTAGAGTTGTCATTGAACTTGGTCGGCTGGCAGTCAAGTAGGCAGTGGTGGGCCATGGTGTGGGCATAGTCGAATCGCTCGTGCCATTGTCACCATTACCAGGGTGGAGTGGAACCAGGGGCGGATCTAGCGCAAAAGAGAGGCATGTTTTTTTAGGAGAGGTGTAGGGCACTTGGGGTTGTAGGAACGCTATTGAGGTTTCACGATTGAACAGGTCAGTTGGTAGAGGAGTTTTCGTATGGAGACTTGTCACGAGGACAATCTCGCTGAGGTAGGAAAGTGGTGGCGGTGAGGTACGGTTCAGAGTGCTTAGATTTGGGCTATGTGACTAACAAAGTTGGTCAGACAGTGGTGAAGATGAGCAGATGGGTGTGGGGTTGTTGTGCATGTAGATAGTGGAGAATTTGGTGGAATGAGGCGGCAGCACCACTGTCGCTGCTTGATGGGGCGGTGGTCATCTTTGGGTATAAACATGTTAACATTTGGACTAAGACTTAGCGCTTGTTGTGAAAGCGCCGTCACCAATGTTCACACGTTTTGTAAGTGTGAGTGAAATATTGAACAAGCGCGGGATTTGTTGAGAGCGATGAGGGCTGATATTTTAGTTCATTTGGACAAGGATTACGATCGGCTGGATTACAACGGAGGTTGTATGTGGCTATATGGATGCGCGGTGATGATTCCGGGTGATGACGAAAGGAAGAAACAGGGTATATTTCGTTGTATCAACGTTTGTGCAAGCGGTTTCCGCTTTGGGTTAATAGTTGATGGAGGATCTCATATGGAGAATTGATGTTTTACGAACATTTGCACTATGTAGTTATTTCGTTTTGCTGTCTCTGTTTGCGCATGTCTTATGGATCTGCATATTCGTTGTCTACACACAAAGGCACAGGAAGGCTTGCAGGATTGAGAATGAGCGTGTTTGCTGTGTGGCGCGTTTGTCGTAGGTCCAGGGAGTTCGGACGCTCATTTTTGATTGTTTGTATCCAGAGTCGGCTAACTTGTTGTAGATGGAGGGGTATGGTCGAGGGCGTCGTGTGTACTACGGTGTTTCCTGGTAGGGTTTTTATCATATACGGGTAATTTTGGGTGAGGGCTTTTAATCAGCTGTTGTATATAATGTATAAAACCGTTATACCGGATATGGACGCTCGAGCACGGAGTGGGTCGGGTTTGGGGGGTTTGTTTTGTTTGGTGTGGTGTGTGCGCTAGGGTTGGTTACACTTCTCTTATTGCACACGCTAGTGGTCTAAGGTGTGTCTACATGTCTGGACGGAGAGTTGTTTAGGTCATGAAGAGTGGAAGAGCGATGGGACGGTGTAGGCACGCAACTGTGGTCGGAGGATTGTCCGCGGCTTGTATCGTTGGAAGGGGAAGTAATTATGTTGGGCACACTACGGTAGAGTTAGTAGTGAGAATTCATGAATGGTGTCTTCATGGTAGTATGGGGGTATGATGGGGTGCACGACGGTGCCGGGATGAACAATGGGCAGTTCGCTTGGGGGTGTAATGCGAGCACTAATGCACGGAGTCGCGACGTAAGGGTACAGACTTTATAGGCGAGTCAGTTGTTTTCGGTTTCGCCGGCACAGTTTTCATGTCGACTTCGGCGTTATGTCGAGTCTACACGTCGGAGACGGCGAAGGTGGTGGGAGTGCAAGCGAAATTTTGATGTTGGGCTGAGGGGAGTTATTGCTGTTTGAGACTACAAACCATCTCATTGTCGCGCAACCGCGAGGCGGGTTGCGGCCCGGTAACATGGTGAGTCGTCTGTTCCGCTAAAGGCTTAGGAAATTGCGCTGAGGGAAGTGACGTATTGGTGGGAGGATCACGGTATTTATGAAGAGGTGGTTAAGAAATCATAATGGCTTTGTTACGGCTGGGAATGGTTAGTTGGGGGGGGAGATGCGAGGCGTAATAAGTTACCAAGTTTGTCTTTACTCAGCTACTATCGCTTAATGTCCTTAGTATATAAAGATACAGCTATGGTTGGGTGGTGAGGTGGGGGAATCCAAGGTTAACGGCTTTCGAAAGACATACCACGCGGTGGGGCGTTGCTGGATGGCATGAGGGATGTGCCTCATGAGAAGTCGGGAATTTTGAGCTTGGAGGGGGGGGAGGATCATGCAAGGACGCTCCACTAGGGGCGTAGCGTGGGTCTTGCGCTAACTACCCACAGTCGGGAAAGGTTGGTGTATTCATTGGCATCGGGTTTTTTTACTGGGGGCTGGGATGAAGCTATGTATCTATGTATGCTACAGACATGAAATCGGGAGGGTTGTGTGTTTGCTTGCCCCGCATCGTGGATCAGTGTGTATCGGTTGCGTTCGGGGCTTAGATGGGTAATTCGGGCTGGAGGTTGTAGGCAAGCTCTAGTTCGCAGAATTTTGTGTTAGCTCCAAGTAATCAGGGTGCATAGAAGGTGAATTGAGTTAACCAAAGTAGATGCGTTGTGTAGCTGCTGTTCAGGGCCAGTGACGATAGCTTGGTGTTATTTGGGTCTGTTACGTTTGTAGCGTCGCGAGGCAGGATCTGGCTAGGTGGTGGGCAGGGCGGGGTTTTGGGCATTTCGTATGAGAGGTTGACTGAGACGGTGTTTGGATGATAAAGAGTCCCCACACAGAACTTCTGGTCTCGTGTGTATCTAATCGATTCAGGAGGAGCAAAAGGAACATAATACTTGTGGCAAGCCGAAGAATCTGTTTCGAAAGGAATCGAGACCACGCGGAGTAATTGGCTGAATACTATAGATGGTGTTTCGAGCAGCAGGCATTTGTCCACAAATGCTTGGGAGTTTTAGAACGAGGTAAATGTGTTCGGTTGTGGTAGAAACTTCGTAGGTTTGACGATAGTTTGGGGTTGGCTCGCAGCGGATATGGGCTTGGTGTTGAGTGGTGTCCCTGGTGTTGAGAAAGTAGCACTGTGTTGCATACACGGGCGCTATATTTTTCGGCCGTTTACTTGGGTTGTGCAACAAACGAGTTTGCGCATGACCCAGGGATTGTGTTGACGTAAGGTGAAAAACGGGAGTCTGTTGAACTGGAATAGACCGACAAAGTTGAGAGGTGTTAATAGATATTAAGCATCATGTGTAGTCCTGTACGTTGGTCGCTATGGTGTCTCTTGAAATTCTGTTGTGCGCGGAGTCAGGCTGGGAGACGATTAGGGGTAAAAATAACAAGATTACGGTTGACTCGATCGCAGCGGGCAGTTTGTCATCGCGGAGCATTTTGCAGCTGAGGTTGGGCACGTCACGGAATCCAATGGTCGGGGGAGCGCTAAGGGAAGCACCAGAACCACATTTTGAGATAATGACGTGTAGGTGTCGGTGGATCGGGTGCGGAGAGTGAGCTCATTTATACGAACAACGACGCGTGGTAGTTCTGGTTAATAATGCTGGACAATAATACTCCGTTTAGGCAGGCGATGGACCGCACAGGCAGCTACTCGGAAGGTCTTCCGATCGCGCGATGACACATGGCGGATAATTCGTGAAGAATTGCGTGTGGGTCGGTTGAGATCAACTGCGCGACTCGAACTGTATGGTTCAGGGAGATAACCGGGCGGTTGATGGTCAGCTCGACCACGATCGACAGCGAGGAAACTACGGTTGGGTATTCAAGGGCGTGTCGTGTGGCCAAGAAAGAGCATGTCTAAGTCTTTCTGTGACATTGCGTTAACCTGTCTGTGCGCAGTTACGGTGCGACAATAGTACAATGTTTGCGGTACGGGCGGGTGGCCGGACGTTCGAACGCTAGTGTTTATGTGATGACTTTCGAGGGCGTAGTAGAGAGTTACTATTTATCGAATGGAGAGCTGCGGCAAGAAGGGTTTATCATAGTTGAGTCCTAGGTCTCGAGCATGCCTTGGCACGATCATGCACTAAATACAGTTGCACCGGTAGGATGAACGGACGGGGCTGGCTCGCCGAAACTACCTTCCCGCGTGGGTGAACCGCGGGGGTATGTGGTGGTGTGGTAACCCGTTCCAGCGAAAAGGTGCGTGTTCTGTGGCTGAAGCAGAGGGGGTTTCGGTATTTAACACTTGTCGTTGGGAGTCGGCATTGTGGGATTCTGCAGCACGAGGTAGTTTGTTGGGAGTGGGGGACGTGTCATGGGGGAGTGGTTTGGCCCGCGCTCTGTGGTAAGACATTCTGAGTGTCGTAAAGCACAAATGGTGACTGGATGAGCTGGTGAGATCATTACACAGTTAAGCGCGTTTGGCCTAAGATTGGGCGAGATTTCGCCTAATCGTTTCCCGCACGTCTGTTGCCTTGTGGTCGCGGTGTAAGTGTCTGATGAGTTATGTCAAAGGGATCGGGGGGGTGGGAGGTTATTCACGCCGCGTCTTTTCGAGCACAAGATCTGCACTTGTGGAAGCAACTGTACATAGACGCGGGTTATCATCTAGCTGACGGGTGCCTGCTGAGATTTCGTACATTTGTGGTCGATCGTGCTACCCCAGCGTCACGCACGCCAAGTTGTTTTTGTTTGCGTAAGGAGACGATTACTCACTGTTTTTGGGGTTGGAGCCGATATTTCATGTGGTTTCCAGCATATGCTGGCGTTGCGCATTACCGGTTGCTACGTGCCGATAAAGGGGATGTCATACCTAGGGCACTTGCGCGTTCTGTGGGCCCCGCGGTTATGAGGCAGTTTGCAGTCATGGCTGGCTTTGCAATCGCCGTGTCTAAGCGCAGCCCACGAATTGCAGGATATCCCGAGCATACTGTGCTGTTACAAGGTGATCGGTCATTCCCCACTATCAAGGAAGGTCTCAAGTATATTCAACCATAGTCGTGACTTTGGGGGAGAGGTCACACAGAGAGCAAGCGTCAGCAGGTTTGTTGGGCGGGAGGTGCAGGTTATAGTAGCAGCGTTGAGGGGGTTGGCGAAGGGCCGATGGCGGCTACTTACTTGGTGACGGTGGTTTCCCGGGAAACGTTAACACGGCCGATCTATGGTGCAGATCAGGATCTTCGGGGGTGGTTTTCATGGTGAGTAGATTATCAACAGGCACTCGGCGAAGAGAGGGACGATACTTGCTGTGATTGCCGGTGTATGTTCAGCCTACAATACTGTAATAGGTTGGCGTGGGCGAGGACTCGGGGCGATAGGACAGGATTCGACTAACTGAGATCTGGAGCAAACAGACTCGGTGTGGTACGGATAATGCTAAAAGTGTCGGATGTGTGGCTTTGTGGGTGTTGGATCTGTGGTTGAGGTGGGGGGACTTCTTTGGTGGTGCAGTTGGCACACGTCGGTGTGCTGCGGCTGGTAGACTGTTTACCGCCATGGAGTAATACGGGAGAGAGGGGAGAGTTATAGGTAGGAGAGGTTGGGTCTTGGGTCACACAGGTTTGTGCAAACGAGGGGGACATAACACACCGTCTTGGATGTTCATTTGCTCGAGCAACTAAGGCGTTCATGGCTGTTTACTGGATAGAGGGGTGTCACGCATAGTCGTTGCTGGTCGTTCCTTCTGTCTTTTCAGTGGGGGATAATCAGACAAGCCGTGGGTCTTCAAAGTGGCAACTACATGTGACAAGTAGCTTTAGGAGTTCGGCCTGGGAAGCGTATCTGGGTTGAGGGGCTGCAGGTGCTTGTGGAGGTCGTACTTTTGGGGTTTTGGATTTCAGATTCATCTGGAAAGTTCGTGCGCGAGAGTGAGAGAATCGGGGTATGGTGGTTTTGGTGGGGGAGAGATTCCCGGAAGGGGACACGAGGAGTCAGTTCCATGAGGATTGATGTAGAAATTACTGAGTGTTAGACTGGAGGTTTCCGTGCGTGTGTCGCCAGGGGGGAGTGAGACTTATCAGGGTGTTCGTCACTTGGCATAGTGTGCAACATTGTGGGCAAGGTGTTGCAGAGTCGCACGGCAGGGAGGGAAGTGGTAACAGACAGATTTGGGTACGTGTGGTTATGACGGAGGCGCGCTGACAACCATCCCGTGCGGAGCCGTCGATTCTGCGGTCTAGACTGTGGTCGAGCGGCACCCCTTTGTGGAAGTGCGTCAGTGTGGGGAGGTGTCTCTCTGGCACGGGTTGTCGGTGTCTTGGAGCTGTTGTGAAGGAGCGGGCTGAAGGTCGATGTAATTCCCCGGTCGGAATGTGGGGTCAATGGATGTTCCAGCGAGCGATGTGCGTCTCTTGTTTAGCCAAGACCGGCTTGTGGCTTTGGCAAGCAGATAGGTTACGCAAGGCTCGCGAGACATGGTGGTCTGAGCGTGCTTTAGAGATGGAGACTGCTGCCCTCTCTGGTAACACTCGCAGGCTTTTCCAACACATTCGGTTCACTGGCCTCAGGAAGCCTGGTGTCAGTGAGGTCATTTATGAGGTGGATGAATCTCCGATCAGTAACCAACAGAGACGTATGGACCGCTGGGCCGAGCACTTTCCCTCGCAGTTCAACTGGCCTCCACCAACTATCAGTACATGCAGCACACCTAGTTTTCCACCCTGGCTCGTCCCATTGAATCCACCCAGCGAAGCAGAAGTCTGCCTCGAGATTCGACGCTTGAAGCGCTTTAAGGCAGCCAGCTTAGACGGACTTCCTCCGGAGCCATGCAAGTATGGCGGTGTGGCGGTCATTAACCAGCTAACCGCGCTGTTCGCAAAAAGTTGGCATGAAGAGAAAGTGCCTTCCGCTTGGGGCGAATCAGTTATTGTCCCAATTTTCAGAGCAAGTGCATTATCAAGTCGCAAGGGTAAGAGGATTATCGTTCCACGTACGCCGTTGCATAGAAACCGCCAATGCTAGGCTAGAACTTTATAAGAGTCACGTCAGGCCACATCTAGAATATTGCTCTTTTGGATGCAGCAATCTACGTAAGTCAGAACGTGTTCTGCTTGAGAAAGCTCAGCGACGCTTAACGAAGATGTTGACTCACCACCGCAGCATCAGCGCTGAATTACCGAATAATGTCTGTGAACCACCTTAGAGAATTTCAGCCGCTATGGCAAGGCCACATATCCTTAACCATGTGCTTCTACTTACATAAGCGTACATTCATAGAAAGGTTGCAAAGTAATATCACTCTGTCTTAAACTAAGGAGCGCGTCTGGAATCCGAGGCACTCCGAAACAAGGGCCATTTTCATACTCCGCTTAAGGCAAAGAAGAGAGTGTGGTATCGTTTCTTCCTTGGTTGTGTACGTGAACAATGTGAACAGGTTGCCTTCCAGAATAAGAGAAATCCCAAAATTTGCAGGTCTTCAGGAAGGAGATAAAAAAATTCCTATGTTTTGGCAATCATACAAAGCATCTACCCATATCTGCGATTCGCAAGACCACTTCTTTGAAAACTGGCCCTTGATATAGCTTGAGGACGCCCAAGATATAGTGCAAGACATCTAAGCACCTTGAGCTCAAAACTCATCCACATTCATCATGGTTACCGTTCTAGCACCTAAGAGACTTGAACGGTATCCGTCCCACCCATTTTCCAGGGTTTAAGAATAGCAAACTGAATACAATATGATCTTATCCTTCAACTACCTCTTCCTTCAATCCTTATTTCTCATCTAAATCTTCATTCCTTCTCTTCAGACTTACATTTATCACTTTCCAACTTCTTGACCACTGGATCCGTGGAAAAAGTATTAGGATTATGACCTCTATGGTACTCCTAGTAAAGGCATGCTAACAGACCTAAGCCTTGCTGTTGTGTCCCCAGGCGTTCGACTTCTTAAATTGCGCCCCACGAGTCAAAAAGACACGCACCGGACAGGAGGTATATTTGCAGAACACTACACGGGCCGGCGTGGGTATGAAAACACACAAAGTCCAGTCCCAATCATGGCTGAGGGCTAATTTGAATTTATCGATCTGAAAGAACCACGGGTCGTGTGAGGGGCATGTAACAAGCAGTAGTAACAAATGTTCTGAAACATGGAAAAACTGTGTTTTTCTTTCACCTCCAACACCTCCCTCTCTTAAAAATGCGGGTTACCTGGGGTTCACTTAACTCTTTCGAAGCGGATCCACCTAAGTCCACTTGGATCTGCGACCATGGGGGTACGGGCTTCGGCCAAGACATCAGTGTCGCCCGTACTGGTAGATGAGTCATTGACTCTTTGATAAAATTTAACTTCGTAATCCGGTTGGTTCCGTGCAGCTTATCATTTGTAGAGTATACTGGGTAGATTTTTCCATAGTGTAGCAAATCATTGAGTCTGCGTTCACAGGCGATGCTTCCTTTCAGCTGCAGAAGTTCCTCTGAAACCTTTTTAACCGTTAGGATTGTAGGTTTGACTGACGATGTGCCAAGTCTTGCCCGGGTTCCAAGAGAAGTGCTCTTGAGAGCATGCAACGTTTCTGGTAGCAGCGATATCGGGACATACTTGCGTTTCACTGTGGGGTATTTCCTCTTCCCTGAAAAGTGTGTACGAAATACTGCAAAAGGCGTGTCTCTCACTGTGCCCAGATACCTGTTTCTTTTGAATTTTGAGCTCGCTTGCAACCTTGGAGTATACGCGCATCTGAATTGGTGCGCCTTTTGACAATGATGATTTTTGTGGGCGCAATTTCTCACAGAACGTCTTCCATCACCGTTCCATACTGCAGTCGGGGGCTTCCAGTTCGGCACGTTTCCATTCACATTTTGGACACCAATGACTGTATGACAGGGCTGGGGTTCTTCTCTGTGTTCTGAAGTTGCAATCGTTTCTGGGTCATGATTCAAACTGGGCAGCTTGTGGTATTCAGATACAATTTCCTGGGCTGTTAACCTCGGTTCCGGTTCCCATTCCACTTGAATGTTGAGCTTTTCTGATAACAGCTGAATTAACTGCCGCTGTGATTTTTCAAACTGGAGTTGTTGCTGCTGAAGGAGGGACTGCAACTGCTCGAATGAAATAGCCATGATAATTCAACACCTCCGTCGCCAGAGATCTGTTGTGTCCCCAGGCGTTCGACTTCTTAAATTGCGCCCCACGAGTCAAAAAGACACGCACCGGACAGGAGGTATATTTGCAGAACACTACACGGGCCGGCGTGGGTATGAAAACACACAAAGTCCAGTCCCAATCATGGCTGAGGGCTAATTTGAATTTATCGATCTGAAAGAACCACGGGTCGTGTGAGGGGCATGTAACAAGCAGTAGTAACAAATGTTCTGAAACATGGAAAAACTCTGTTTTTCTTTCACCTCCAACACTTGCATAGGATGATGAAAGCGTTTTCTGCTGCAGATGCACCCAAGCTTAGCATTAGAATTGTCCAAAATCGTCTAAATACCGGCTTTAAATGAATATTTATGTGTCTTCCTAGATGTCGGTTGCTCGCTGTCATGGCTGTCGACGATACCGCTGCTTTCTGTGCTGTCCTCCATAATCTTGCGTACCGCACTTTTGAGAAGTTTGAAAGTGACTTATAGCGCTTTCAACTGCGTACTGCATCATGTTTTGTCAAATCAGATGTCCTGACATCGGTGGCGTATAGGAGGAAAACCGGGAAAGAGTTACCTGAGGGTGTACGGTACAAATCCGTGCAATATAGATGCGTGCATTGTTGCCGAAGGCGATAGACATGCAAGCGGTAAGTTCACATGTAATGTTTGTGAGCGCTTATTAACTTTAGGTACAAGAGTTACGACTGCAAGGCGCATATAGCCGTACTGCATAACGGGTGGTTCTACGACATAGTATCCTACAGCGTTGAACACAGCCATAACTTTTATGTAGGAAAGCCGTTCCTGTAAGTCAACAACAGACGGCTTCCGCAGCACGCCGAAGAGGACATCTACCGTCCGATGCAGTCGTTCAAGGACACACTCAAGCTCCGGAGGTATGCGTTGAAGCACTACGGTAGAAGGTTGAACTGTTATGTCCTCCGGCCAATAAGAGATAAGATGAAGGGAAAGGTTGAGGGGAACTCGGTGGAAGCTGTGATACATTTACTTGAAAGCGTTGGCCAATGTGATGTGGTGTATGAGGAGTCGGAGTTACGGTAAATACTTTTTGTTCCCAGGTAAGTACGTGACGTGGTGGAGCTTTATAGTGAGACATTGCTAGCCGAAGCGGCACACCAAATGAAATGCGGTGGCTACATAATGTGGCACTGGCTGTTGGTCGATGTGCATGGTATTGGGCGTTCAGTTTTCTACGCGCTGCGTCCTAATGAGACGACGGCATCCTACCTGAACGCGGTGCGCAACCTGCGTCTGATGTTACCAGCGACTGAGACAGCAAAGACGGTAGTAATTAATAATTGCATGGCCTAGGTGCATGCATTCCAAACAGTGTACCCCTATACGCGGATAGTATTGTGCTGTGTCCACTTGCTGAAAGATGTCACCCGTCTTTGCAACGGGTTATCCGGGAGAAGCGCAACCGACAGGTTGCTTATTAAGCAGTGGGTACGAACTTAGTGTACGCAAGGAGCTCCCGGGTGTTCGTCAGGTATTTGACAGCCATTAAAGACAGGAAGGCGGACGCACACAGGTACTTAGTACGAACCTGGTTGCCGTTCGTGAAATCATGGGCAGCGCACCGGTTGACGTCGACCTGTTTGTACGGGTGTTTTACAACCAACGGAGTGGAAAACGAAAATAGGCATTTAAAGAGCGGTCTCTCCGAGCGGACGTCCTTATTGGGCCTGTATACCGCGGCAGTTAACCGCGACCTCGAGGCTCAAGCTCAGTGGGAAGATCTGATGGGAAAACGGACTTGTCGGAGCATGTAGTGGACTCTTGCTTCCAAAGCCTTGGGCAGGCGGCGTTGCAGTTTTCAGGGTATGCAAGGACGCGCCTGCGATGTCATTAAACTAGGGAGAAGGTGACAGTGACGGGGTTGTCAGATGATAGATGTCAGGTGCAAGGTACCCGTAGACTCTACACCGTCTTAATGCGTGCTCAGGTAACCTGCCAATGCACCTTCAGTCGGCAGTGGCTGCTTCCGTGCACACACATTGTGCATGCGTTGCACGCAGAAGGCAGACCGGTTGAGGACACATTGCGTAGCAACCGGTGGGTTGTGTCCCACGCGCGACATCCGCGTGTAACGGCATCCACGTCTTCCGCCATCGTCCCACTACCGTCTGCTTCTACAGTTGCACTGGTACGTAGGGAACAGAAGCTTCGCGAAAGCAGTCAGGTTTTGGGTGATATTCAGGTGCAAGTGTGCAGCCTCGGCGATACAAAGTATAGGGAGGTTATGGATCAGTTGCGGGAGTTACTATGGAACCTTAGCAGCTCTCAGGAGGCGTTTGCGGCTTCATCCACCGCAAACGTAATGGATTCAGACGCGGAAGGGACGAGTGAAGGTACCAGGGAAGGCACAAGGCGTAAGCAACGTTTAGTTCCAATTCCAGAATCGTCAGCCAGTCAGGAGCATGAAAGGAAGACACTTCGTTTTCGAGACTTGCACACGAAAATGTCTAAGGTGTATAGGCCTCCAAGGAAGCGTCGCAGCCATGCACCACTCCCAGCCAACTACGACAAGGACAAGTGCGCTTCGTGCCTCCAAACGGATTGCGAGGCACAGAGTGGACAGGCGGTTGACTGGGTCATGTGCTGCAGCTGCCGCCTTTAGTATCATCAGGTATGCGTCTCGTACAGTGGACAGGAACACTTCAATTGCCATCGATGTATGTAAGTCTTTCCTTTTCATAGTGGTGCTTTTTCGTTTATTTATATCCGCGCTATCCATTGCTTCCGCTTAATCGCTACGTACACCCACTGCTCCCATATGGGGTGCCTCCTCTACATGCTTGATGTATAATACATGGTACAAGTATTCCTTGCGCTCAATCTGCATTTTGATATCATATCACCTCCCACTTGCCTAGTGATCCGCCGCGTGGGGATGAGTATGAATTACCTCACTCGTACGTGCGTGAGCATTTTGTCTGGGACTGAACAGCTTATCCTTTCCTTTACCTTGCCTGCCGCTTCTACCTACGGTTGGTTTAAGGGAACACCTGTTTTACGGTCCTGCGTTATCTCCATTTCTGGTGCTCTGCTATTCCATCAGCAATACACGACATCATGTTTGTTAGCAGCACTAGATAACACGTTAGCGTTCATCAGCAACTGCCGGTAGACTATCGGCTGCAGGTTAGGGAGGCCGTGAAGGACGTCAACCATAGGCGAGCCCCAAGTGAACAACGTGCGTTCTTAATGCGAGGCTTGGTGAGTATGTACCTGAGGTACATACTCCTGGTATCATATCCAACTCTACGCGGTCCCTCCTTGAAGGTACGCTAAGCGAACTTCGACAGGCTGCTGCACAGTGTTACCAGAGAATCTAGCGTTCATGGGTTTTAGGGGTGACTTGAAGCTTTTGCGTGGCAAAACAAAATGTTTCCAGTTCCCTGAGTAACTTAGGGCTTTGTACCTCAAGCTCCTTTTCTCTACCTCTTCTGAAGCGTTGATATCATTTTTCCTTCTTTACTGTGCACTTCTTTTTCCGTGCCTTCCATATCTCACCTCCTATGGTTCACTTACCTCACGTGATTGCCGAAGCAGGCACTGATAGGGCAGAAAACGTGGGCATTCCTGGTTTGCCCAGGGAGGCATAGGAGTGTTCAGGTTTAGACGCCGTTGCACTGCCTTGATAGTAAATTCCCGTGAGTGTTCCTTCTTGAGCAAATCGTTGAGCCAGGAAATGAGAAAGTGGTATGTCTTGGTAGATCTTAAAGGAAACTCCCGAAACACCATGATCAACCCATTAATGCCCCCCTTCCCTGCACTAACAGTCTCGGCAGTGCAAGTTACTTTAAGTAGGCGGGAAGTATGAAGTAAATGTGAGATGAAGGGGAACGAGAGTCATTCAATTGAAGGATAACACCAAAGAGTGCAGTGAATGACAGAATAAGAATAAGAACTGCTTGACCAATATGGCGTCCTTTAAGACCCCGAAAGAACATGGTTTTAACCACAACATTCTGCAACCTCTGCTTGCAGTCTTCTTCCAGCTGTCACCAGAATGCAAAGACCATGAATACACGAAGCCTAGGTCTACGTGGTTGCAGACAAGGGGATTTTAACCAACCCCTGTACGCACGTGGAAGGTGAAAAATTTGCTCCCATACGAAGAACGGAAACCATAGCCTGATTTATGGACATAAGGCACAAAGTAGACCAGTCCCAGAGTCTGTCCAGCGCACACTGTATGGCCTCACAAACTCCAGGAACATTAAGCACATCCCATAGCTTAATGTCATCAGCACCCGGCATTATCCATAGTATTCCACTGTTCAATGTATTATATCCGTCCATACATGAAGTAAACCACTTTGCCACAAGCCTTGCCTGATAATGGTTGCAGCTACATGGAACCCTACACTAGCAAATATGGAGAGAGGTAAACCGTTACAAAAAGTGAAATAACACACCACAGTTAGCCCTTATACTTCATGCACCGACTCTCACGTGACAAACTAAGTCCGCTGACGAACAAAGAAAACGGGTTATGAACAGTTGTGGGGCATTAAAACAGTAACCGGATCAGTATCTAAATAAGTACCCGGCCATTATGTTTCATTAACCATTTATATTCGAGAAATATGCCAAGTTACATATAACAAGGCAATAAAAAAAAGTGAGAAATATTTACCATATACCTAAATGTGACATGGTTGGCGTCATCCGGTTTCGGATTTGCCTGTCACTGTGGCCAGCCAATGGACGCCTGCGCCTACAGAGGGACCATGGATGGCTTGCGCTGCACCAACCACAGTTCCAACCACCCACCCCATATCCAGTGTAAACCCGAAGGAATAAGATCGGGAGGCATGTGGATGGGAGCCACGTTTCATCAACGGAGCCGGCCCACACTCCTTCACAGGCAAACGCAAGCACGCTGTATTTGGGGAATCAACCGCACACAAGGCGGTGGCTGGACCGTAGTCCGCTCCACACTGAGTGCACGGAACCACTCTTTGAGCCTAGCACGGTCACAAGGACCGTGCACCCCGTCCCCTCCAGCAACGACCAATTGTCTCCTGGAGCCAGTATGGATGAGGTAGTGAATAATGGACAGGTAGGCACCTTTTCAACATGCACATCAAGCGCAGCCACATCGGGGATATCAAGCAACAGCCAGACACTTAGAACGAGAAAATAACTTAAAATAAATCCAATAATGCATACAGATACGGTGGCATAACTCTTCGCTAAATTAGCATATGAAGTAATTTGGTTAGCAATGGATCCGCGATAAGGAAAAAGAATGTCCACAAGTTACTCAAAAATGCTACCAACGCAACAAAATTACCGAAGATAAACGCAATTAGCGTAAACAACGTGGCCAGCTAATAGAAGACTATCCAGCTAGGCAAAACAAACCAAATAAACTGGAATGAAATTTATGCAGCTTAAAGATACCTAGTTTAAGTG
This sequence comes from Dicrocoelium dendriticum, assembly GCA_944474145.2. Lineage (NCBI taxonomy): Eukaryota > Metazoa > Platyhelminthes > Trematoda > Plagiorchiida > Dicrocoeliidae > Dicrocoelium > Dicrocoelium dendriticum. The sequence continues at coordinate 69,744,389 of OX104068.1, read as the reverse complement.
TAAGTTGGTTTAGCCCAACTGCGGTGAAGAAGCATCAAGAATGCAACAGATACACTCGCTAACATACATATATTATCAACATATATAAAACCAATCGATTTAGAAAAGTATTATATATTTATACCTACATATATATATATATATATATATATATATTTTATGTATCATAGCAAAACTATATAATATTACAAAAACAAATTACATCTAAATCTCCTAGATAGAAGGTGTTCAGCGATTACATGTATGAACTATATCCCTAGGACTTACCATTTCCCCTTAAAGTATATTACAGAACTTCACTTATTATCACGTGTTGTGTTTCCATCCACCATAAAATTCTTCCCAAATTAATTATCCCATAAATTACAAATTACGAAAGAAATCATTTATTGATAATCCGTGAGATATACCTTTGTACGGTTGCAAACTACATTTACTTTCATCCATGCTGTAAACAAATGCGTGAAATATGGAGTTTCCATCCGCACTTCCCTAACTGTAGCCGTGTGAAACATTTAAAACAATTATATATTACACCACATACGGCATTATAACAGTTACCCATTTCCGCAGCTGCATTTTTCCTAACACGAACGAAGCGGATCAAGTAAAAGACTATCTTTTATTTGTTGCGTACATTTTTTGTGCCCTAAACGTTAACTTCACCAAATATCACTGGCCTCCGAACCCTTTAAGAAGATTTCATTCCTTTAAAGCATAACGCAGATTTTACTGCTACCAATTATCGGTGTCACCTCTCTCTATATCTTTCCTTTCAGAATACATCACCATTTATCCACGCAGCGACGGTTGCTGGCATGGCAACCATGATTTCGTATTTCCTGACTACCACATTCGACCTTCGATCGCCCAATTCAACACACAAGATTTAACGTTTAACATCACATTGTGGCATTATTGCTAATCTATTCGTAATTTTGTATCCATGTTCACACGCGGACGTCTGCTCATACCACTCCTCTTATTTCACAGTGTCAGGTGTACCTCCGGTACTGTTATTTATTACTCCTTGCATCAACCGTTGTGCAGCACGTTACCGCGCGAGACAGAAACGAAATGCTAATTACGCGCCTGCAGCAAAGTAATAAAATGGTGCATTTAAACATATGGTGGCAGAAGCAGTATCAATCGTTATGGAGCAAAATAATAAAGACAATGTGCTGGCTGACAATATTAATATACTACGCCACCGCGCAGTTCCATACATAAACATATATCGTGATCGCCCGATGAGTGTCCCGATCCGTGCGCTCGAGTGACAGAGGGTGTTGACAGGGTAAGTCAGAGCATGCAAAAGCGGATGAAAAACAGGAATACTCATCCCGATTGTTTAGACATAGCGGTTTCGGGAGTTAAAGGGAACCGGGCCTTTTAAACCAACAACGAGGCGCGCAAAAGGTTAGGTTTCTTTCACAAGTTGGCCCAGTGGGAGCTGCACAAACCTTGGTTTCAGCTCACAAATAGCAGTACGATTTGAAATCATTGGTTCGATTTCGGTCACAGAATAAAGAAGATTTTTGGCACGGACGAAATGGAACATGCGAGTTATGCCCGGGTGGCACAGAGAGTCATGGATTTGTTTTAGGTTCAGGTTGTCAGACGAACTGTTGCAACAGGCGCGTGAGAATTTATCGGCTCCCTGGTTGAACTTGCCGGGTCGGTATATAACATCATAATGAAGGGATGCAAGTTCGAGCCGCCAGCGCGCTATTTAAACGAATTTAATCTTCTTCTGATTTAAACTATTGCACAGGTAGGCGACAGAGCGCTGGTCTGTGACCAGTTTGAGAAGGTTACCAAGCTGTAGATGTCGCCATTTTCGTACAGCTTCCATGATAGTATAGGCTTCCTTTTCCACTGATGAATGTTACCTCTCAGTGGGAGACAATGTGCGGGAAAAGGCCATTGGTCTTCCGTTCTGGTTTATGGTAGCTGATATAGCTCCATCAGATGCATTTGTTTCGATCACTAACGATACATTAGGGTCGGCAGTGATAAGTACGGCGTTTTCCAGTTCATCCTTTAGATTTTCGGAGGCTTTCTGAACATATGGTGTTATGGGGAATTCCGTGTGGGTTGATCTTGTCAGAGAATTGTGTTATCCACTGAGAGTAGTGAGCAAACATCTCTAGCACTCTTTGTTGGACTTTGATGTCAGTGGGTCGGACTTAATTAATCCTTTGGAGATCTCATACCCCAGAAGCTTAACCTGTTGGGAGCCAAGCACGCTTTTTGTGCAATTAAAAGTTATTTCGTAGTTGGAAGCAACGTTCAAAAAACGATCCAAATTCTGCTGATGTTCAACAGCATCTTTCCCACAAATGGCGACGTTGTCTATATAGGCAAACGTATCAGTTAGATTTTCGTTGGAGATAATTTCATCAATGGTGCTTTGGAAGCAACAGACGCCATTGGTTACTTCGAAAGGCATACGACAAAATTGGTAGAGTTTGCCATAGGCCTCAAAAGCCGTGTACGGTCTTTCCTCCGCTTTTACGGCATTTGGTGGTAAGCAATCTTTAGACCCAAGGTACCGAATGTATCAAACGTGGGGATCTTCTAGACCATTTTGCCCAGTTTAGGAAAAGGATAAGCGTCGAGGTGGGTGAAGCGGTTTATCGTCTGACTGTAATCTATGACCATTCGTCGTTTGTGCTTTTCGTTATCAGTGACTAACACCTGAAGTCTCCATGGGGAAAGGATGGCTCGATGATGTTTTCCTGTAGGAGAAGGTTTATTTCGGAACGAATGAAAGTATCTTCAGTGGGACTGGGCCGACTGGACTTCGTCGCTAGGTGCTTGCACTCCGGTGCAAGTCTACTGAAGTGTAAGGGGCTTCATCTTTTGCGCTCGTGAGACTGCAGACAGACAGAAAAGGTTTCTTGCTACCGAAAGAAATCGCTAATTTCTCATGTAATTGAAGAAAATCGTGCCCGAGCAAGTCATTTAAGCACAAATTCCGGAACACAGAAAGTTTAACAATTTGGTGCACGTCTCCTTGGTATGTTACTTACATTGCAATGCCCCGTGGTACACATCTGCACTTGAGTTGCAGTGATAGATATGTGCGTGCGCGACGGAGTAATCTTCCAGTTCGCCTTGTGAATACCAGTAGCTGAGACCTAGCTTTCGGAACTGAAAGTAGCAATCAGCGCTTCCAGTTCAGAACCGTTAATCTGTGTCCTGGTGATAGCTTGCATTAGGCAACTGGGGGCAGCTGCGATCGTAGCGTAAGAGATTAGTGAAGTTGCCCGCGATGTATTCTTCTTGGATGGATTTGACAAACAAGTTCGTTAAATGTCCATTCTTACCACAATTCGTGCAGACTGCCTCTAGAGCCGGACACTTTACCCGCGGATGTCGAGTCAAATTACAAAAGTAGTACATTTCCGTTCCATGAAACGGAAACGTATGATGATGGTGATGATGGAGGCGAAGCTGAAGGTTTGGCAATCAAGTGAGGTGACTCGAGTTTGTTGGACATTGGTGTGAATGATGGGGAAAACAAGGTATTGTGGCAACACAGTGAATGCTGGTGTGCGATTTCGAGGGACCACGCTAAAGCAGATGCACTTTGAGTTTACTGCGCCGTGTTCCAATAAGCGCTTTCAAACCTGAGGAGAGAGTAATCCAGTACTGAAAGCGTCGTGCATGGCGCCATCACGATTTTCCTTCGCGCTGACTTCCTTGAAGCTGCAGTCCCTAGCAACCACTTGGAGTTACTGAGCGAAATGGTCTAAGTTAGATCCGCTGTCTTGTTTGCTAGTAGCTAAAATGTGGCGTGCTAAAACTTCTTTCTTAGGCTTGACGGTGTTATAATCTTCTCACTAGACGCAACTCCATAAATAACAATTTATTACTCAACAAAACTTCTAGCCCAACCGAAGCAACAACAAAACGCCAATGACCTTGACAAAATAATGTATTAATCTCCGCCAACGAACACTGTACAACGACTGCGGACCTTGGCAGTAATTATAAGTCTCTACTGACCTTCGGCTTCTAGAATTGGAAGGCCGAGTACCAAGGCTAGTGGTTCCCCGTATCTTTTGCAGGGTTGTCAGGTGGTTTTTAATTAAGTGCAGAAGTGAAACATTCCGGAACGTTCGAAATCGATGCGATAATCCTTAATAATCAATTAATCTTTAAAATAGTCGATTTCCAAGGCAATTCTTACTTGCTCCCGTACAATTCCCCCTCCTGGGATATCGTCCAAGGTATAAGACGAAAGCCTAGGATTAACTTGCAGTCTTCAAGACGGTGTTCTCTGCCTGTCGGTCTACCTCTTTGGCAGAAGCGCCCGAGAACTTTGTTCTTATGTTCTTGTTCTGGATTCTTTGCCCGACTGTGTGCAGTCGTCCACCGCTACCTTCGGCAGGCTGAAGCTTTCCACCGGTAAATCGAACGGGAGGTCAGTTGGCCTTGCTTTTTCCGGTTGGCAAGATGTGGGCCGTAACTGGTTTGCATGCCGTGGCAAAATCTGTACGCCCACCATCACGCCATACATGACGTTTCCGCGCTTGCTTTTGACCGTCCCTAGCGTCCATTTTGCATGGCCTTCCCGGTAGTCACGTACTAGCACCTTCTGTCCAAGCGTAAGAGATCGCTTCTTTGATCCATGCCGCTGGTTAAAATCCTCTTCCATTCTGTTGTTTCTTTCACTAGAAGAAGACTGCGAGCGCGGTTGGATGGCGTCGAAAGGCATGCGGAGCTTCCGATTCATCATGGCCTGTGCTAGAGAGAATCCGTATGGCGCTTTTGGATTGGGGTTGATCGGTAGAGGAAAGGAAACCGGTCAACAACCTCCTCTATACGTCCCTCCCCTTTTGATTTGTGGAGTGCTCGCTTGAATGTATCGACAAACCTTTCTGCCTGGCCATTCGACTGTGGGTGAAACGGCGGCGAGTGAACTTGCTGTACGGCGCATTGCTTGCAAAACTCCGTAAACGCTGCTGAAGTAAATTGTGAGCCGTTGTCGGTGGCAATTGTCTAACGCAGCCGAATCTGCTAAAGGTTTGGCGCAGTTTCGATATGGTGGCATTGGTGGTTGTGTTCTCCATAAGTAATACATCAGGCCACTTGCTGTATGAATCAACTATAATGAAGAAGCTTCGGCCGTTGATCGGTCCCGCAAAATCGACATGCATGCAGCACCATGGCTTAGTAACTTTTGGCCATGAATAGAGTCCTGACTTTTGTGGCGCCTTCAAGACATTGGCACACTGTTGGTAGCGTTTGGATATTTCTTCTAGCTGTTTGTCCATGAACTGCCAGTATACATAACTGCGGGCAAGAGCTTTCATCCGGTTGATTCTAGGATGCCGGGCGTGGAACTGCCGAGTAAGACGCTCTTAAAGTGCCTTGGGGATGACCACTCCTTACGAAAATAGTATGCAATCGTTTACAATAGAGAGCGAGTGTCTGCTCTGGAAGTACTGTTGCAACTCGGCAGATGGACATGAACGTGGACAACTTGTTTTGTGAAATCGTGTAACCTACTTGAGTATTGGGTCCCGAAGCGTTTCGGATCGTACAGCTTCTGCGGTAACTGGAAGACCGTGCAACGCATCAGTTACCAGAACGTTGACGTCATGTTCAACCTCGACCGAGGCAATGATTGCGTCATCATGTTTTTGCTGGCGGGCATCAATTAGGCGTGACAGTGCATCCGCTTTGTTAATGGAAACTGTGGACTGGTATTGGATCTCAGAATCTTGCCCCATTAAGGTAAGAGCCCAACGTTGTTGTCGGTTGGCTGTGTAGGCCGGAATGCCCTTTATCGAACCATAGATAGCCAGCAAGGGCTTGTTATTTGTCAGAAGCATGAAGCGACGGCCGTATAGCATTTTGTGGAATTTCTTGACTGTGTACACTATGGCCAATGCTTTCTTCTTAATCTGGCTGCAATTCTTCTCCGCCTTCGTAAGTGTTCTGGCGGCATGGGCGATTGCCTTCTGAGATCCATCGGCGTAGGTGTGTGATATTGCTGCCCCAATCCCATGGCTTGATGCACCTGTGGCCAAGGCACTCTCTTTGGAGGTGTCAAAATGAGTCAAAACAAGTTTGAGGACCTTGGTGGCTAGCCGCGTTCGAAGGCATGCTGGCATTTTGATGTCGTTCCATCTTTGCCTTTGGCTAATGGCTGGTTAAACGGGGCATGCAGGCGGTGCACCTTAGGCAAGAATGCGCTGTAGTGGCTGATGTGCCCACAAAAGGAACGCAGAGACTGTAGATCTGTTAGCAAAGGCATGTTTCTAATAGCTTCTATGTGTTCCGGATCTGGTCGACGTCCTTCCTTTTTGAGGATAAAACCGAGGTATTTGATGATCGGTGTGGAAAATGCGCATTTATCCTCACGGATCCGGAAACCGTACGACTGTATGCAACCAAGCACTTCATCTAGTCGGTTAAACAGTTCTTCCGGTGTTCGGCCCGCCACTGTGATATCATCCAGACATGCAGCGGTTCCAGAAACGCCCGCTAGCATGGTGTCCATCAACTGTTGTAAGATGGAAGGTGCCGTTTTCACACCAAATAGCAAGTGGTTGTATGGGAATAGCCCACGATGAGTGTTGAACGTCAACAACTCCCTCGAGACATCGTCAACATCCACTTGCAAATAAGCATAGGATAGATCAAGCTTAGCAAAGTACTTACCAACCTTCAACTTTGCAAAGTTATCCTCCGGTACAGGTAATGGGTACTGATGGTCGACCAGCGCGGCATTGAGGCCAGTTGAAAAGTCAGCGCAAACGCGTACTTTGCCATTTGCTTTCTTCATTGCGACAACAGAAATTTTACATTCGGTTTGGTGGATAAGTCAAACACTACACTGTTACCATAGTCCAGCAGCTGAACGGGTTCTCCCAAACACACATACGATATGCGAAGGCCCATAGAGCGACAGAAGACAGCTGAGTAACCGGAAGTGCTTAAGACACCTGAAGTCTAACATCAAGAGGACAGGCTGCTCAAGCACTCACTGCTTATGCAGTTACGTTGCATACTTGCAAGCGCAATGTAGCCAGAATATCGTTCAGTCCCCTCACTCCCTTTAATGGATAACATACTACAGGTGTAAAGCAATGAAACCTGGACTAGTATAGGTGGCTTCAAAATGACCAACCGTCAACCAGTGATGGCATTACGTCGGTTCGCCCATCTACCTACAGGAACTACGCAAAAGCACACAAAGCGTCCCAGGACAACTGGATCGCTTGTCTTGCTCCAAGTGCTCAAAGACAACGGTAGAGAGAATAGAATGCACATTCGCCCATTGCTTACACAGAGCCGTCCAATTTGCGCGAGCACAATGTGTTCTGAACCTCGTCCAGTCGTTTTACTCCCTTTTCTTTGATAACGGCTTGCGGCAGTATGTCAATAAAGCTGCGTTGTGTTTGATAAAGTCATCATAGCCTGCACTGATCTGATTTCCTCGGTTCTGTTTTATTTTGCTTGAAAATCTTTGAGTTTTACGGTTAGGTTAAAGCGACTGACGGAAACCTTTCTACATTGTTGGATGGGACGATCCTTTCTCGTAACAAAATATCGGATTCCGATAAAACCTTAAGCGAAAGACAAAAGGTGGTGGTGTAAGTTAGACCTTGGCTAATCAAACAACCTGCTTTTTATTGCAACTTGATTTTGTGAAATAATTTACTTGAATTTATATCCTACTATATTCACGTGAGCTAGATGGCCAACGGCCAACAAATTTCTACATCGCTTAAGTAACTTGGGGAACACAGGTTTCAATTCAAAACCTTGTCTGCCCTGCAAGTAATTTTGTTTTATTAACCAAGGTACGTGTGCTTCGGCATACTCATGATTGAACTTCATTGTCTTCGGGTCCTGGTAATATGAAAAAATATATAATTATTTATTTAGTTATTTAATAATCAAGCAGCTTATCTTGTTTACATACACAAAGTACTCGAGGGACATAGGTTGACAGAGTACAACAAAATCGCCGCCTATCTGCTTCATTAGCTACGGTCCAAGTGACGAATTAAGAAAACGTTCAATTAAGTTGGAAATACGGCCCACATTGAGATGGCGCATTTGAAATCATTCTCAAACCGAGCGCTCCAGTTTGACGCTACAATGTGCTTGGTAACGTTTGTTTACGTAATAGTAGACAACGCTAGTTGGTAGTGAGACTTTCCGATATTCACACGGCTACACGGGTCCATGTTCAGAGGCAGAAGCACATAAACTACGAGAAGACAGGTTGAAGATAAGGGACACTCAACCACCAATTTTGCTCGAGGCGCTCGAGTTTCACGGTTAAGAAGGTTTTGCAGTGCACGCACTGGTTACACAATACGGTTGCAGTAGCATGACTGCGATGTAGTCTAAACATTTGCTAGGCACCTTACTCCACATTTCTCGCAAGAACATTGATGGTATTTTGCTTAAAACCTAATGTGCCCAAATTGGTTAGCAAAGCGTTAAGGTTGGTTTGCAAATAGTTTAATTTGTTTTGCGAAACATTTATTTGTTTTGCATTATTTCCAATGTGCAAGCTAAGATGCATATATATATATATATATATATATATATATATATATATATATATATATATATATATAGTGCCCCATGCGAAGGCTGACGTCGCATTCATAATGCTTCTTCACCGCAGTTGGGCTAAACCAACTCAAACTTAAACTAACTCTTTTTAATGTGGATAAAATTCATTACACTTTATTTTACTTTTGTTCTGCTTACTTGGTAATCTTCTCCCAACTTACCTACGTCTGTCATGCGAATTGCGATAAACTTGCATAATTTTATTGCGTGGTATTTTTAAATAACTTTCGGACATCTTTCTTTTATCGCGTATTCACATTTAACCGAGTTCTTCCATCTGCTCATTTAGCCAGGATTTATGTCGTCATATGCGTTGACTTTATTCGACATAGGCATTTCGAATGATTGGCTGTTGGCTAACCTCCCGGGTGTGGCTGCGCTTGATGCGCATGTTGATAAGTTGACTACCTGTCTATTAAACACTACCTCGCCCATCTGTCGGCAGGAGGCAGTTGGTCGTTGCTGGAGGGAACGGGGTGCACGGTTCTTATGGTCGTCCTAGGCTCCAAGAGTGGTTCCATGCACTCCGTGTGGAGTGAACATCGGTCCAGCCACCACCGTGTGTGCGGTTGATTCCTTTAATACAGCGTGCTTGTGTTTGCCTGTGAAGGAGTGAGAGGCGCCTCTGTTGCTGTAACGTAGCTCCCATCCACATGCCTCCCGGTCTTATTCCTTCGTGTTTACACTGGATATGGGGTGTGTGGACGGAGCTGTGGGTGGTGCAGCGCAAGCCATCCATGGTCCCTCTGTAGGCGCAGGCGTCCAGTGGCTGGCCACAGTGACAGGCAAATCCGAAACCGGATGCCGCCAGCCATATACATATATACGTACGATCACTGCACTATTGAGATTGGAATTGGCGGGCTACAACATCCAGGTTTCGGCGCTAAGCGGCACCCTGCTTGGTAAGCCAGTTACGCTGAATGCAGTTGCAGCTGACCATTGGTTATGGTGGGTGCGCGGCGCTACATCATCATCACGGGAAAGTGGTGTCGTATTTGTGTTATCTGATCGCTAAGCTACCCAGTTGTTTAGTGAACCCACTTGGACAAGTGCGCAACTGATAAGTGCTTGTCTAAGAACAGGAAGGGGTAAGATGGGCAATCTGGTCAGCCGTACGGACCGAACAAGTGCTATGCCGATGACATGCATGCTCACCGCCGCATGCACGTATTCTCCGTGATACTGCCTTTCCTGGGGCTACCGACTATTGCAAATGGTTGACTTCAACGCACGCTTTGGGCTTGATGCATTAGTGTGGACAGATGTTATCGTTTCTCAGGGCATTAGTTCAGAGCTTGCAAACGATTTGTGTATGCTTACAATGCGTGCCCTTCGCGGCCGGAGGATCAAACATATCGTATAGCACTGCGTTACAATTAAGTTGCAATTAAGACGCACGCACCGCATGGTACCGCAAACCTGCTGGAACATGTCATGGTACGTAAGCGCGAAATGCGTAAAGTGCATAGGAAAGGTGCAGGGCGAAAGATGCGTGTGGCACTCCTCACACGACGGTGCGTAGAAGAATGAACAAATGTACAAAAAATATTATTGCACTTCTGCTGCAAACCAGCATAAACTTAACATTAACTCGCGACTGTAGAGCAAACCATTGAGCAAAAGATGCGACGGCCAGAAGAACATGCTAACTAAAATCCAAAGACAAAATACGCGACCAGTAGCATCATATTTTTGATCGCGTAACAGCCGCTACCAAGAAAAACATCCGCCGCGCAAATTTTATGCGGCGTGATTTGGTTTAAAGAGAACAATGCGACAACCGGTGCTTTGGTGCCGGAGAAAAATGCAGCATTTGCTGTACCGGTTGCAGACCACAGTAACTTGGAGAAAAGCATAAGTTTGACTAACTTCAACGGCGACTGGGTAGAGAGTTCCCCGCATTAAATATGCATGGCTGGCCTTGAAGGCAAAGCAGACGGAACCTTAAGCCGAGCGCCGTCAACGCAAGGAATTTGACTCCATATAGGCACTGTATGGACCGTCATTGCAGCCGTTGAGAAATCTAGTATGTGGTAGTTCAGTCGGTACCTGCACACGAACTGCAGATATAATGCAGATCGGACGAAATAACTTTGCCTGTATATGAAACAAACGTTCAGATATTGGCTGGCCTACGTTGCATGGCCTAAAGCAACATGAGGTGAAGGCAATTCTGGCAGACACTACGAAAATGGATGAAAGGCAGAGGGCAAGTGCTCGACAGCTAAACGGTTAGTGCGCCGGCACCAATGGCGTTCCGCTTGAAGTAACAAAAGATATCAGTACCTTGTTGGTAAAAAGGCTACATTGATTAGCGCAACGCGTGTGCATTGAGGAGAAGGTGCCTCCTAAGCTAAAAGAGGCCCTGGTGCTACCGCCGTGCAAAGGCTAACGGAGCATGCACGGTTGCCCGAAATACCGTGACCTCAAATTACTAAGTTGCGGTGGCAAGGTCATTGCGCGAATACTGCGCAACGGCCCAGTCAGTTAGGTTGTGAAACCGAAGGTGGCGGTAGAGCGGTGCGGCTTTTGTTTGGGTCGCAGCTCCATCGCTTCAGTGCTCGCGGCTCCTCCGTTGCAAGAAAAGTGTACAGAGCGACACCACCTGGTGTACTAGCTGCTTGTTGCTTTTACCAAGGTATTTGATAGGGCAACCCCGAGGCATTTTGGTTGGTGTTGTGTAAGTTTCGTTGTCCGAGGAAGTTTGTAAGTTAACTGGAATATCCGCAGTGGGGTATGCGGACAAGGGTGCAGTTGGGTGGAGGGACAACCTATGTGTTCGCCGTTGTCCTTAGCGTGAAGCAATGCTGCGGCCAAGCTCAAGCCTCTTAACCAATTTTCTTTTTGCCATTCTATTTTGAGCGTTTACTGCGGCTTGTGCATGCAGAGTCCCTGTGTGGCGCAGTATTGATAGTGGGTCGCTGAACATCCGTCGGTTGGGTGCAAGAACCTCAGTCATTGAGACGACTATCCTTACGTGGCTGTTTTCTCTGAAGACTGTGTTGTTTGCACACAGCGTGGATGAATTGCAGCACAAAACTTGTGCTCTGGCATCGACAGCAGCCAAAGTTTGGCTTACCATCAACACAAACCAACCTCTGTTTCTTTCAGCCATCCCTGGGGTGCAATCTGTACTGTAGTTCCGAACCAGCTTTGTTGCCAAAGTACTGGAAACCACCTTCCGCTTCTGCTGGTTGGGGAGTTTGGTTTTGACTGACAAGCATCTACACAGTAAGATGCTTGTTTGAGTGGCGAAGGAAGCAGCGGCATTGGAGAAGTTTGAGTTCGGCGCTTAAGCTGATAACCAGCTTCCAGTCGCACGAAGCTAATGGTGTACAAATCTATGTTACTGTCCTTTATTCTACATGGCAGAGAAACTTGGGCGACGTACCGACAAGCTTTGAGATAGCTCGAGCGGTTTCATCAGCAGTGTGTGACAGATGCTACGCATCGTTTGGTGCGACAAATTTACAGCCACGGAGGTGATACGCTGAATTTAATGTATGCAGTGGACTGCGTACTGGTGCTGAGGCACTTTTGGTTGCTTGATCGTGTGTGACGTATGAATTAGTGGCGGATAGAAAAACAGTTGTTACATGGTCAGCTGTGTTTTAGAAAGCGGCATGCGGTGAAACCTAATTTATGGTCACTGAGACGTGATTAAATGAATCGTGTTATATTGTGATTTTGATTACAGGCATTGAGTATCAAAGGCGATTGATCTTCTTGCATGATGAAGTCGGATGTATAAATCAGTTTGTATGGTGCAAGTGGAAGCAATCGTAATATCATCGCAGAGGCGGCAATGGCGGTAACGCAATCGCGGAAGATGTACTTTTGTTACGGCTAGTGCGAATGCCCTAGCGCATACGGTCGCGCGTGCCTGAGTCAAACAGTTTTGGTGATCTACGATCGAGGCCACCCAGGAGCATCATCGTAATTACGGAGGATCCTGCTGAGAGGGCAGGTAGCTAGGGCGCAGTTGTGCTGCGCTGCAATTGATCTAATAACCACCTGCTTGTGTGCTGATTCTACTTAGTTCAGGCGGTTATAGTGCTTTGCTGTCCTACTGTTCATTTGCTTACCTCATTTTAACGTCTGCCTGAATAAACTAATAAATTACAAATGTCGCTTAAAAGAGTGTTTCCTAACTTCTTTGCTGTACTCCATTGTGCGTATGCTTTTTGAGTTCTTTATATACCGTCTTCAAGTTATCATGGTTGCGTTGCCACAGCGTATAAAATGTGTTAATTTAGCAGTATATCCCTGTGGTGCTTTGGACTCCTTTATTGTTTAGCTAATCTTTAGTGGTTGGCTGCTACATGACATCCCCGTTTTGGCTGGCATTATGTTCAGGTGTACTAGGCGCCTACCTGTCTGTTACCCTCCACCTAGTCTATACTGGCTCTAGGCGACAGTTGGTCGTTGCTTGAGGGTGCTAGTTGCACGGTCCTCTCGGTTCTGTTAGCCTCAGAAGGTGGCTCCATGCACACGGTGTGTGGGTGGAACGGACTACGGTTGCCCCACCCTTAGGTGCCTATGCTACCTAATTACAGCGTGCTAGCGTTGGCCTGTGCAGGAGTGATGGCTGGCTCCGTTGATGAAACGTGGCTTGCATCCACATGCCTCTAGATGTTATTCCTTTAGGTGTACAAGGGAAATGAGGTGTATGGATGGAGCTGTGGGTGGTACAGCGAAAGCTACCTATGGTCCCTCCGTAAGCGCGGATGTCTTGTAAGGAACACGGTGAAAGGCAAATCCGGAACCGGATGCCACCAACCAGCTATTGGTTTATATAAATTGTGCTTGCATAGGTACAAATATATAAACACAGTTCTAAAAATTATAGAAATTCATAAGTATTTGAACGGATTCGCTGTTTTCGTGTCCAGGTTTGCCTATCACTGTAGTTTCTACTGAGGCGGTCACTAAATGTCGGCATTTAGAGAGGAACCATGTGTATGTTGCCTTGCACCAACCACCGTTCCACTCACAAACACAGCTTTCGGTGTAAACGCGGGGGAATAACTTCGGGAAGCATGAGGATGGAAGCCAAGTATCGTCAACGGACTCAGCCTCCAAACTGTTAATAAGCTGAAAGGAAGCATTCTCGCCTCATTGGAAAATCGTGCTTACCAGGCGTACACATAGAGTTGGCCGGGCGGCAGCCCGTTCCACAAAGAATAGAACCGCTCTTTGAACCCCGCACCCTCACTACGACTGTGCACCCTTCAATTCCGACAACCAACAACGGTAGCGTGCAGCCAGTATGGATAAGGTAGTAGGTTGTAGACAGGTAGACTCCTTGTAAACATTCACACCAGGCGCTACTACACCGGGGAGCCATAAGAGCAACTAACCCCTGAAATGCGCAAATATTCACCACGCCGGCAGACTTACCACTTCCGCCGCCTAATTGGCCGGGCTTAGTAAATCGGATGTAAGCAGAGGCGTCGCTTTTTGCCGCGTGCAGCAGCGTCTACTCTTGCACCTAAACAACCGCCACTTTTATAAGCCCACGGTATTCTCACCAATCAACTCTGTTCTTTATTCCCAACGCAGTTGAAATCAACATTAATTCGTCATAAACTTACTTTGTTCATGGTCTGGCAATATTAGTTCTCGTTCGCCAGTGTATCCCTCCCTGCACTAACGGAGTAAAAATCTGAATGCTTATGCTTGTATAATGCGTTTGTGTACCCATATACCCGGATTGGCGTCATTGGTTACGAGATTATTTCGTACATAACATATGCACATGCATTTGTCCACACTTAGGTATTAACTGCCACATACTGCATGGTCATATTAAACTTCATGATAAAGATTACCACAAACAAGCACATGAGGCTAACATCCATTTTAGTTAAATGTTGGTAAATCGCAGTAAGCGGATAAGTACCCGATAGGAAACGTTCTGACGTGAAGATAAAAAGCATTAACTCTTAAACATCAATAGTTGGAAGAAATTGCTATGGGAATAGTGAAGCACCTGCCATCAGTATGGTCAACAGGTGGAACGATAAACAAAATAAAGTAAAATAGGGTATAGTTGTGCGGCCTGCATATTTGAAGTCGGGTTTGTGGTGCTGTTGGAGGAGATCGTCCAGCTTGCGAATGTGATGAGGTATTAGTTTCAGGTCACCGACTGTCGCCTGAGAGCAGGTCGGTCTGATCATCTGTTGCCTGAAGTTCATATGGAATCATAAAGCACGGCTTTTGCGCAATATTAATCCGGGACGGGTAGTAACATCACATTTTCGCCGCTTATGGAGTATTTGGCGCGACACCAACCGCAATGGTACATTAACTAAGCTCTGATGACCACCGTAAATAAGTTCGGCTTTCAAGACAGTGTTCACAATGGTCTGTAAATTTCCAATAATTAACATGAATAACACATCGAGCAGTGTATCCTGCTGTGGATAGGAACCGCATGAGAACAAATAGCATCGTAGGTATTGTGTGCAGGCACACTGCGCTCCTAAAACATTTCTGCTATGCGCCGATGCCTTCATGGTATAAATTACTAAAATCTTGCCGTTTCATCACAGTTGGGGGCATATATATATGGTTGGCGGCATCCGGTTTCGGATTTGCTTGTCACTGCGGTCAGCCACAGGACCCCTGCGCTTAACGAGGGACTAAAGATGGCCTGCGTTGCGAAACCACAGTTCCATCCACACGCCATAAACGGTGTAAACCCGAAGGGATAAGACCAGGGGGCCTGTGGATGTGAGCTACGTTTTATCAGCGGAGCCGGCCCACACCACTTCATAGGCAAACACAAGCACGCTGTAGTTGGGATTCAAACGCTTACAAAGCGGTGGCTCGAGTGTAACCCGCTACGCACTGAGTGCAAGGAAGCACACTTCCAGCCCAGCACGGCCAAACGAACCGTGCACCCCGTCCCCTCCAGCAACGATGAACTGTCTCCTAGAGCCAGTATGGACGAGGTAGTAGGTAACAGACAGGTAGGCACCTTGTGACACCAAGCGCAATCACACTGGGGATGTCAAACGACAGCCGATCCCTTGAGAGAAAGATAACAAAGAAAATAAGTCTAGTTATGCATAAGGAAAGGCTACATAAATCTTAAATTAATGAACATGTGAAATAAGTTGTTTGAAACGAATCCGAGATAAGTTTATGAGGTCAGAAAGCATATTTCACGGAAGTGCCGCAAGCACAAAATGTTATCGAAATTAGCTACAGTTGCCTTAAGCGAAGAGTGCAAGTTTATAGAAGGGGTATAGGTAGGACTTATATGAGAAAGAGAAGCATTAGGACAAAATTAAAAACCCACCAACTGAGATAAATGGACTCAGCACGCAAGCACGCGGTTAGTAAGTCGAATGCACCGTACCTACAAACGCTGCGCCGGTTCTGCCTACGTTCTCTGCAGGACCCGTCGCCGCTTCGGTATAGGTACCGAGTGGCCTCCCTCATGGCTCACTAAGCCTGCCTTACTCAGGCAACCGCGACCGCATGTGCTACAGCACCATGCGCTTGACGTCGATGGAGTATAACCCATCGGTGCTTGCCACATCCGCACTTACGGTTCCTCTCTGCATGTAGGTCTTTCTCCTTCACTTTGGCAACCGCCTGCGTGCTTAGATCGCGCCATGCACGCCGATCAACCGCCTTTGATTCCCATGATTGGCAATCAAGATTAGAACATGAGAGACTCACTTTGATCGTGTCCATGTAACGTAAATTTAGTTTCCCCACATTTCCCTTCCCACTACTCAACTGACCATATAAGAGTTGCTTCGGTATCCACGTTGAATCCATACGGCTCACGTGACCGAGCCACCTCAGCTGTCTCAGTAAAAGTATGCCATCCACTGCATACATTCCACTTTGCGCAACACTTCCGTGTCTGCAAATATGTAGCCCCAAATGATGCGCAAAACCCATCGCAAACACTGCTGCTGGAACCGCTCAAGATGACGCACAACCAGCCCGTACTTCGTCCACGTTTCACTGCCTTATAGAAGAACGGACAGCACCGTGGATTTGTACACCATCAGATTCATGCCAATAGCAAGCTGATGGTTGTACCTCACTCGGTACTTCAGCTTCTTGAATGCCGCCGCTACCTTCGACATGCGGATACGCAGCTCACTGTGTAACTGCTGATCAGCCGACACCACATCCCAAGGCAGCCGAAGGAAAGTGGTGGTTGCCAACAGTTCAGCCCCAATGCTGGTTCGCGGCAATATTCAATCTTGCACTTCCAGCAAAGGCTGAAAGAAGCAGAGAGTTTTGCTTGTGTTGGGGGTGAGCCCGAATTGTCGAAGCTCGAACACAGTCATTCGCATTTGAGACCCAATGCCTGTAATCAAAATCACAATATGATACGATTCATTTGATCACGTCTCAGTGACCATAAATTAGGTTTCACCGCATGCCGCTTTCTAAAACACAGCTGACCATGTAACAACTGTTTTTCTATCCGCCACTAATTCATACGTCACACATGATCAAGCAACCAAAAGTGCCTCAGCAGCAGTACGCAGTCCACTGCATACATTACATTCAGCGTATCACCTCCGTGGCTGTAAATTTGTCGCACCAACCGATGCGTAGCATCTGTCACACACACTGCTGATGAAACCGCTCGAGCTATCTCAAAGCTTGCCGGTACGTCGCCCAAGTATCTCTGCCATGTAGAATAAAGGACAGCAACATAGATTTGTACACCATTAGCTTCGTGAGACCGGAAGCTGGTTGTTAGCCTAATCGCCGAACTCCAGCTTCCCCAATGCCGCTGCTTCCCTCGTTACTCAAACAAGCATCTTACTGTGTAGCTGCTTGTCAGTCGAAACCAAACTCCCCAACCAGCAGAAGCGGAAGGTGGTTTCTAGTACTTTGGCAACAAAGCTGGTTCGGAACTACAGTGCAGATTGCACCCCAGGGATGGCTGAAAGAAACAGAGGTTGGCTTGTGTTGATGGTAAGCCAAACGTTGGCTGCTGTCGAAGCCAGAGCACAAGTTTTGTGCTGCAATTCATCCACGCTGTGTGCAAACAACACCGTCTTCAGAGAAAACAGCCACGTAAGGATAGTCGTCTCAATGACTGAGGTTCTTGCGCCCAACCGACGGATGTTCAGCGACCCACTATCAATACTGCGCCACACACGGACTCTGCATGCACAAGCCGCAGTAAACGCTCAAGATAGAATGGCAAAAAGAAAAATGGTTAAGTGGCTTGAGTTAAGCGGCAGCATTGCTTCACGCTAAGGACAACGGCGAACACATAGGTTGTCCCTCCACCCAACTGCACCCTAGTCCGCATACCCCACTGCGGATATTCCAGTTAACTCACAAACTTCCTCGGACAACGAAACTTACACAACACCAACCAAAATGACTCGCGGTTACCCTATCAAATACCTTGGTGAAAGCAACAAGCAGCTAGTACAACAGGTGGTGTCGCTCTGTACACTTTTCTTGCAACGGAGGAGCCGCGAGCACTGAAGCGATGGAGCTGCGGCCCAAACAAAAGCCGCACAGCTCTACCGCCACCTTCGGTTTCACAACCTAACTGACTGGGCCGTTGCGCAGTATTCGCGCAATGGACTTGCCATCCCAACTTAGTAATTTCAGGTCACGGTATTTCGGGCAACCATACATGCTCCGTTAGCCCTTGCACGGCGGTAGCACCAGGGCCTCTTTTAGCTTAGGAGGCACCTTCTCCTCAATGCACACGCGTTGCGCTAATCAATGTAGCCTTTTTACCAACAAGGTACTGATATCTTATGTTACTTCAAGCGGAACGCCATTGGTGCCGGCGCACTAACCGTTTAGCTGTCGAGCACTTGCCCTCTGCCTATCATCCATTTTCGTAGTGTCTGCCAGAATTGCCTTCACCTCATGTTGCTTTAGGCCATGCAACGTAGGCCAGCCAATATCTGAACGTTTGTTTCATATACAGTCAAAGTTATTTCGTCCGATCTGCATTATATCTGCAGTTGGTGTGCAGGTACCGACTGAACTACCACATACTAGATTTCTCAACGGCTGCAATGACGGTCCATACAGTGCCTATATGGAGTCAAATTCCTTGCGTTGACGGCGCTCGGCTTAAGGTTCCGTCTGCTTTGCCTTCAAGGCCCACCATGCATATTTAATGCGGGGAACTCTCTACCCAGTCGCCGTTGAAGTTAGTCAAACTTATTCTTTTCCCCAAGTTACTGTGGTCTGCAACCGGTACAGCAAATGCTGCATTTTTCTCCGGCACCAAAGCGCCAGTTGTCGCATTGTTCTCTTTAAACCAAATCACGCCGCATAAAGTTTGCGCGCCCGATTGTCCTTTAGGTAGCGGTTGTCACGTGACCGCAAGCGTGGTTTCACGGTGACCAAATTTGTTTTGCTTTTTACATGCATACGGCTGTTGCGATCTTAAACTCTACGTGTTTCACCATTATGCCGATTTATTTTTAAGTTTTCGGTTGTTACTGTGTGTTTGCGATTTATATTTTTACAAAGTTATATTTACAATCTGTTTCGCTTAAACATTGTATTATTTTTGCACCTAACTCTGCGCAGTACATTTGTTGTACGCACTTCACGCATGTCACGCTAACTTATGATGTGATAATCGATGAAGTGAGCTTTACCACGCAGTGCGTGCGTATACACATTTACAAATATCTGAACATCTGTCCGGTTAAACCTAAATATATCCGTAATATATTTACATGTATATTTAAGTATACAATTATTTATTTTAAACATATAGGTAAACAAACTCTTTTCATGTGGTGTCTGCAGTTCTTGTCGGATTTAGCCTTTCCTGGCCAATGGTTAGTGTGGTGTTGCAGAACACCGTTTCTCTCCGCCTGACAAGCTTTTTAGCACAAACGTGGCACAGATATTTTTTATAATACAATGAGATAGCAGATTGTTAAATAAATGAATATTTAATCCTCGGCGATGTACGGCAAGCCTATACAGGCACGATTATTGTAACGGAACAACAAGCGCTGTTGAAATGCATGAAAGTTTATGTTGACCGTAGCATGTAATGTATATTTGTGAATGTAGGCATCTTTGAAGTTGTGTAGTTTTGTAGCCGTTTTGATCATGTTTTTATGTGACGCTGACCTGTTGCCGGTTTGTTTGCGTATCCATTGTGTGAAGTGCAGCTTGAATTCCGTGGACTATAGACGCGCCCATCCGGGTAGGCAATTGTCGGTGATTATATTTTGTGGTGAGTCAGGTCCGTCACGCCGCAGTGTTGTTAAACGGATATTCGTAGTTTTTCTGGCAAGGACGTGTGCCAGGCGAATACGTACTACATCCTGATACCATTCCGCCAAAATTCTGCTGCTACGGGGTAAACCCGAGACATACAACTAGCACTGCGATGAAGTTGTCCGACTGGACACATGTTGAAAGAATTGCTACATGTCTATTCAAAGGATTATGGTCAATATACCAAAATTATGCAGTTTGAACGCCTCATTAGATGCTTTTCTTTGTTAGTGAAAGCGGGGAACAAATTCTTGAATGCACCTTAACAGTTGCAGCCTGTGCACTTTCACAAACATATGCATACACCACGAAAGCCCATAAATATGGTATATAAGGGTTAACTTGTAAATGGTGTCTACAAATATTAATCAACTGGGTCCGCTTTACGCAGCACATGCCGTTCTGTGTGTTCATCGCAATATGGAGAGTACACCAGTGGACTTTTCCATTATTTTTTGGCTATGTGTAAGTGGAAAGCAATGTTTAGACGTTGCTCATCACAATCCTGATCCATTTGTGTGGTGTTTCGTAACCAGCTTCTAAAATATCTTGGGAATTGGATGTTAGGATGTAGCTTGGTAAACGGAAATGTGGCGGTGTGCTCAGTATAAAAAGATAAACAAATTGGTCGTATGTACGTGTACCTTCCGGTTAGGAACTCCATAGGAAGGCATTTGCGTGTACGTGGACAAGACGAATGCATATTGTACCTAATACGTGCACTGAGGCTGTTTCTGGGTTAGTCAAGTAACTTAACATATTATTGTAGGTTTCAAGGCATGCCAAAACGAGCATTCTCAACATTGGGCATGCAACCACGTTTCGCATAGGTCAGGAAAGGTTACATGCAGGAACGTGAAAATGTTAGGTATTCTTGTAAGAAGCAGCATATTAAGCGCTGTGTTGATAATGAGGGATGAAATATGAATAACAAAGATATATAAACCCATAAGTGTGCGCGTCTGAATTAGTGATATGTGATGTAGGGAGGTTTACCAGTGTACTGCAAAGGGTAGTGACTTTCTTCGGTAGCAAGTCACAACCGCCACGTCGCAGCGCAGTTAGGTACCAATTTGTGGCCTTTTATATGGAGAAGGCTTGCCGAGGGAATACCGATCACTTCCTAAAACACTGCCATTTTTCATAATTTGAGCCAGCTACACTGGCTCCACTGCATCCTGACCGATTGGTTTTGCATCTATTCGCAGTCAAGCAGCATCCAAAGTCTTTCGTTGGCTGAAGGATTGGCCTAGTTAGCACCCACCGTAGATGGTTTAGCCCAGCGATGTTGTCGAAGATGATGTACAGTCATGGGAATAAAGCTGAGCACTGTACAGATGGTGAAGTATTTGGCAGGATGCGTGTGGTTTGTATGTTCGCGCTTGCATATTTAGGCGGTGGACCCAAGTGCTAAATGGGTTGCAAGCAGGTTCCGCGTAGAGAGTTTTGCTAGTACTAAATAAAAAATAAATAAATAGTATATTTTCGAATTTGTCGAGACACACCAAACCAGGTATGATCAACATTTACATGCAATTATGTTTCGCAACAAACACGTTGCTATGTATGTAATCGGCAGTAAGCCGAAAGTTGTACAGGCTTTGGAAATTGTAAAATTAATCATGAGGAATTAAGTCGTCGATGCATGACGACACGTTGGGTTCTAGCGCGCATAGTGTAAACGGTCTGGTCATTACGTGCGTAGTGCAAAGGATACATGTAGGCGGGGAAGATCTTACTCTTGAACGTGTCAGGAAAATATTAAATTATGATTCGAATCGACTTGCCAGTATGTAGTTGTGGGCAGTGACTTTATTCATTGGCGAGTCACATCAGCCATGTCACAGTGTTGTTAAGCGGTCATTTGTGACTTTTATTTGGAGAACTCTTGCCAAGCAAAAACTCACCACGTATTGGAACACTGACAGAAATCCGTTTGTACACCAGTGTGAAGCTGGCAGAGCAGCTCGCCGACTGATTTCATCCTCGGTTATCCGCAGTCACTTGACTTCAAATTTCCTCTGTTAGCTGATCAGGTATCTTTGGTCGGGGCGGCTATAATGGATGAGGTACATGGAGGGTGTGGCCTTAGTCATCTTTGTGTGTCCAGGTGAGCAAAACGTCAGATCCTTGCGTCTGGATTTTTAGGTTTATGTATACTCTTCAAGGGTGTGAATGCCTCGTGTCCAGCTATTATTACTCTACAACGGTCGTGATAGAGAGAGCATTTGTATCCATCGTTCGAGCATGTAGATGCTTGTGAAGAGAAATAGATTGCCGAGCTATTACCTCAGGAAACCTAACTAACGTGTTATAAACGCAAAATTAATCTTGCTATGTGTAAACGTTGGCCAAAAGGAGGGCATTAATAGATAAAATTATTTTGTAATGAAATATTGTTTTAGGCTTATCCCTTATAATACTCGTGTTTTAACTAAAAGTGCAGAATGGCAGACAGAGAACAGACGGTAAGTATGTATGTTCGATTGGTTTCAGTCGGAAGCCCGTGGGTACATTTACGATGTGGCGAGGTATAGATATACTGCAGGGGTGAGGATTAACAAAGAGCACTGAATAACCATCAAGTACGGTTACATGAGGATAAGGTGGGCCTAATAAAAGCCGGCTAAGATAAAGTAGAAATAAGCTAGAGATTAGGTGTAGAAGGTAGGAAGAACAAGATGGTAATAGTGGAAGGTGATTCAGCGCCTAGGAATGCCATTTGGGTTTTGCATTCTAGTTACTAGTGGATACCTACAGTGCCATAGAATTGTTCAACAAACCAGCAAAGACATGTAATGCAAACAGTACAAGATAATTAAAGTTGGATAGAAAAGGTGTGGCTCCTAGAAAGCTGTTGATATGCGCCTAAGAGCGGGAAGGGTACGGCAACTCTGTAGCTAAACAGAGGTGTTGAAGAGAAGACGAAGGAAACATAACTGCGTTAGTGAACTGAGTTTCAGCTGACATGTGTAGACATTCCATTAAGAAATTTGGTCACTAGTTGATAACTACATTGTCAAAGAGCGACTCAACAAAACAGCGAAGGTAAGTGATGCAAACAGTCCAGGTGAATAAAAGTTAGAGGGATAAAATGTAGCTCCTAACACGCTCCGAATATAAACGGAGATGCATGGAGCATACGACGAATCGCTGCAGCTAAACAAAAGTGTCGAGTGCAAGACGAACGACAGGTAATGACGCTAAGAGAAGGAATATCAGTGGCCAGCTATGACATTTGGATTAAGCATTCAAGTTACCAGCGGATAGCTACAGTGTCTCAGAATAAGTCGACAAGCCAGTTAAGTACGTGGTGCAAAAAGTGCAAGTGAATAAACGTTGGAGAGATATGGGTTGGTTTTTAGCATGCTTCCGGATATGCGCAGCGATGCATGGAGTCTAAAACCACTCGGTGCTTTTAAGTGGGTAAGACGAAGGTGAGACTGACTACAGATATTAGTGAGGGTCGACAGTTTCTGTGGCCAGCAATAGTAATTGGATTTAGCCTCCTGCTTACTAGTGCATACCTACAGAGTCACATAATTAGACAACAAACCAGCAACGGTATGTGATGCAGACATTCCAAGCGCATAACATTTGAAGAGCTAGGGAGTTGCCGCTATCAATTTCCGGATATGCGCACCAATGCATGGAGCCTACTCGGAATCGCTGCTGTTACACAGACGTGACAGTCGAGGCTAACTACAGATACTGGCGCTAGTGGACAGTTTCAGGGACCAGCGATGACAGTTGGATTAAGACTTCCAGTTACTAGTTGACAATACAAGGGTTGGCGGAATGGTTCAGTGCTTGTAGTTTATCAGATACGTGGGAATGGTCGACTAAATTAGCTTTCGTTGTGCGCACATTACCCTGGGAAAGATAATCATGTAATTTGTGCTTACTGAGCAGTTTATGAACAGGATATTAGTGGCTATTTTGGTGCTTAAGGTGAGGTGGTGCACGATCGTAAAGAAAGTAAAATTAAAGGGTTGGTAAATCCATGAAGTCAGTACAATAAATATGTCAACCAGTAAATTAATACGTATGGTACGGGATAGTGATTTGTGACGGGAGGCGAACGCTAATGTATACTAACGTCCATATCATTTGCCGAAAGTCATGGATAGTAAGGTGAATGCAGACGCTGTAAAAACATGGTGGGGTCAAGTTAAGTTTAATAATAAACAGACGAATATAACGGTTGCTTGAGCCGCTAGGAGTAAAAGCTTTCCACTTTGATAGTACGACAGCTTAATTTATGCTGCTCAATAAGGTATCGCAAGCTATACGCAAAACGTTGCACCTTTGCTGATGAGCCTAATCAAGGCTCTTGATGCAAAGCCCTCACACTGAAAAAGTTATAGGCTCTAACCTCTACCATGGTCGTAAACTCTGTCAAACAAAAGTAGCAATAAAAGTTGGGACGGCCTATATCTCTTTGGTCACTGTGCCTTAGCTTAACACGCCCTGCATGCCCACATATTGTCATTTTGCAGATTTTCTAATCGTAAACACACTGTCGTGAACTATGCCTGGAACGGACGTGGTTTTCCCGACTTCAGATGATTTTGAATACAAAGCGACTCTTTGAGGGCTTTATTATGGCAAAGTTTTGCCCTTGACGCAAGAGCATATTTAGGCCAGGTGAAGCGGTACACAATTAGCTTAGCATTTTATGGGAAAGTGAAGTGAAGGTTACAAGAAGTAACTTAAAGCATTGGATAATAGTGTTACTGGTCAACAGATCAATTGTTCATGCTAGTGAAACAACAAGCATGGAGCGTTTCTCAGTGAGTTACGTCACAGGCCGTTCACGTGTGAGGCATTCTTTTCTGGCAGTTACTGATGCACACTCCGACCTGTGTTCTTCCGCCGACACCTTTTCTGACTGCTCGGGTTAGCACAGCCCTCCAGGCTTTCGATAACTTCAACCCGTCCGTTCTGTTTACACAGTTATTAGCCTTAGTAATCTCCGTGGCCTCAGCAATCAACCTTTTGCTTGCTACTGGTAGTTCCCTCTAAGCACCTCGACATTCTTGCACTCAACCTCGTGTCCGGCTTCTAGCGCATGTACGGCCACAGCTGAATCTTTTAGTAGGGCACTCTATTCGGGCCATTTCACGGAAGCCGCGAAACGTATCACTTATGTTCTGCTTTTCTCGTGCGTTGGTCTCTCGTACTTTGGCTCATATACACGTGTTCACCGTCTTTGCAATGAAGTTTGTAAACACAATTTATCGTCTTATCTCTTCGAAGTGGAAGTTGAGTCTGTAGATGCATGCATTAGGAGCTTAGATGAGTGTTTGTCTGTCCTTTTCCATATATCGTAATTTTACTGGAATATGTAGTGTATTTTGTTGCTGACACATGAAAGTGCTAAGGTTGCCCTTGTTCTTGATTACTTCCCTTGCAGAAGCAAAGAGAGTCAATCCAACGTCGAAGTGCCGAAGGTCGCTTCACTAGCCGGCACAAGAAACAGGACGCGCGTTAGGCGAGGTTTTCTAGCATCCGCTGTGCCTGACCTAACTATTCGCTAAGCCGCGAATGTAGATCAGAATTCGAAGTACAGCGGCTCTTCTTCGCTTACCGGTGCAAAAAACAGGACGCTCATTAGGCTCCGGCCTGCATCGTCACTGGAACCTGAGCTGACTTGACCTGAATAGAGCGTTTGCCCTTTTTGAAAAACCACTCTTCTTCTCTCCCTGTTTAGTACTCGGCTGATTGCTTCCGAGGTTCCCTTTTTATAGAGGATACCCACCGTCCCAATCCACTCTGTTGCGCGTCGCGGATGTGGACTTAGAGCTCTTTGCAAGTAACGTTTCACTAACCGTCTCGTATATAAACCGTCTACTAATCTGCTCCTTGTCTCCTTACGAGCGTTCTTCCTGTCCTCTTCCTCCGCACACGGAGTCTGGGCTCTGTGAAACAGCGCAGATGCGATAGCGGCCCAACCTTGGTTTGGGTGACCCGAACTGTAATGAAACACGCCTTCCGTATCTGTCGGCTTGCTATATATCGTCGCCTTTAACTGTCCACCGTTTCTATTAACTAACCAATCGAGGAATGACAGTGTGCTACTACAAGATTCTAGTTCTACAGTAAAGTTTATGTTTCCATTAATGAAGTTAAGGTGGTTTGGAAAAGCATCATTTAGATATCGCTTTATATTCGCAAATGCATCATCCACTTTGCGCACCAATTCTTTGGCGAAATACTGGAGAATACCAGTGCCCTTCTCTCAATGTCCTCCATATACAGCTTTGCCAATACGGAGGATATTGTTGACCTCATGTCAATCGCTGTTTCAGGGAGTACAGTCTCGACTGGAAAGTGAAATATGATATAGTAAGGCATACTTGAATTCAATGGATTTTCTGGTCTACCGTGAGTTTCGTTCGCTGCTCTAGGCTATTGTCCTCAGTAAGACAACACTGTGCTATACCCAATGGAGCACTTTAGGACACGTTACTCACTAGGGTGCTACCGTCGTAACTAACCGTCCTTTCGTTTGAAGCGAGGGCCAGACCTGTTACCTTTCGCGCGAACTCCTAAGAGTATCGCACCAAGGTATTTGTTTTCCCTGTCACAGGTTGTCACTAAACCTGCCAAATATCGGGCTAGTTCGTGCGTTGGAGAACCGATACCATCTTCAATGGGCCGAACGGGAACTTCGGGCCTATGTATTTTCTGCAGCCCATGGATACTGGGTGGAATGGTTGATTTCGGATTTACGCTATAACATTTACCCGGCCCTGGGGTAACCTTCACATTTCTGAAGTGGTTTCCTACCTCCATTTTACGCTTATTAATTATGAACGATACGGATTTTTTCTTAACTGCTTCGCAGCATGTATCAGCCACTGCAAAGAAGGAATGTGTCACACGTGAATGACCGGGGAAGTTGATCAATTAGAAAGTGGCTGGCTAGCCGAACAACCTTCTCGTGGTGCCAGCTGGGTGGTTCGGGTAAATCTTGTTCCAGCAAATGGTTCGGCGGCAGTGTTCCAGGATGTGGTGGGATTTCGCATGGCAAGCGTTCTCTCTACAAAAAGCCACAAGTATCCGTTTAACAACACTGTGACGTGGCGGATGTGACTCGCCACTAAATAAAGTCACTGCCACTTCCCTTTTTCGGAGGATCCTTAACACAGCACGGACGTCATCTGATTCAAAGCGTTCCATTGATTCCCCCTTTGATGTCGAACGAAACGAACAAAGGTACACACAGTCACATTTACCTACTCACACAACATGTCCCCTTCCAAATACACAGTTAAACATAGATTTACATCTCAACACACACATAAATTCCCATGCTATTGGTCAAAATGTACTAATTTGTGCAATTGATGATCATACCTGTCTGTAATACCATGCTCACGCCCTTGATGGTGTGCCTCGCAGTGATGAGATTAAACTATTTATTTACATTATTTTGTTTCACCAGAATGGCCACATGACTTACTGACCTTTAACACTATTATCCAATGCTTCATGTTATTTCTTGCATCCTACACTTTAACTTCTCATAAACAGCTAAGCCAATTGTGTACCGGTCCACCTGGCCTGGAAAAGTTCTTGCGTCAAGGATGAAACGTTGCTATAATAAAGCCTTAGAAAACCGATTTGTATTCAAACCACCGAAAACCCACGTTATCCCTTTTCTACTTGCTAAGTTCCATATACTATTCGTTACCCCTATTACCACACCTTAGCGATACGTGAATACCTTCATCTACCACTCACACTTCGCAATTTCTTCAACACTACTTGGGAATTTAGTCAAGCCTATTCGTTCAATGTGTCATTGTGCATTAAGCACTAGTCGCAGGAACTTCTCTTGCTCCTTTATATATTCGAGCTACCAGTCCTAACTCTGACAACTGAGCACTCAACCTGTTCCTGATCGCCTTGTCTAGCTTGCTATGCACTTTTGATTCCATAAACTAATTCCCCAGATTACAACACCTGATGCTTCCGACTGCCACACTGGGTAAATGCCATTTACGCTAGGCCAAGATGTGAAATGTTTGTCACTATTATCAAAATACTATCAGGTCCCGGACTTGCACGATAAAGATCAGAGCGGTTATATAACATCTTTTTGGCTGGCTAGCCGAAAGACATTGTGGCGCCAGCTGGATGCTTCGGGTTAAACCAGCTGCAGCAAAATGTTCGGCGGCAGAGTTCCGGGACGTGGTGGGATTTTGCCTGTCAAGCGTCCTCCCGATAAAAGGCCACAAATGTCTTTCTGAAAACACTTCGACGCGGCGGATGTGACACGTTACCAAATAAAGTCAATGTCCCTTGCCTTTTCGGAAGACTTTACACACATCACGTACTTCATGGAATTCGAAGTCTTGCTTGGTTCTTTCTTTGATGGAAATTCCGGCAAACAAAAACACCACTTCATTGTCAGTTTAACAAAAGCTCTCAACATACCTACTTGCACATACACACAAACAACTACATACGTGCAAACACGTGTTACTGGTTAACCAGTAATTCGTTTGTGCAATTACTGACCATACATGTTTATATTGCCATGATCACACATTTACAGGCGTGCCTCGCACTGCCCACAATAAAATAGTTGTTTAGTTATTTACTGAAGAACTTTATTTTTAAACATTAAAAGGTACTGTTCTTTTTCTTTAGCAGTTTGCACGGTCGTATTTTTCTTTCCCTCTTCTAAAGGCAAATATTATCCACATAAAATACATCCAAGCACCTACTGTGGCACCCACCTGACAACGGATTCAACACAGGCCCCTCAGAACACCCAGGTGGCGAGGTTCTTGTCCACCAACGGAATCCATAAAGTGATTTAACAGCAGGTAAGTCTTCTGCGCCGTCCGACACTAGCAGCT
Source organism: Dicrocoelium dendriticum (assembly GCA_944474145.2). Classification (NCBI taxonomy): domain Eukaryota; kingdom Metazoa; phylum Platyhelminthes; class Trematoda; order Plagiorchiida; family Dicrocoeliidae; genus Dicrocoelium; species Dicrocoelium dendriticum. Next base: position 69,715,641 of record OX104068.1, on the reverse strand, counting down.
TTGGTCAGTGGTGATCCAGTCTGACAAAGCCAACTACAGCCAATAGAACTGTTGAAGCAATTTGACTGCGAGTAGCCGTGAAAACAATCGATCGATATGCAGCCTTGTCAATGTCAACTTACCAGGCAAAACGGGCTTTTTCGGCAGGGCTTTAGGACGTGGTGAGGTTTTGTCTGACAAACCTTCGTCCTACCAAAAGATGCAAATGTCTGTTTGACGACACGGCGACGTGGCAGATGTGTCGCACCCACTAATAAAATCACTGCCTACTAGTACACATTGGCAAGTTGATCGATTCCACATTTCACAACTTCTGTACATATATCTTTTCCCAGCTAGGCACACCCACGTGTTTGAACAAAGGCATGCCACGATACTTAAAACTATTTTGCAGGTTGTTCTTCATGCTTTGCTAGCTTGAGCCGAACTGTGATCACATCGTCATTCGACCGGCTGCGCACCAACGCCTCCTACCCCAATAATTGCTGTAACTCATCTTTACGTCTCGTTCACTGCGAACCATTACCCACTCCCCTTATCCATGACTTCTGTTTTGCGCTCTGCTCTTATTCCCACCTCTACTTGGCTAACACTCATTGCGCCTCACTAATTTATCTTCTTGTGTATGGCCTCCTTCAATTAGACCTCGCTCCTGCTTTCTGGCGGCGCGCGGACCATTGCTAAGTTTGCTTGTTTGCCTGTTTTTATCTACACCTACTCTTTACCTCATCTTCGCATTTGCCTATCGGTCTGACCGTACCCGGGCTAACGACTACCATTACGGGGCAGTTTTGGTCCCCTGTGACCATTTTCTCTAGCTTCTGACGGCTTCTAGACTATGGAACTATGAGTGCTTCAGCGTAATTATTCTTACTAACTAATCTTCGCACTGTCGTCCGCATACATCGGTTTCTAGCCCATTCCCTACAGTTCCTCCTCTTGTTGGAACATTGCTGTATGAACTGGTTGCCACCGCTTTTGGTCTCAAGCTATTTGGCTTAAGTTTCACCTAGGTTGCCTCTCGCCTTCGGGCTGTTGTCAGCATCATCAGTTTATCTATATTTCTCTCTAACAAACGTATTATTTGTTCAACCTTGTAAATACGCTTTGTTATATCAGTCTTTTGATCCTGCGTGTGCGGTACATTCTTCCTACGTAGTAGTTGTATTCTGAGCTACAACAGTGGCGTGATGTGAAGCACGCACTTGCAACTCATGTATGCTAAGCAAAATTACCTAGGTTTTAGCGTATCAGAAGCACCGTTACATACCATCGGTCTTTCGCTAGTGCCTCTTGAATCCTTGCTGTCTGTGTTTTGCGGCCCCATTTCCGTTGGCCGCTTTTCCCGGGATTACCACAGTTAAATCGGCCGACGCAAGGTTTACTTCCTGGGAATGGTTGACTCATTCTCAATAGTCAGGAAGCTTAAACCCTTAATCTTTTCTCCGGGATATGAAGACCCCACTCATAAATAAACAAATAGATATTTTAATTTCGACTGCGAGGCAAGCCCATGGAGGCATGATCATATATGTAAAACTGCACAGACATTATACGGCAACTGTAACAGCGGCAGTAGAAAATTGTTTATGTGTCCACGATTGGAACTGTACAATGGTGAAAATGCGAAATAACAATTTGGCTGTCTTGGAACAGGGACCTCAGCTAATAATAGATTGAAAATCATGAATGATCCATTGGAAGATAATTGAAGAGCACACTCAAGAGAGATATGCCAATAGAGTGGGTTCGTGCACAAGTAACGCAAAGGTCAACGGTGATTTCGTAGAAAGCAAAAAGGCGACAGTATATGCAGATGTAGAAGGTCCAGTGTAACGAACCTATGTAGAATGGTGACGCTAGTTGCCCTGCCACTATGAAGTTAGGGGCTGTGACTTTATTCGGTGACCAGTCACATTCGCCACGTTGCGGTGTTGTTAAACGGACATATGTGACCTTTTATAGGGAGAACGCTTGCCAGGCGAAAACCCACCACTTCCTGGAACACTGCA
>OX104068.1:69631074-69713136 GCA_944474145.2 Dicrocoelium dendriticum | reverse complement strand
ATAGAAGGGGTATAGGTAGGAATTATATGAGAAAGAGAAGAATTAGGACAAACTTCAAAACCCACCACCTGAAATAAATAGACTCAGCATGCAGGCGCGCGGTAAGTAAATTGCATGCAGCGTACCTACATACGCTGCGCCGGTTCTGTCATCGTTCTCTGCAGGACCCGCTGTCGCTTCGGCAGTGGTCCCGAGTGACCACGCTCATGGCTCACTAAGTCTGTTTGACTCAGACCCTCGCGACCGCAAGTGCTACAAGACCAAGCGCTCAAAGTCGATGGAGTGTAGCCCATCGGACCTCGACGCTTCCGTACTTACCGCTCCTTCTCTGCATGTACGAGGTCTTTCTCCTGCACTTCGGCAACCGCCTGCGTGCTTAGATCGCACGACGCACGCGATCAACCGCCATCGATTCCCATGATCTGCAATCAAGCTTAGAACGTGAGAGGCTCACTGATCATGTCCTTGAACGTAACTTTGGTTTCCCCACATTCCTCTTCTCAATACTCTACTGACCATATAAGAGTTGCCTTGGTATCCGCGTTGAATCCATACGGCTCACGTGACCGAGCCACCTCAGCTGTCTCAGCAAAAGTCTACCGTCCAGTGCATACATCCCACGTTGTCGCAACACTTCCGTGTCTGCAACTCTGTCGCTCCAAATGATGCGCAAAACCTGTGGCAAACACTGCTGCTGGAACCGCTCGAGATAGCGCACATCGCGTCCGTACATTGTCCAAGTTTCACTGCCGTATAGGAGAACGGACAGCACCGTGGACTTGTACACTATTAGCTTCACGCCAGTGGTAAGCTGATGATTGTTCCACATTCGGTACTTTAGCTTCCCAAATGCCGCCGCTACCTTCGACACGCGGATACGCAGCTCACTGTGTAGCTGCTGATCAGAGGACATCACACTCCCAAGGTAGCCGAAGCGGGAGGTGGTTTCCATTAATTCAGCACCAATGCTGATTCGCGGCAACATTGAAGATTGCACATCCGGTGAAGGCTAAAAGTGACAGACAATTTTGCTTGTGTTTTTGGCGAGCCAAATTTTGCTGCTGTCGAAGCTCGAACACTAGTCATGGGCTGCAACTCATCCGCGCTGTGTGCAAACAACGCACAGTTGTCAGCAAACAGCAACACACGGATAGTTGTCTCACAGGCTATAGTTCTTGCACCGCAACGACGGATATTCAGCAACCCACCATCAATACGGTGCTGCACGCCAACACCGGTTAAAAGCACAAGATATCATGCCATGTAAACAAATATTATACAGGGCAGGAGATAAGCCACAGCCTTGCTTCACACCAGAGACAACTGCAAAGCCATCCGAGGTCTCTGCACTCAGCTGCACCATCGCTTGCATACCACTGTGCGGACATTCAATCAAACTTAAAATTTACGCTGGAAAATAAACTCACTCAACACCAGCCACAATGCCTCACGGAGCACCGCATCAACTGCCTTTGTGAAATCAACAAAAAGCGAATACAACGGCTGGTGTCCTTCTCTGCACTTCTTCTGCAACTGAGGAGCCACAAACACCATACTTATAGTGCTGCAACCCAAACGGAATCCACAATGCTCTTCCGCCACGTTAGTTTCCACAACCTGACTGACGAGGCGGTTGAGCAGGATTCGGGAAATCAACTTGCCCACACAACTCAGCAAGTTGTTGCTACGATAATTCGTGCAACATTGCTTGTTAACTTCGACCTTGTACAGTGGTAGCACAAGGGCATACTTCAGTTTAGCAAGCACCTCCTCCTCAATCCATACGCGTTGCACCAAGTGGTGCAGCGCAGTCACCAACGCGAGTCCGCAGTGCTTCAATACTTCAGGCGGGGTCCCGTCGGCCCCAGTGCTCTTGCCGTTTCGCAGCCGAGCAAATGCTTTCTGTGTCTCATCCAGTGTCAGCGTGTCCTCCAGAGTCGTCCTCACGCCGTGCTGCTTGAGGCCGTTCAATGTAGGCCAGTCAATTACTGAACGGTTTTTCAAGAGACAGTCGAAGTGTTTCCGCCAGACCTGCATTATGTCTGCAGTCTGTGTGCAGGCAGCGCTTGAACCACCTTCTATCAGCGTCCTCAGCGGCTGCAATCTCGGTCCATTCACCGCATTTTTGTAGTCAAAGAATTTATTGTGTTGGCGGCGTTCGGCGTAGCATTCCATCTGCTTCTCCTTCACGTTTCACCAGGCAATTTTCTGCGACGGTGCTCCCATATATATCTCAGGCTGTCTGCATCCGGTCCCCGACCTGTCTGTCACTGTGGTTTCCATAGGACAGCCGCAGGAGGCCTGCACCTTCAGAGCGACCATGCGTAGCATGCGCTGCACCATCCACCGCTCCTACTACACACCACATATCCAGTGTAAACGCGAAAGGATAAGACAGGGAGCATGCAGATGGTAGCCACGTTTCATCAACTTGAGTGTCCCAGACTCCTTCAAATGCAAACACGAACGCACTGTTTATAGAAAATTCAACGCGCACATGGCGTTGGCATGTCCGCAGTCAACAAAAGCTGAGCGTATGGTACAACTATTCGAGCATAACGCGGCACAACGACCGTGCAACGCGCCTGCCTAGCAAACGCCAACTAGGTCCTTGTGCTAGTACAGATGACGTAGTGGTAACAGATAATTGGGCACCTTGTCAACATGCACCTCAAACTCAGCGGCACCAGAGATGTCAAGCAACAGCCAATCCTCTGAAATAAACATAGCAAACAATAGTCCTTGACCAACGCACAATCATTTACCGACTTGACACTTCGTAAAAGCAGCATAGGAAATGAATTGATTGTCCATAAACCCGCAATAAATTCATCGTCACATATATATATCTATTAAATAGTATACTAAAGACAAAAGTTTACAAATGTACCAAAAATGTATCTAAGTGACGTGCGTACGCAAAATGGAAGCGTATACAGACAGATATCTAAATGGCTTAACAAAGCAAGCATTAAAACTGTGGCAGACGTATTGCCTGAAACAAGGAAATACAGCACGCAAATATGCCGTCAGTAAGTCGAACGCAGCCTACCTACCGATTGTGCGCTAGTTCCGGCTACGTTCTCAGTAGGATCCTCAGACAATTTATGTTGGTCCGCCATGTCCTCGCTCTTAGCTAACTAGGTCTGCCTGACTAATGCACTGGCGACAGCGCGCGCTACAACGCTATGCGTTCAAAGTCGATGGAGTATATATCATCGACGTCTGCAGCTACCCATGTATCAGCAATTCCCCTCATGCGTTATGGCTAGTAATTGTACCATGCCAACAGCATTCTACATCAGGCTTCGCCATGCAAGCAGACCAACCGCCTCAGAGTCCAAACGCCAGCAATAAAAATTATAAATTCATAGGCTTAATTTGCTTACGTCCCACTGACAATCAATATGTTTCAACACACGCCGCTTTCTATAACACAGCCGACCATGCAAAAACTGTTTTACTATCCGCCATTAATCACGCCCGATTTGGTATGTCTCTGTGCAGTTCAGAATAAACAATTTATTTATTTATTTATCAATTTAATTCATACGTCACACATGATCAAGCAACTACAAGTGTCTCAACAGTAGTACGCAGTCCACTGTATACAGTACATTTGGCGTACCACCTCCGTGGCTGTAAATTTGTCGCACCAATCGATGCGTAGCATCTGTCACACGCACCGCTAATGAAACCGCTCGAGCTGTCTCAACGCTTGCCGGTACGTCGACCTAGTTTCTCTGCCGTGTAAAATGAAAGACAGCAACAAAGATTTGTACACCATCAGCTTCGTGCGACCGAAAGCTGGTTGTTATCCTAATCGCCGAACTCCAGCTTCCCCGATGCCGCTGCTTCCCTCGCTGCTCAAATACGCATCTTACTGTGTAGCTGCTTGTCAGTCGAAACCGAACTCCCCAACCAGCAGAAGCGGAAGGTGGTATCAAATACATTGCACCAAAGCTGGTTTGGAACTACAGTGCTGATTGCACCCTGGGATGGCTGAAAGAAACAGCGTTTGGCTTGTGTTGATGGTAAGCCAAAAGTTGGCTGCTGTCAAAGACAGAGCACAAGTCTTGTGCTGCAATTCATCCACGCTGTGTGCAAACAACACCGTCTTCAGAGAAAACAGCCACGTAAGGATAGTCGTCTCAATGACTGGTGTTCTTGCGCCCAACCGACGGATGTTCAGCGACCCACTATCAATACTGCGCCACACACGGACTCTGCATGCACAAGCCGCAGTAAACGCTCAAGACAGAATGGCAAAAAGAAAAATGGTTAAGTGGCTTGAGTTAAGCGGCAGCATTGCTTCACGCTAAAGACAACGGCAAACACATCTGTTGTCCCTCCACCCAACTGCACCATTGCCCGCATACCCCACTGCGGATATTCCATTTAACTTACAAAATTCCTCGGACAGCGAAACTTACACAACACTATCCAAAATGCCTCGCGGTTTACCCTATCAAATACTTTGGTAAAAGCAACAAGCAGCTAGTACAACAGGTGGTGTCGCTCTGTATACTTCTCTTGCAACTGAGGAGCCGCGAGCATGTAGCGATGGGGCTGCGACCCAAACAGAAACCGCAGCGCTCTACTGCCACATTCGGTTTCACAACCCGACTGACTGGGCCGTTGCGCAGTATTCGCGCAATGGACTTGCCATCCCAACTTAGGAATTCGAGGTCACGGTATTTCGGGCAACTGTACATGCTCCGCTAGCCCTTGCACAGCGGTAGCACCGAAGCCAATTTTAGCTTAGGAGGAACCTTCTCCTCAATGCACACGCGCTGCGCTAATCAGTGTAGCCTTTTTACCCACCAACTACTGATATATTTTGCTACTTCAAGCGGGACGCCATTGGTGCCGGCGCACTAACCGTTTAGCTGTCGAGCACTTGCCCTCTGCCTAGCATCCATTTTCGTAGTGTCTGCCAGAATTGCCTTCACCTCATGTTGCTTTAGGCCATGCAACGTAGGCCAATCAAGCTCTGAACGTTTGTTTAATAGACAGTCAAAGCTTTTCGTCCGATCTGCATTATATCTGCAGTCTGTGTGCAGGTACCGACTGAACTACCACATGCTAGATTTCTCAACGGCTTCAATGCCGGTCCATACAGCGCTTATATTGAGTCAAAATCCTTGCGTGAGCGGCGTTCGGCTTAAGGTTCCGTCTGCTTCGCTTCAACGGCCCATCATGCATATTTAATGCGGGGGACGCTCTACTCAGTCGCCGTTGAAGTTGGTCAAACTTATTCTTTTCCTCACATCACTGTGGTCTGCAACCTGTGCAGCAAATGCCAAATGTTTCTTGGAACCAAAGCGCCAGTTGTCTCATTGTTCTCTTTAAACCAAACCACGACGCGTAAAGTTGGCGCGCCCATGTGTTTTTAGGTAATAGCTGTCACGTTATCGCAAATATTGTGCTAGGGCCTATTGTGTCTTTGCATTTTAGTTAGCGTGTTCCTCCGGCCATCGCATTCCTTAGCTCAAGACTTTGCCCTACAGTCATTATTAAAGGTTAATTTTATGTTGGTTCACAGCAATAGCGCAATAAATATGTCTTTGATAAATTTGTTCATTCTTGTGCGCATTGTTATGTGAAGTGTGCTACACGCATATTTACGTCTTACACATATCCTACACACTTCAGTCATTTCGCGCTTATGCGCCGTGGCAATTTCCCGCAGGTTTGCTTTACCCTGGAATGCGTGCGTCTAAGTTGTTTCCTAATTGTAACGCAGTGCTCTACGAGGTGTTTGATCTTCGGGCGGCGAATGGCACGAATTGTAAGCAGTCAGAAATGTTTTGCAACCTCTGAACTAATGCTCTGGGAAACAATAACATCTGTCCACGCCAATGCATCAAGCCCAACGCGTGCGTTAAAGTCAACCAGTTGCAATAATCAGTAGCTCCTAGGTTAGGCAGTATCACGGAGGATACGTGCATGCGGCGGTGAGCGTGCGTGTCGTCGGGATAACATTTGTTCGGTCCGTACGACTGATTATATTGCCCAACATATACCTTCCTAGACTTAGACAAGCACGTATCAGTTGTGCACTGGTAAAGTGGGTTTACTAAACAAGTGAGTAGCTGAGAAATCGGATATCACAAATCCGACAACACTTTCCAATGATGATGATGTAGCGCCGCGCGAACAAAATAACCAATGGCCTGCAGCAGTTGCATTCAGCGTATCTGGTTCACCTAACAGGGTGCCGCTGAGCGCCAAAACCTAGACTTTGTAGCGCGCCAATTCCAATCTGAATAGCGCAGGGTGCCTACGTATATATATGTATATATATATATATGCATTTTAGCTTGTACGTTGGATATCATGCAAAACAAATTAAAAATTTCGCAAAACAAATTAAACTATTTGCGAACCAATTTTGTCGCTTTGCTAACCAATTTGGACGCGTAAAGTTTAAAGCAAAATACCATCAATGTAGTTGCGAGAAATGAGGAGTAGAGTGCCTAGAAAATATTTAGACTACATCGCAGTCATGCTAATGCAACCGTGTTGTGTAACCAGCGTGTGCACTGTAAACCCTTCTTAACCGTGAAACTCGAGCGCATCGAGCAAAAGTGGTGGTTGAATATTCCTTATCTTCAATCTGTCTTCTCGTAGTCTATGTGCTTCTGTCTCTGAACATGGACCAGTGCAGCCGTGTGATTATCGGAAAGTCTCACTACCAAATAGCGTTGTCTACTATTACGTAAACAAACGTTACCAAGCACATTGTAGCGTCAACCTGAAGCGCTCGGTTTGAGAATGGGTTCAACTGCGCCATCTCAATCTGGGCCGCATTTTCAACCTAAATGAATGTTTCCTACATTCGTCTCTCGGACTGTAGGTAATGAAACAGCTAGGCGACGATCCTGTTGTCCTCTGTCAATATATGGCCCTCGAGTACTTTGTGTATATTAACCAAATTAGCTGCTGGATTATTAAATTAGTGCAGGCTATCATGATTTTAGCATGCACCGCATAGCTTTCTTGGTTTTTTGTGCATGTCTTTATTAAAGAAAGGGGATTACATCGACCTGACGACGTTCCAAACACCTGGTTGTCGCACGAATGTATCAAGCTTGTGCAAGCGGTTGATTCTTGTGAAATCCGTGCTATCGATCATTGGCGTTGTTTACTTTTGCTGTGTATACTAGTGCACGCCAGGTTTCCTGACACGATAGAGACGGTCCTGTGTCATCAAGTGTTGTGAATCGACAATCGTAACTCTTATCCTCATGAGGCAGATAGTCGCGTTTCCTGGATATGGTTAAAGAACAAATATATTATGTCCCCAAAAAGTGAGGTTCTCTCGAAGTTTTCAAATTTTAAGTACCTAGAATTATTTTTTGATTACACGAAATGCATCCTTACTTCTACTCTGGATTGCAACTTCCTGTCAATGCTACGACTTACATTACTAAAGCAATCCGGGTTTAACTTCATAATGCTTGAATCTCATTTTCCTGCGAGAACAGTTTTACACACCACGCTCTTAACTATTGTCAGAAGGGGTTAGACAAACCTTTCAATTAACCGCGAAGGGTGTTGTTTTTGAATAGGCCTTACCTCACCTGTAGTTGACAGATGACCTGAACGACCGGCATTACAACACATTCCAGTAGTTTTAATCCCTGAACCACCTGCAAAATGGGCTAATCATTATCTGGTTATGTTGCCTTTAACGATCCTTATCACATGAATATAAACCTGTTCTCTTCCTAGCTGGCTTCGCTTTACTAAACCAGAACATAATGGTTTGGTTTATTAATGACTGTTCCATGACACTACTTAAGACATGGGTCTGCTGTGGCAATTGGTTTTGACTCGCCCTTTAAACTATTGTACAGATAAAACAAAGTTGTTCCACCAAGCATTTTAGAATCGTCACGACTCCTACCTTGTAGAAGGTTTCAGTTTGTCCCTGGAACGTATTGGAAATATTAAAACACGAGGCATGTATCTAATAAACCTGTGGTCAAGGTTTAGTGCAATGTGCAACTATCTGATAAAGTCAGTTTAAACGCGTTTCGCTCCCACCACATTTAATTCCATTTATTGGCTTAGGGGTTCTGTTTTTGCGTAGTTTCTTTGCGTATTTGGGCAAACCTACGCAGTGCCGTTACTGAAACGCTGTTAACCACTACGGATCTACCTAAACTAGTCTGGCTTTCATTGTAGTATTCTATCAATTCAAGAGAGTAATGGGACAGCAAGATATGCTGGCTACATTGCGCTTACAAGTATGCACCGAACTGCATAAGCAGTGATAGCTTATGCATCCCCTTCGATTGATTTTGGACGTCAAGTGTCCTGAACAGAGTCGATTACTCAGTTGTACCCTGACGCTCTATGAGCCTTCGAGTGCCTTATGTGTGTGTGTGAGAGAACCTATCCAGCTGCACGATGTTTGTACACTGGTAGATTATTGGTACTCTACTAAACACATCCTAGGTTTATTATCCCTTTGCTGTACGAACCGACCAAAATAGTCAAGGGTTCATCGGAGTACGCATCTCCGTGTCGTGGGCGGTACAAGTGATATTCTTTGCCAATAAAAAGGCTAACCAAGCTTGTGTTCGGCAACGGCTAACCCCCGCACAAAGCTGCTGCAGTCGTGTATTTAAACGGGCGTACGGCAAGGAACATCATCTTTACTTAAAGTAAAGCATGCAGGAGTACTCGATGAGACGACAGGGAGAGGAGTAATCCTGTTATCATACAGCGCGTGGATCAACAGGCTGGACAGGGTTACGTGGTCACCTTTGTTTAGCTGTAGAAGCGGCTGAGGATGATCGGGACGTATCCAGCCTTAGCTACTGTTTCAACGCTAACAGGTGGCTACGGATAACGCTCAACATTTTTACTACGAACAAACCGGTGCAAAAGCGCTCTGACCATTGCAACCGGACAGGCTTTGGACACCCTAGTAAACGCACTATTCTTTCATGCTAGCTTTCGCGGTTTGCTTTAAAAAAACAGTAACTTAAAAAAGGAAGATGTAGTTAAAATGTAGATGCAGTACCGTAAATTACCAGCAGTTACTGAAGGGATGTAAAGCGGCTGCTATGTCAAGCCCGAAATAATAGTAAGTGCATAGCTCGTGCAGTCTTATTGCGGTACCGTTCCAATACTCACTTGAATGACTTTATTTAGCCTCTGGTCAGGTGTAGGATTAGTTAGCAGGCGTCTTGCCGTTGCCTTCGCCTACGAAACTAAAATTTATGCTCCGCTTAGCAGTTGCAAGTGGGGCAAAAGGAACATCTGCTGATAGGATGTCCAAGAGCTACCTTAGACCATCCAGCGTGCGGATCTAAGCGTTGTCCACGATCAGCCGTGCAACGTTCATATCCACTCGCTAACGTATGCGCTCCACATGTTACCAGAAAAAAGTGGAGAACTTTGCGTAATTGCAGCTACCACGGCAGATGATGTTTGAGTTGACAGTGACTTGGATGTTCACAGACAAAATACCTTTCACAATTTCGCTTCTGACGGTAAGCCTCGGGACCGTAAGCGTCCCCCTTCCTAAGGGCACTCAAGTACGTCGCGTGTGGACAATGAACCCGCTCACGTATATGAAGATGCTTTATGTTTGTCATTCAGTGCATATACCGTAAAGTCAACAGCGTAAGTCTGCAAGAGCATGAGCGCCTTGAAGACAGTAGATTATGACTGGTCAATTCCGAACACGTTCAGCCGCTGCCGTAGCTGCACCGAAGGGTTCTCGTAATAGTGTTTAGCGGCTTCATCAAACAGCTACAGAACATCAACTGTTAGCTTCTCACTGTTGTTTCCTCTACATCGGCGCAATGTTGTTACATTTTCTCCTGCGGGAAAAGATAAGGTTTTCTGCCGTGCTGTCGTTCATATCGGCGATTTCAGCAGCTTCATAGGTGGTTTGGCCATCGACGAACACAAGCTTCGTGAGAGCCTCCTTTGTGCCATTGCGGTTTACTTGTACCACCTTGGACTCAGAGTTGCGTTCTGCTGCTGCACGTCGCACAACCTTGCATTTTGTCTAACAACAGGCTAATAAAGCTATGCTGTGTATGTTTAACTCATGCTGGCCCACAACGATCCTTTAATGGAGCAGTTTAATAGGTTGGCTGCACTCTCACAGGAAATAGGCGGGTGCCCATAGCCGGACGGGGTAAAATGTGTCCCCCATTGCCGTGAAGTGAACGGCCTCAGTGATAGAGAAAAGGCGTGCCTCACTGAATACTGCTTGCACACCCCCGAGGCACTGGCAAGACCAAACTATGGGGGAACATTGCTAAATTAGCTTGCTCACCTGCCTTGATAAAAAATTGCAACTTTAACAAACACAATGACGCTAGTTCGGGTGGATTTAGCATAGCCTACCCAGCTCTAATATTTAAGCCGCTGAATGGGTTCACCCACACCACCATATAAAGTATGCGAAGGGACTTAGTGCAGCAGAGGACAATTGCGTCCCCGGTTCTGAACGAAACAACTGACACCCATGGACCAGGGGATGGCTTGCACCACTGCCCAATGCTTGCGCAGTCCCGTTGCATTCGGGGAACCAACCTGTGGCAGAACCTCGCTTAGTCGACTCAGTCCCCGACTTGATAACCGAATGCAGATTTAGCCCAGAAATTTTACATTCGCTTTGGTGAATAAGTCCAACACTACACTGTTAAAATAGTCCAGCAGCTGAATGGGTTCTCCCACACACACATAAGATATGCAAGGGCCCATAGAGCGACAGGAGACAACTGAGTTACTGGCGGTGCTTAGGACACCTGACGTCTAATATCAAGAGGAAAGGTTGATCAAGCACTCACTGCTTATGCAGTTACGTTGCATACACTTAAGCGCAATGTAGCCAGAATATCGTTCAGTCCCCTTACACTTTTTAATGGATAACATACTACAGCTGTAAAGCAATGAAACCTAGACTAGTTTAGGTGGCTTCATAAAGACCAACCGTCAACCATTGATGACACTACGTCGGTTCGCCCATCTACCTACAGGAACTACGCGAAAGCACATAAAGCGGCTTAGGACAACCGGATCGCCTGCCTTGCTCGAAGTGATCAAAGACAATGGTAGAGAGAATGGAATGCAAAGCTTCCATTGCTTACACAGACCCGTCCAACTTGCGTGAGCACAATGTGTTCTGAACCTCGTCCAACCGTTTTACTCCCTTTTCTTTGATAACGACTTGCGGCAGTATGTCAATAAAGTTGTGCTGTGTTTGATACAGTCCCCATAGCCTTCGCTGATTTAATTTTCTCAGTGCTGTTTTTATTTTTGCTTGAAAACCTTTGAGCTTTACGGTTAGGTTAAAGCGACCGATGTAAACCTTTCAACCTTGTTAGATGGGACGATCATTTCTGGTAACAAAATATCGGATTCCGATAAAACATTAAGCGGAAAATAAAAGGTGGTGGTGTAAGTTAGACCTAGGCTTCTCAAACAACCTGCCTTTTATGACAACTTCATTTTATGAAATAATGTACTCGAATTTATATCCTACTATATTTACGTGAGCTAGATGGCCAAAGACCAACAAATTTCTACATAGCTTAAGTAACAGGTGGAACACCGGTTTCCATTTAACGTCTTGTCTGCTTTGCAAGTAATTTTGCTTTATTAAGCGAGGTACGTGTACTGCGGCATACTCATGATTGAACTTTATTGTCTTCCAGTCAGCCCTACGAAAATATATAACATTATGCATTTAGTTATTCAATAATCGAGCAGCCAAGTAGGTTCGCATGCACAAAGTACTCGAGGGCCATATATTGACAGAGGACAACAGGATCGTCGCCTATCTGTTTCATTACCTACGGTCCGAGAGACGAATTTAGGAAACGTTCATTTAAGTTGGAAATGCGGCCCACATTGAGATGGCGCATTTGAACCCATTCTCAAACGGAGCGCTTCAGGTTGACGCTACAATGTGCTAGGTAACGTTTGTTTACGTAATAGTAGACAAGGCTATTTGGTAGTGAGACTTTCCGATAATCACACGGCTGCACTGGTCCATGTTCAGAGACAGAAGCACATACACTACGAGAAGACAGGTTGAAGATAAGGAATACTCAGCCACCACTTTTGCTCGAGGCGCTCGAGTTTCACGGTTAAGAAGGGTTTACAGTGTATACGCTAGTTACACAACACGGTTGGATTAGCATTACTGCGATGTAGTCTAAACATTTTCTAGGCACCTTACTCCTCATTTCTCGCAAGTACATTGATGGTATTTTGCTTTAAACTTTACGCGTCCAAATTGGTTGGCAAAGCGACAAAATTGGTTCTCAAATAGTTCAATTTGCTTATCGATAAGTCCTGGGGTTTTGCAAAAATTACCTTTGTTTTGCAAACTATCTAATATATTTTGCAACTGTCCAATATGTTTTGTCAAATATTCAGCTTAAGGTGGTACTGTTATATATAATTTTTGATTACTTGATGTATAGACGCATACGATTTTATACTTTTGTTTGTTACGTAGGTTTCTGAGTACAGCAGCCTCTTTTTCCGATGCATTTATTACTTCAGCTATGCAACCATCTACTTTATTTATGGTTTACATATATATATGAGACTTAACCTGAACGCACTTTACGTCCTATACTTATGTGGTATTCCTTCAGCAACTTAGAATTCTTTCTCCTGACCTTTATGCTATATTATTCATTCCCACGCTTCTCTGTTTGTCAAAGCTTGTTCCTTCTAGGGTAGTTGGCCCGAATGCACGCATATGGATATGATAACACTAGTTTGCTCTCACATCATGTGGTTACCTGAAGCCTAGTACTTGGATTCTCTTGACTAATTTCACCCAGCTTCAAGCTTATCCACTTGCCAACTGTCCTACTCTAACTTTTATTTTTCACCGATTACTATAATAATTACTTAGCACTGAATTCTTAAGATTTTTAATGTTTCACTACGCACACCGGTTACGTTTCACAATAAAACATAGCCTAAATTTACTGGTTTCTTGTGAACAGAGAATTCAGAGGAACAGACTGTCCATGGCTAGCCAGCAGTAACACAGCCAACTGCGTGGATTCAAGATAGCAAAGCTATCCGTTTGGTTGCATGGACGTGTTCAGAATTGCGTAATGACTGGTACAGTTTAGTCCTTTTAAGCATTACATCTGTGTTTGAATGCACCATTGTACTGGGTAGTTTTGGTAGTTGTTGGCACAAAAATGAAACGCATGTAGCGGTAATTTGAGGGTAAAGCTTATAAATGAGAAGGAAGATAACTTACAAACTGGTGGGTAAAAATTACTCAATTGTATGCCTTCTTCATTGAAAAACGAAGAAACGTGCCGCTATTTCTCCAGCAGCTGAGAGTAGTTTATTGACAGTCAAAAGGACTATCTGTTCATTGAAGCAAACCTGTAGGATCAATTTCACATAGGAAAGAAAGTCAGCTCCATAGCCTTTAAATTGGTGTGGCCTTATTATGCTTCATAGAAAGATGCTAGAGGGTGACGTGTATAAGTTAAATGGAGTATTGAAAGTAATAACCCAACTCTCTGGAAAAAATCTGTGCCGTTTCAAGATGTAATACATGGATGAAGAGCATGGGTCAAGATTTTACATGACATACGGAGTGAAACAAAAGTTTGTAAAAGTAAAGGGTTACAGCTGTTTATCGGCTTATTGCCAGCGAGGAGCCTCAAGGTAGGTTTAGATGTTACTCTTTCTACTCGAGTAATTAATGACTGGCAATGACCACCGGACCCGAATATCAATGCGCTGTCAGAAGTGCGTTTTAAAAGATCGTTGGACATACTCGTACTCAGTACTGCAGGATCCAGCAGGACTGATACTACATCTGTAGCAATGCCACAGGTACTATGCCTGCAATCCTTAGAATATCGGGAAGTGAAGGAGCTGACACAGGACAATGCTTCCGCTCGTTGCCACTCCATAAACTCAGTGATTGATTGCACCAACGGTTAGGAAATTATTTGTTATCGTGAGTCAGATACATCGAGCTATGAATAAACCTAACTTGCGTGCCTGCAATATGCATGTCATTTTCAAAACCTCGGTAGAAGGAAGTATTACATGCCTGCGAAAAATCATTGGGAATGCCCTATAATTCTGAAGTTTGCTATCGTTTGCCGTTGTAAAAGCTTGGCCTCATTCACTCACACAGACGTGTAGCAACTGCCTACCGAAAACCAATTTCTGTTTCATTTATTGGACACACTAGTATGTGCAGAGCAGAAAAGAGACTTTGTCAGCTCCGTCACTTCCTTCCTTTTATGGTTGTTACGCTGCAGTTGCAGCAAACATCGCGGTGGTGAAGGCTCATTAGATCATTGGATGAAAGAGTGCAGAAGGCAGCTCCTTGGTCATCTCCGTCACCACTAGAACGATACAGAAGAAAAACACAACTATGGATACTATACGCAAGATAAGTCAATAGAAATGCTTGCCAATGAAATAGATATACCATGTGGGAGTAGTTTAGATAAAGAGCTTTCAGAAAACGACGCAGAAGGATGAAACTCAGTACAGCATTGCTAATCATGGCCACCGGGTCAATTTCTAGGCTGATATATCTTTTAAAACATTGTTTGAATAAAACTGGCAAGGAAATTTGCCTTATGGCAAACTGTTCGCAACTACAAGGGAAATAAATAATTTCTTGCTTCTCGGACCTTACCTGGCATGCCTATGTAGTCATGAGCAACTAAATGTAGTTGCTTGACAGTGACCATATTTACTAGAATATCAAATTCGCCACGTCACATCGTTGTTAAACGGACAACTGTGGCATTTCATAGGGAGAAGGCTTGCCAGGCGAAATCTCACCAATAACTGGAACTCCGATGCAGAACCATTTTCTGGAGTGTATTGAACTCGAACCACCCAGCTGGCACCACGAGGAGGTTGTTTGGCTAGCCAGCCTGCAAGTGGGGTCGCAGGTAAGCTGAGAACAGTATCACAAATATACCAACTGTTGGGACACCCACAAGCGGCGAATAGAAGACATCATACGAAGCCCTCTACAGGCAACCTTCCTCCAATTTTCCCTAGAGTGAAACACTAGGGTATGGACGATACTTAATCGAACCGGCTGTGTGACAACACTGATCTCACCGTCACTAACTACATAACGCGTGGGGAGGCTAGCGCCTGCAATGCAGATGACAGAACCTTTCGTCTGATTTATAGGCATCAACGATAAGGTTGCTCAAACATAGAGCATATCCAAAGCACATTGAATTGCCTCAAACGCCCAGTGATATGCACGATATTCCAAAGCTTAAGTTCATTAGCGAACAATAGCGGTGGTACTTCAAGCTACTGGGGTTGGTCCGTGACAAAATTTTGAGAGGTAACGGCTTTAATACCAAGCCCCGGGGAACGCCACTAATTACAGCTTGTTTAAGTGTACTGCTGCGCTGCATGCGCACCCCCGGTTGTTACCCCTCGAGAAGAGCGGCAACTAATTTTAGAGCTACTCCAGATATCCCATTTGACCTCATCCGTAATAAGAATCGTCGAGGCAAGACGACTGTTGGGAGGTCAACGAAAAGAACGTCAGGAGCATGGCCGTTGTCTACTGCCTTAGTTTAGCTTCCAAGAGCTGCAGGTATTTCTGTCAGACACCGAAATAACTTACGGAATCCCTGCTGTGCAACACTGAGAAATATAAACTTATATAGGTGGTTATCCACCGAATCTCTGAGCAAAATAACAAACAGCTTAACCGCCAAGCTTGTCCAGCTGACAGAACGATGGTTCGCAAGCATTGTGCTGTCGCCGCCCCTACAAACCGGTCAGCCGTTTGCCCCCTTACACTTCGAGGGTAAGGCACAGCTGTCTAGCGATTTCGTAAACATGCATGTTCCTTAGATTGGTTGCGGTTGAGTCAGCCAAATCCTCCTCGTACAGACGACTAGCAGTCCTGATGTGTAGCTTACATTTGTTTCTAAGCGCTTGATAGCTTTCGTAGGTAGTGTTTAAAGAAGCCGCTTGGTATGTTCGGTAGAACTTAGAGCGCATCCTAAGCAGGTATTTACCTGTATGATCTAGCTGCCCGCCTCCCTTGATTCTTATTGTGAGCATTGTAGCAGACTTGAGGAAGGCTGAAGTCACCAGGTAGTACAACACTACTGGCAGCCTCACCACGCATCCGCAATAACCACCTTGGAGATACTTCCAGGACTTCAATATACCACCGCAACTGTAAACTAAGTAGCGGAAGCGCACACACAGTCGACAGTGCTTCACTAGTTAGTCGCTTTCGTTTCAGAGCCTCTGTCTCCTGCAGTGGGCCGCCAAGATCCCACAAGGTATGCAACAGGTCTCATTACGTTAGCTCAATCGATGTGGTTCAAGGAGCCCGTATGCATAGCAGCACAGGTCTGGTGTACCGGTGATCCAGTAGCCTACAGACGTTTCATAGCGCCAGCACCAATACTGCCGGTTTTGGGAGCATCTATACATATCATTCCAGGCCTGGTGTACCATTGATAGTATAGCCTACATAGGTCTCTTAGCACTAGCACCAATATAGTAGGTCACGGAGCACCTACGCATATCGGAGCAACTCAAGATAGCAGTAAATGCATTCTATGCCGGTGCACGCATTATCCCACATATGTCTCTTATTGCAAGAACAATACTAATCTCGAGCACCGCGCATCCGTGCCTCACACCACATGGCTGGTTTACCGGTAAAGTGCAGTAGCGTACAAAGATCCCATTGTACTAGGACTATTATTGTCAGTCCCTAACCATTTGTACATGGTACCACAGGCTTCGTGTACCCGTTGTGACAGGAGACCACAAATCTCATTGCAAGTGCACCACAAACGTCTTTCACAAAGTACCTATAGATAGCTGTATAACAGCACGGGCAGTGTGGATGTGCTCCCATGCATATAATAACCAAACTGTCAAACAGCTTAGAGGCACATATAAACTTTCCGGGAATGACGTTGTTTCGGCCCACACAGAGTGCTCACGCAAACGTGCCGGACAGGTCCTGTGTGTTACGTCAACACAGTGGAGTACTTTGTTTATCCCGATCCTGTCATTTACTGCTCCGTCATCTGTTTTCAATCCTTCTTCAATCGGACTACCAACTCTCAGTGCCCTGCAATAACCTAGTCTCAGCTGACCAGTCTGCTTCCCTTTGACTTCTTCCACACTATCGGGACGTTAACGTTCCAGGCTCAGTAGACACAACGCAATGCCTTCCTCACCGCGACAGCCTGCTGCGCTTGTTCACCCTTTATTACTGTAGTCACATCCAGCTTTAACTGTCCACCTCTCGACTCACTCCAACTGTCTCCCAAAATGAAATACAGCCTCAGTCACAATGCGCAGACTAATCCAGTCTCAGACTCCTGTGATCTTACTGATCATCGTTCAATCATTCTTCAATCGGACGGCCAACTCTCAGCGCCCTGCCCTAATTTAGCCTAATCCCATGAGCCAAATAATCTGAGAGTACAGGTTACCGGGATGTTAGCGGTCTAGGCTCGGTCGATTCAAAGCCCTGTTTCCCTCACCTCGACACCTGCTAGAATTCTGTGACGTTGCGACCATT
Organism: Dicrocoelium dendriticum; assembly: GCA_944474145.2. Classification (NCBI taxonomy): domain Eukaryota; kingdom Metazoa; phylum Platyhelminthes; class Trematoda; order Plagiorchiida; family Dicrocoeliidae; genus Dicrocoelium; species Dicrocoelium dendriticum. The sequence continues at coordinate 69,695,558 of OX104068.1, read as the reverse complement.
GCACGGAAGACTGAACGCTCTGTCTTCCTTACCTCTAGAGCCACGTTAACGGTCGCACTACTTAGCCTTCAAAGTCCACTCTCGAATCCGCCCTCCCCTCCTCACGCTCTGTCTTCATTTCTTCTTCATCCGGAGAGCGTGCTCTCTGTGCCCTGCCCTAGTATCCTCTTTGATTGCTTCCTAACTAGAGAAATGTAGTTCTAGGCCCTGCTTCACACACACAACATCTCACAAATTGCGAGCCTGCCTGACTTGTATACCTTATATTCAAATATCCTCATCAACCCCTAACCTATCCATCTCTGCCGATTATTTATTTATATTCCCTCCTCAAATGTACGACTTACTTTAAATGTGCAGACTAATCCAATCTCGACTGATCGGTCCCCTGCGCTCCAAGTTCTCTCAGACTGCTGTGATGTTACCGGCAGTTACTCGGAAGACCGAAAGCTCTGTTCCCAATACCTCATGATCCTCATGGACTTTTTCACACCTTATAAGTAAGCCTCTTTCTATCCGGACCGTCTCTCCTCCTTATGACGCTATCTACTTTCATTTCTTCTCTAAGCGGACTGCCAACGCTCAGTGCCCTGTAGTGACGTAGTCACATCTGACCGGTCTGCTTCTTTGACCTTTTCCAGACCAACAACATTTAAACGGTATTGACTCTGTAGACTCAAAGCTATGTCGCACTTACGTTGACAACCTGCTAGACTTGTTCGCTCTCTATTTATATAGGCGCCTACGCCTCTACCCTGTCCACCTCTCGACCCACTCCGTTTCCCTCCAAAATTAGCTGTTTGACTCAATCTCGTTTCGCCACTAATCCTCTCTCGTCTGATCGGTCTCCTGTTCTCCAGCTTCTCTCAGACTCCCACCTGACTTGCATACTTTATATCCATGTAGCCTCTTGCATCCCAAACCTATCCGTCTCTGCCGACTCTTTATTCATCTTCCCACCTTAACTGTTCGACGTACACTCAACGTGCCGACTAATCCAATCTCGTCTGATCGGCACCCTGCTGTCCGAGGTCACTCAGACTGCTGTGACGTTACCGGCATTTGAAGAGAAGACCGAACGCGCTTTCCCCATTTCCTCGCGAGCCCCACGGACTTTTCCACACCCTATAAGTAAGCAGTTTTCTTTCCGGACCGTCGCTCCTCCTTGTGGCGTTCTCTACCTTCATCTCTTCTATAATCGGACTGCCAACGCTCAGTGCCCTGTAATAAGCTAGTCTCACCTGACGGGTCTACTCCTTTGACCTCTTCCAGACCAGCAAGTTATATCGACCTAGGCCCTGTAGACTCAAATCTATATCTCGCTTACACTGACAGCCCGGTAGACTTGTTTACCCTTTATTAACACAGACACTTCCATCAGTATACTGTACACTCAATCTTTTTCCAGTCGGACGTCCATCTCCCAGTGCCCTGCAATAACCTAGTCTCATCTGACCGGTCTGCTTCTTTGACCTTTTCCAGATCAGCAACATTTAAACGGTCTTGACTCTGTAGGCTCAAAGCTATGTCGCACTTACATTGACAGCCTTTTAGAATTGTTCGCAACGTATTTATAAAGGCACCTCTACATCAAATCTGTCCACCTCTCGATCCAATCCAATTGCCTTCCAAAATCAATCCCTCTTTGCCGACTAATCCAGTCTCAACTGATTAGTCTCCTGCTCACCGACTCCTGTGACGATACTGGCCATCGTTCCGATGACTGAGCGCCGGCTGTATTCAATCCTTCTTTAATCGGACGGCCGCCTCTTTGTGCCATATCCTAATTTAGCCGTAGCTGATCAGTCAAACTCCCTGGAACTACTACCAGGCTACCGGGATGTTAGCGGTCTAACCTCCGTCGATCCAAACAGTGGCTCACTCACCGCGACAGCCTGCTGGACTTGTTCGCCCTATGTTAACCTAACCACTTCCATCTCTGACCAGTCCCATCCTACGGCCTCCACTTATCTTCCCAAGTGAACCATGGGACTCAATCACAATGCGCCGACCAAATCCAATCTCGGCTGATCGGTCACCTTCTCTCCAAATTTGTGAGGCTGCCTGCCATGATCGGAAGACGGAACGCTCTGTCACTATTACCTCGAGAGCCACGTTAACTGTCGCATTTCTTATCCGTAAACGTAAACTCTGGACTCTGTCCTCTTCTTATCGCGCTCTGCTTTTATTTCTTCTTCATCCGGAGAGCGTGCTCTCAGTGCCCTGCTCTATTATCCTCTTTGATTATCGATATTTAGTTCTAGGCTCTGCTTCACTAACGTAACATCTCACAAATTGCGAGCCTGCCTGACTTGCATGCCTTATATTCAAATGACATCTTCCATCCCTAAACTGTCTAACTCTGTCGATTCTTTATTTACATTCCCACCTCAAATGTACGACTTACTTTAAATGTGCCGACTAATCCAGTCTCAACTGATCGGTCCCCTGCGCTCCAAGTTCTCTCAGACTGCTGTGCCGTTACCGGCATTTACTCGGAAGACCGAAAGCTCTGTTCCCAATACCTCATGATACTCATGGACTTTTTCACACCTTATATGAAAGCCTCTGTGTATCCGGACCGTCTCTCCTCCTTATGACGATCTCTACTTTCATTTCTTCTCTAAGCGGACTGCCAACTCTCAGTGCCCTGTAATAACGTAATCACATCTTACCGGTCTGTTTCTTTGACCTTTTCCAGACCAGCAACATTTAAACGGTATTAACTCTGTAGACTCAAAGCTATGTCGCACATACATTGGCAGCCTGCTAGACTTGTTCGCCCTCCATTTATATAGGCGCCTACGCCTCTATCCTGTCCACCTCTCGACCTACTCCATTTACCCTACAACATCAGCCGTTTGACTCAATCTCTTGTTGCCGACTGGTCCTGTCTCGTCTGATCGGTCTCCTTCTCTCCAACGTCTCTCAGGTTTCTGTGACATTGCTGTTCATTGTTCCGATGACTGAGCGCCGGCTGTATTCAATCCTTCTTTAATCGGACGGCCGCCTCTTTGTGCCATATCCTAATTTAGCCGTAGCTGATCAGTCAAACTCCCTGGAACTACTACCAGGCTACCGGGATGTTAGCGGTCTAACCTCCGTCGATCCAAACAGTGGCTCACTCACCGCGACAGCCTGCTGGACTTGTTCGCCCTATGTTAACCTAACCACTTCCATCTCTGACCAGTCCCATCCTACGACCTCCACTTATCTTCCCAAGTGAACCATGGGACTCAATCACAATGCGCCGACCAAATCCAATCTCAGCTGATCGGTCACCTTCTCTCCAAATTTGTGAGGCTGCCTGCCATGCTCGGAAGACGGAACGCTCTGTCACTATTACCTCGAGAGCCACGTTAACTGTCGCATTTCTTATCCGTAAACGTAAACTCTGGACTCTGTCCTCTTCTTATCGCGCTCTGCCTTTATTTCTTCTTCATCCGGAGAGCGAGCTCTCAGTGCCCTGCCCTATTATCCTCTTTGATTGCTTCCTAACTTTCGAAATGTTGTTTTAGGCTCTGCGTCACCAACACACAACTATTCTCACAAATTGCGAGCCTGCCTGACTTTCTTGCTTTATATTCAAGTGGCCTCTTTCATCCCCAACCTATCCTTCTCTGCCGACTCTTTATTTAAGTTCCCACCTTTACTGTTTGACGTGCACTAAGCGTGCCGACTAATTTGGTCTTGTCTGATTGGCACCCTGCTCTCCGAGGTCGCTCAGACTGCTGTGACGTTATCGGCATTTGAAGAGAAGACCGAACGCGCTTTCCCTATTTCCTCGCGGGTCTCACGGACTTTTCCACACCCTATAAGTAAGCAGTTTTCTTTCCGGTCCGTCGCTCCTCCTTATGTCGCTCTCTGCTTTCATCTCTTATATAATCGGACTGCCAACTCTCCGTGCTCTGTAATAACCTAGTCTCACCTGACCGGTCTGCTCCTTTGACCTTTTCCAGACTAGCAAGATATATCGATCTAATCTCTGTAGACTCAAAACTATGTCTTGCTTGCATTGGCAGCCCGGTAGACTTGTTTACCCTTTAATAATATAGGCACTTCCATCGGTAAACTGTACACTCAAACCTTGTTCAGTCGGACGACCAACGTTTAGTGCCATGCCTTTCTTTATCACCATCTTATCAATGAAATTCTCTGGGACTACTACGAGGCCTCCGTATGTATCGACTAATCAAGGCTCGTCTGTCTCCGGCTCTCAGAGTTCTCTCAGGCTACCGGGATATCACCGGTGATTTTTCAGGACGGAACGATTCATACTTCGCAAGAGAGCGTCCTTGGTTTCACCACACTTTAGCAGTACAACTTTTTCATCCTGACAATCGTCTCCTAATTACTCTCACGAGTTACGCTTCGCATTGCCGTCCGCATTCATTCGCTCATAGCGGATTCTTTAAATTTCCTTTTCTTCTTGGAACGTTGCTTTACCAATGTTGCTCCCGCATTCGGTTTCAACCTAGTTGTCCCTAGTTTCACCTAAGAGATCTCTTGCATTCGGACTGCTGTCATTAACTTCGGTTTACCTGTTTCTCGCCAACAATCGTATTAATCGTTTAACTTTTGTCAACAAGCTTTGTTATATACGTCTCTTGACCCTGCTCGTGCAGATTCTTCTTTCTACCTAGTAGTTGTAGTCTGAGTCACACCAGCGACGTGATGTAAGGAACGCGCTCGCAAATCATGTATACTAAACAAAATTACATAAGTTTTAACCTATCATATGCACCGTTGCGCGCCACCAGTCTGTGTTTGTGCTTCTTGATTCATTGCTGTTTTGCTGCGTCTAGTCCGTTGCCCGTTTTCTCCCGAGATTTCCACAGTTACATTCGCCAAAACAAGAAGGTTTATCAACTGGGAGTGATCGACCCACTCTCAATAGTTAGCTGGATTAAACGTTTGATCTTTTCTCCGGGAGATGAAGAACCCACACATCGTTCCAAATGGAGCTGTTTCCGGCATTCTGGAGAAGGTATCATCACGGGGTCTAAACAAATGGGTTTAGCTCGCTTCGTACTCACAGTAGAATAATTTACTCACCTAGAATAATATGTTTACATGGATCCACTGTTCCACCACCAAAGACAGCCAATTCTGGCGTGATTACCTTCACTGCCTCAAACATTTCGATTCTCCAGTCACCTGGAGCTTTTCTGATGTCATTTCATGGACAGCATTGCGCGCATATAAGCGGCTTTTCCGCTTACCTTTCATGGAGTTTTCACTTGGCCATGTAGACAAGTACACTTACATTGGAAGGAATTCCTTGTCCACTTTGCGGAGAATAGCATGCTTTCCTGTTATGGACATTTTCAGACACAAGAAACAACTGCACTCACCGTCCCTATGACAGGTCCAGCATGGATAGCTGGACACGGGTTGCGAGCCGGACAAGAATATAATAGCAAAAACCGGCCACTAGTAACAATGTGTTTACTCACCTGCATCAATATCATTCAACTCTGCGACTCTTTTCCAACATTGACCGGCTTCAACGACTACTGCCGGATCATTACTAACCCATTCGGCCGACGAATGAAGAATTTTGGCTTTCAACAGACTGCGAATAATAGAGCACAAAATCGGTCTATACGATGCATAGCCGACTAGCACTACAGTTCAACGGAAGCTACGACAGTGTTCCAGGAAGTGGTGGGTTTTCGCCTGGCAAGCGTTCTTCTTATAAAATGCCACAAATGTGCGCTAAACAACGTTGCAACTTGGTGGATGTGACTCGCCACAAAATAAAGTCACAGCTATACATTTCACCCTGACGCAGTCCTCAGCCTTCTACATCCAAACTGTGCAACTAATTCTGCTATGAAGAATGCTTTAGTGCAGTACAGATCATCCCGGCTTCGTAATGGTCATTGATTGCACTAAACCTTGTTTGGGCTTCTGTGCTCATGGATCACTACATGGCAAATTTACCCCCAACTTATATTTTGACGCAACAGATTTGCGCGCCACAGCGTCATCATTGTCCCTGATCTGACTATTACCTGACAATATGCTTGCTCATATGGACCACATCATTCGTTTATTCCTTTCATTAAAACGAAATGTTTTAATATCCCAAAGAAGCTATGCTTGTATGCACATTTTATCCCGCCTTTACAAGTGTGTCCCGTTTTACAGAGAATATACCATTTATTTGTTTATTTATGCGCAAGGAAAACAGGGGAATTGCGGCCCAGTTAAACAACCATTTGGCCATGCCTGTGAGGACTGCAGGGCCACCGTCTTGTCTATTTGCCGAAGGTTCTAATCAATAATGTCAACCGAATAGTTCCATCGGGTGGGCAAATTTGTAGCACACGGAAATGAAACAGGGGTGGCCCTAAGGCGGGCCCATTTGGCGTTCTTACCTGCTGAGCCGTCCCCATTAAAGCAAAGTCGTACTCCTCGGCTGCAGTGGTTTAAGGACAACGGCAGACGACTAACGTCTAGCAGACAACTCATTTAAGTCCCCTGTAAAACGGTGGGCACCCCTGAAAACCGTTTATTTGCAGTGGAATCCAAATCTACACCGACAGGGATGAAGATACCAACATGCTAAGATTAATTCAAATGCAGCTTTCAGATAGGCCGTAGCTCCGCCGAAGTGTTCTTGTTATTTTCGTCGACTCTAAATCATTCCTTAAGCACATAGGCATGCCTGGTACCTTGTCTGTACGCTGTTACACATATCGATAGCTGCAACCGGGTGCCGCGTCACAAGTATCTAAAGTATCTTTGCGAAGGTAATAACTATTTTAAGGCGGTTACTTTCTTACGCGTGGGAAGTAGATGGAGTGGAGGACGTCGTTATATTAGGAGATGGTGTACGGCGCGAAGCTGAGACTAAATTACTTGATTCCAGCTCACGCGTGTTGCTGATACATGACGGTTTCTTGGTTACTGTGACTGCCACTATGTCCCTGGAGCAAACTTCGCAACCGTCGATTGTGTTCTTCACCAGCCATTTACGATGACACAGTAGCCGGTTGTGCATGCCATGCATACCGGTACCTGCAACAGTTTCACCGCAAGCGACGCAACAACTACTCCACGTACCAGCTTTGTGTTGCCGTGATTGCCTATGCCATGTTTGGTAGTGTGACTCATCACTTTCGGCTGATGCACCTGGTGCTACGGCAATAAGCTCAGCTGTTTGTTTAATGCGACTGTCGATGAATCTGATACTGCACTGGGGTTCCCGTCTCCCAAGGACTTAGGCCGAGCAGGATGTTTTGCTACGTGGACATTGGACTGCCTCGAGGTCACTACCTTTACATTCCGAAGCAACTTGGACTCGCCCAGGATGTTGTAATTCGCCAACCATCGAACACTGATGGCCAAGCCTTCTAAGAAGGAATGAAACGGTTGTTAATAGTGTTCTCAACATGCACCAATCCTGCTTGAGCGCAGGTTGCTTACGACCGCTTGATGAACATGCAGTAGGATGTTAGATAACGTACAAAATGAGGATCCGTCTTCTGAAGTACGCTCAGATTGTGCTGGAACCTAGCACAAATTAAATGTATGAAACGTAGCAAACTCGGTCTCAGTATCAATTCTAGCCGTTTGGTGAAATCAGTAGCGTTTGCGGGAGCCATAATCCTACAGAACGTAATACAACAATTCGCTTCACTCACTGCTTTCAAACGGCCTCGCGGATTTTTAAGTAGCACAGCAGAATGTCACAATGAAATAGTGCTAGTGCCGCGCACATTTGAGCAAGCTTTTTATCAATAATGAAAGTGCTTACGGAAAAATCACTTATAACTGTACTAAGAATTTGAACATTTCCTTACGCAAAAACCATAAAAACCGGGCTGCCGTAACCTATGCCGTCTGTTATCAAAAACTGGTATAACTTGAAACTGTAGCAAAAGTTAACGACAAATAGCATATGTACCAAAAGCGGTTTGTACCATACGTTGCAACCGCGCACAAGGCGTGTGAAAAGCGTCGAAACATTTGCGCACACTTATTACGATCAAAGCACACGTGCGTCAGAAAGCCTTCTTCAAAAATGTGTTGTTAGAAACCATTCTGTTCCATGCTCTGTAGGGTCTGTTGCACACTGACTGGCAATAATACCGTGACATTTCATCTGTGTGTCACGGGTGAGCGTACAGTAGGGGCGTCGTCGCTGGCGATGTGTTTGCAGCATGCATTCGCGATATGTTGCTTTATGTCGCACGTTATGTTGGTGTATCGAAATAGCTCAGCGGACTTATTAAATTCCACCTCCGTAAGCTGCCGGTTTAAAGGGTGCCTTGTGAAAAGAAATCTACTGCATGGATGGTGGTGGACCAGGCATAATATTAGCCACTTCAGCTTACGGCCATCACTAGCAATATTAACGCAAGCGCTACAATCGGTGTCTTACAAACTAGATTAACATGAACAACAGAATTATAAATCACAAACTAGACTCGCCATATTCCTTTGTTTCCTTTTCTGCAATGCTTACCGTATGCAGTTATGCACGATGCGATCATACTTCACGCAGAAATATTTGCTTCTTTTGCTAACACAGCAAATAAAGTTGACGTTTTTAGTGCATAAATGACAAAAGAGCAAATAGAATGCATCAACGCTATGGAACGAATGTCTAGGTAAGATGCTGTCAAAGGCAGTCTCCACGGTTGCAATTTGGAATAACAGCCAAAACGACCTATTTCATTAGACCTCACTTAAACAAGCGATGAACCTCAGGTTTAGCTATTGCAGTAAATTTTTAGAAAGTACTCTACACACTTGAATTTTACGTGGCAAGCTTAATGCAAACTAATTTTTGCTTACAAATATTTCCCGCAATTCATAATGTTAGAAAAGGCTCGAAACTGTTCTGGCGCGCGTCTACATTTGAATGGTTACATCAACAACACTCTCCCGTCTGCCTCACGGAGTGTCATTCCTGCTCAATTACCGGAGGAGAACAAGAACACGACGACAGTGGTTAACTATAACTTCCTTTTTTCCAATTTACCTCATGTTGATTACTTTTCGTAGAGGCTACGTTTTGTGTACTAGAACTTCGTTATGAACCCTTGGAGTTCTTCCGTGCTTGCTGGTTAAAATAGTGGCCACCTACCAAGTCTCAAGAACCAGAAATCCAGCATCATTAGTCCAATGAAGCGCTAGCCGAAAACGACCGAAAAGACTGAGGAGGAAAGCCATTCTGATGCTGTTGACCCATGACAAGACTCTTCACATCACTGGATGATTTGTCCTTCACTTTGAAGAATAAATAAAAAAGAAATAGTGCATAATTAGATTTATAGACACACCACATCAGGCGTGATCAAGGTTTACAGGCAGTTGTGTATCACATTGACACGTTGGGTTTAATGGTGTGTAGTGTAAACGATCAAGGCACAATAAGTGCTGTGAAACGGTACTTGTAGACGGAGAGTATCATATTCTTGCACGTGTCGAGACAAAGTTGAAATATGAGTCTAGTCGACTTGCCAACATGTAGTTGTGGACTGTGCCTATTCAGGGGCAAGTCACAACTGCTACGACTCAGTGTTGTTAAACAGACATTGGTGGATTTTTCCATGGAGAACACTTTCCAGGCGTAAACCCCCACGTCCTGCAACGCTACCATAAAGCATTTTGAACACTAGTGTGTAACTGTCAAAGCCGCCTGACGACTGATCTCATATCCGGTTAATCGCAGTCAACTGGTTCCCAATTTCCGCTGTTGGCTAGACAAATGGCTTGATCAAAGCCGCCATACTTGTTGAGACCGGTTGAGTGTGGGAACGTCAAGAATAGTAGTCTTGTTGTATCCAGAGCAGCAAAGTTTCAAACTTTCTGCTATCTGGATTTTTCAGACGTACACTTTGCGGGTGTGTGACGACTTGTCCAGCTCTCCATACTGGACATCGATGGCGGTGAGTTCATTTGCGTCCCTTTGGTAAGAAATCACGCTCCATGTAGGTCCTCGTCGGTTAATACGTACGTCCTGGGCGAAAACTGTTCCTCAGTCCAATCCCAGATCTCCAACAATTTCCGGTCTTCGGAGAAAAGGGAAACTAAGGGACACTTGGAAGAAGACCGCAAGAAAAGGCGGGGAGTTAAGCATTGTTAAAGTCTTATGTTGCAACATCTGGAGTTGAGAAAAAATCGTGTACTTTGTGCAACAATGATTATGTTGAAAAAGTCTTTTGAACGTCTTATAGAATCAATAGCCGTATTCGTAGATTGTTGCCGTTTGCGTAGAGACAAGGGCGTTATATCATTAAGTAATTCACGAGCTATCAGGCTAGTACGGGGAAACCGTTGCGTGGAGAAAGAGGAAAATGAATAGAAGATTGCTGGTGATTGCATGATATATGAAAAGCAAGCAGCCAGACCAATACCATAGGGAGCGCAGAATAAGCAAGGCAAAAACAAATATTATGTCATGGGAAGGCTCTTAATGTTCAATTGTTCGTAAGGCCGCGGAAAGATTCGACGCAGACATTCTAAGAAAATCAGGGTTATTGCGATAAAAAGTGGCTCCTAAAAATCTAGGGCAAAATTTGGAGACATGAAGCTTACGACCAATAGCTGCTTCTAAACGGAGATGCCAAAGTTAAGACGATCGACAGATGGTGGCTCTAGGATAGACTACCAATGACCAGATGTAGCCATTCCAGTAAGTCGTTTGGTCACTAGTTCACGCCTACGGGGTCACATAATGCATCAACCATCCAACGAAGATAAGTGATACAGACATTCCAATAGAATGTATGATAGAGAGATATGGAGTATATCCTAGCAAGCTCAAAATCTATGCAGAAGAAGCACGGAGCCTACGACGAATCGCTGCAAAGAGGTGAGGAAGCTAAGAAGAGTGACAGCTAACGGCGCCAGGAGCAAGTGTAGCAGTGGCCGGCAAACGCTTTTGGATGAAGCCTTCTAATTTCCAGTAGATACTTACAGTGATAGAATAAGTCAACAAACCAGCGAAGGTATGTGATGCAAACAATCCAAGAGAGTAAGAGTTGGAGAGCTAAGGAGTGGCTCCTAGAGCAAAGATGTTAGCTACCTAAAATGACTCGCTGCAGCTGAAACGTGGTGACGTAGGTAATACGGAGAACTGATAATGGTACTAAATGAGAGAGAGTGTAGACGACTAGCAATAGCATTTGGGTGAAGCCTTTTGCTTGCTAGTGGATGCCAAGAGTTTATTCAGAATATATCAACCAACTGCTAATATATGTGACTTAGACACTCCCAAAGAGTAAAGTTTGCAGGAATAAATGCCTGGCTCTTAGCAATCTCCGGATTTTTCGCAGAGATGCCTGGAGCATACGAACAATGGCTGCTGTTAAACAGATGTGTCAGAGGTAAGATGAAGAACAGATAATGGCGCTAGGATTTGGAGTATAAGTGATTAGCAGTGGCATTTGGAGGAAGCCATTTAGTTACCAATTTCTACATATATTGTCCCAATATATGTCAACAAAATGCTAATGTAGGTGAGAAAGCTCTTCAAAAATTAAATGTTGGATTGAGAAAAGATTGGCTCCAAGCAAACCCCGTATATACGCGTAGATGCTTGAAGCTTACAAAGAATAGCTGCGGCTAGAGAGAGGAATAATGAGGAAGAGATAAGGGCTCTAGGATTGAGAGCATCAGGGATCAATATTGGCATGTGGATGGAGCCTTCTATTTACCAGTGGATACCTACCATTTCCCAGAATAAACCAACAGGCAGCCAATGAATGTGCCGCAGACCGTCTTAGATAGTAAGGGTTGGAGAAACCAAACAGTGGCGCTTGGCAGGCTCCGGATAATTGCGGATTCACAGAGCCTGCGACCGCTGGCTGCTTATAAACAGTGGTCTAATTTAAGACAATCAACGGATGGTAGCGCAAGGAACAGCTATCGGTGCTCAGATGTAGCCATTCCAATAAGACGCTTGGTCCCTGGTGTATACCTACTGGGTCAGAATGCATCAGCATGCGATTAAAGGTAAGTCGTTACAGGCGCATGGCATTGCACTCAGCTTTATATTTAGACGAATTATGCCCGATTCGGTCAGAGCAGGTCGGCCATTGGTCTATGTCCGGGGCCATGTTGCAGATGCTGCAACGGGAGTCCCATCGTCTTGCACCGGAACGTTCACTGCCATTTCTCGCTCTCAGTGAGCTTAAGAGATACGGTGAAGGGTTAACGGACCCAGTCTTAAAAAGCAGAGTCGTAAGTGGCAAGTTCATCTTACCATTCAAAGAGTTTCAGTCAAGCAGGGGTCTGCTTTGCACAGGGTGCACATAAAACTCTTCATCCTCGGTACCATGGAGCGGCTAAAAATAAGGTCAGTTGCCGCAGAACTCAATTACGCAGGCGCGCGCGGTCCGTTTGCATTCAGACGGACAACTATGAATGGCGTTGTACACTGTATGTTGGCATACCTTTATCCATAATAACTACGACGACATCCTTCGGCAACCCATGGGTTCTGTAGCTCCCGATGCGGATATTACGCGCCAGCTCGAAGCGTGGTTGCCCCCTGCACAGCATAAGCGACCGTCGGTTAAGCAAACTACAGGATGCAGTGACATCGAAGTAAGCCCACTGCTGCAGCATGAACATATTTAGCCTCCTACGTTGTCCATCGCCGAAGCGGAGTCAACACTTTGACAATGGCGTTTATGGCTACAAACCCGGCTTTTGTACCATACACCTTTATGTACATAAACCATGCTTATAACCCGGCTGTCATTTTCTTTTGCTTTGTGATGTTCTTAAGTGCATGACAAGCACCAGTTTGCTTTCTGACCGGCAGTGTGAAGCGCAAACGAATATGCGTTCCTACGCTCTGCAAACATGTCAACACGTACTGCGTGAACCTTAGGTCGAAATTCTCGTGAGAATCGATAGACACTAATTGCGTGGTAGTGTGCTTTCTGCATTCGGATATCGATTGTGGGCAATCAAGGTTTCTGGAGCTGTCGGAGTGCCACTCAGGGCTTGAATTTCTATTGATCAACGGTAGAAGCATTTTTATTGGTCCGCCGTAAACTAGACAAAATCCCTTACTAGCCTTCTCACAGTACACGAGCCTGTCCATTTTTACCTAATGCTCTCATGGGAACGTTTAGGAAGCTAAGCAGGAGAGGATTGGGACATGTACTACCAAGGCACACACCTCATAGTAATGTACCTATTGGGCCTGCTTTTTGTGGCATAATCAAGAAACAGTTTCAGCGTAATTCCTTTTGCACATTGCACTGTATCCGTCACAAGTCGAAATGGCTTAGGGTAGAATTTTCACACTGTTTGGTTGCATGATTGTCCTTTTTTCGGCTCGAAACCTGTTTCTCTATTTCCAATTTCTCCGAGGTGTGGAATTTTATTAAGATCGGGGATCAGAGTGAGGAACTGCCTCCGTCTGTGGTGGGATGAAATAACCAACAAGGACTCACCTGGATCACGGCGTTGTACCAACACCAACCGCTCGCATGCGAGACAACGACTGATGTCCAGTGAGGATAGCTGGACACGAATTCCTGACACTCTAGCAAGTAGACTAAATCAGAGGAAGTGTTACCACAAATACTTTGGTAATTGAGCTTACATGCACAAGTATTCACCCTGCTCGACTGGCCTTAACCACTCTGTCGGGCCCTGACTGAGCTATCTGATCAGCCAACAGAGGACTATTCGACAGCGAATAACAGTGAAAAACCGTTGCAAAGGGGATTTGCCAGATGTACATGACCATTCAACTTAAGCGACGACAGCGTTCCAGGCGTAATGGGTTTTCGTCTGGCAAACGTTTTTCCTATAAAAAGCAACCAAAGTCCGTTTATCAACACTGCGACGTGTGGGATGTAACTCGCCACTGCGTAAAGTCACTGTACACAAGTACATTTAGCAATTTAACCAGAGAAACTTTTTCACTATTCTATTGATAAGTACAAAAGGGTTGCTCTCAGTCTCCGCATACTGGCATAACTTTACCTACTGTGCTTCTCCTGTTTACGCTATGCACACATGAATCTAGTTCATCGTCATGCAGGCCCTTAGTGGCACAGCAAAAGTGTGGGTGCATGGTAGCGTAGCTATGCGATTGGCTGAATAGACGTGTTCAGAAGCGCGTAGAGACGTGTACTTGCTGGTCCGTTTAACCTGCAACTTGGTGTTGGAATGCACCAGATTGGTGGTTACCAATAGTAGCCGTTGACACCAAAATGAACCGCATGTAATATGTAATTTGGGAGTGACGTTGATAAATGAAAAGCAAGATTAGTTGCTATCTAGTAGGTAAAAATACCGCACTTTCATTGTTCCTTCATTTGAAAACAAAGAAATTAGCTGCTATTTTTCGGTCAGCTGAGAGTAGATTATTGACGGTCAAAATGACGGTTCCTCCATTGAAGTAAACCGGAAGAATAACTTTCGCATGGAGAAGAAGATGCTGGTCGATATGCTGGAAAACTTTTTGCCGTATTATGCTATCTAGTAGGGTAATAGAAGGTCAGACAACACGGAATGGCAAGTAATGAAAGTAATACCCCGCTGTCTAGAAACAGAAATCTTTACCGGTTCACGACGAAGTGAAGAATCTGACACGCCACCTCTTTTCTGCTCTCTACCACTCAACCGACTCAAAGCTGTATTGCACTTACAGTTAGCAAATTAACTGTCCTCTTGAGTCGAATACGACCAGCTATCTGTAAGTATAATATACGTGCCTGCCGCGTACACTTCGGTTCAAATACCCCGGTAGAACGGTGGATGGCATGGCTATAAGAACTAATTTGGGACGCCCTATAATTCTGAAGTTTGATAGTATCTGCCTTTATAAAACAGTGACCGCCTTTACGCCCATGGAGGTGTAGCGAGTGCCGACCGAAATCAGTTTCTGTTTCATTCGTTGCACGCATTAGAATGTGGAGAGCCGAACGGAGACACTTTGTCAGCTCCGTCACCTCCATTGTGTGGCTGTCTCGTTGCAGTGGTAGCAAATACCACGGTGGTGAAGGAGCATTTGATCAATAGATGTTAGAGAGCGGAAGGAACGTTCTTGGTCAGCTCCGTCCATTCCCGATCTTTGAAGAGGGAAAGCACAATTATGGATGCAACAAAGGAGATACGTCAATAGAGTTGGTTGCTAATGAATGAGATATACACTGTGGTAGGAATAGTTTTAATAACCAACTTTCAGTAAATGATGTTAAAAGATGAAATACTGTACCTCAATAATACTGTGTGGTATCAAATTGATTGCTAGGCTCCAGGTGTCACGTCCGATTCCAACTTTAATGGAAGTTGTTGATGTGGGCCGGTAGCAAAGCCTTCCGTGAAGTCAACGAAAGCGTGTAAATAGCGTTATCTACCGTTTCCCTGATCAATATTCCAAACAACTTAACTGCTACACTTGTCAAGCTGACACAGCAATGATTCGCGGGCATTGAACTGGCACCACCCTTAAAATGGGACAGATTATTGTCACTCTCCATTCGGCAGTAAAGGCGCAGCTATCAAGCGATACTGTAACTAGGTATGTTTATTGGATTTGTGGCGGCTGCGTCAGCCAAACCATTCTCGTACTGAAGACGAGCAGTCCTGATATGCGGCTTACATTTATTTCTAAACGCTTGGTAGCTTACGTAGGTATTGTTTGATGAAGTCACTTGTTAATTTCGGCGGCAAGTAGCGCGCTTCCTGAGCAGGCATTTACCTGTACGATCTATCCAAGGAGGTGGCTCTTGTGCCACCCTTTACTTAGTATGATTAGTGTATCAGACTTCAACGAGGTTAAAGTCACCAGATATTAAATAGACGCCTTTTGGCAGCGCCATTAAGAATACACTGTGTACCCTACCGCGAGATACTTCCTGGACTTCGGCATGCCACTAAAACTGTAAAATGAATAGAGAAAGTGCATACTGCAGTTTTGCACAGCTGAGATAAGCGCACACGTTGAGCGTTGTTATAACCATGTAAGTCCACAGACACCTCAAGCATGTGATGAAAGCATGAAGTTGTTGGCAAGTTAGCTGGTTGTGGGCGCTGTGGCATCACAATCCTAGTGGATGCCATTGGAACTGAAGCAAACATGAGCCAAAAGCCAGGATAGAAACGGAAATTTTGAAGGTTGTGGGCACTACGGCTTCACAGTGTCCACTGTATCCTGTTGTGTTGATGCGATTAGCCTGTCGCTGTTGAATCCAGGCGACCAGATATGGGAGGATTGAAAAAATACGGAAGCGCTCAGTATCCTGGCCTCGGAGCTCCTATACATGGCAACAAAAGCCAGCTGTACTGGTGGTACGGTACCCTACGTAAGGCTCTCAGCAATAGCAGCAATGATGTACTTCTCGGAGCCCCTGTACCTGTCATCCCAGGCCTAGTGTATGGTTACACAGTACCCTATATAGGTCTCTGAGCGCTATCGCCAAGAATGTTGGTCCCGGAGCCTGTATACATATCATCACAGGTCTGATGTACCAGTGATACCGTGCCCTACATAGGTATCTTAGCGCTACCACCAAGGGTGTAGGCTTCGGTGCCCCGTATATATCAGCAAAGGCCTAGTGTACTAGTGAAACAGTACTACATAGGTCACTTAGCGCTATCACCAAGAACGTAGGCCTCGAAACCTTTATACATATAAATAAATGTATAGTTTATTATCGAATTTATCGAGACACCAACCAGGCATGATCAACAGCTATATGCAATTATATTTCGCAACCAACACGTTGCTATGTCGGTAATCGGCAGTAAACCGAAAGTTGTACAGGCTGTAGAAATGGCAAAAGTCACCTTGAGGAATAAAGGCGTCAATGAATGACGGAACGTTGGGTTCTACCATGCGTAGCGCAAACAGTAAGGTCACTATATGTGTATTGAAAAGGATACATGTAGGCACGGTGCCCTTATTTTTGCACCTGTCAAGAAAATATTGAATTATTATTCTAATCGACTTGCCAGTGCGCAGTTGTGGACAGTGACTTTATTCAGTGGCGATGCGTGATGCATGCATTGGCGGCTGAGCTAAGTGGCCCTCTGACATGCATGTTTATAATATCACTCGACAGCTGTGCATTACCTTCGGAATAGAAGAAGGCAAACAGCTTTCCGAATTTCAAGGGCGGGGACAAAGCTCTGCCCGCCAACTACCGGCCTGTCAACTTGACAAGCGTAGTAGTTACGTTGTGTGAAACTTTGGTCATGGATCCGGTGGAGAATTACCTGCTTAAGTTTAACCTTCTCGGTGCAGCACAGCATGGATGCCGTAGGAGATTTTTATGCCTGACAACTTTACTTTTAGCCCGTGAAAGCCGGGCTGAGTCAGTAGACAACGGTCACGCCATCGACGTGCTTTCAGTTGACTTCTCGAAAGCCTTTAATACTGTCCCACATCAACCACTCTCATTGAAGTCGAGATCGTATGGGATATCTGGAGTCGCCCTTAAATGGGTGTCTGCTTTCCTACAGGGGAGAAAACAGTGTGTACGCTTAGGGCGTAGCCTTTTGTGTAGACAAGCCGTTCTTAGTGGCTTTCCGCAGGGCTTTGTTCTAGGGCCGTTGCCTTTCGCAATTCATGTCATTGAACTACCCCAGGAGCTTGAAGTACCGTCGCAATCGTTTGCTGGTGTCCTCAAGCTCCGGAATATTGTAGATATTCCTAGTGGCTCTGAGGCATTTCAGAGTGCCTTGGATAGGCTCTGGGATTGGTCAACCTTATAGTTGATGGCTAAAAATTTGGGCGAAATGTTCTGTCCTCCGCTTTAGAGCTGCTAGTCCTCCCACGCTCTATGTAGTTGGTGGAAGTGAACGCCCTGTTGTTATTCATCAGGTTGATCTAGGTAACACCCCCCATCATATTGCGTCATTCTGGGGACAATTGGAGGAAGGCTGCTTGAAGAAGGTTCCACATGATGTGGTTTATTCGCCGTTGCTTCGGTGTTCTAACGGCCGATATTTCTGTGAAACTATTATGGGCTTTTGGGCAACTCCACTTAATGCACTGCATCGAGGCTTGTCCACCTTGTCTTGTAAGGGACAGAATGGAACTAGAGAGGGTTTTGCGAGTGGGTAAATGTTAGTGCACGATAATAGTGCAGTAATAAAAATTATGCAAAGGAATGCGAACGTGCGGAACAAATGTATACGCAGCGTCACGCAGAGAAACGAGTCATTCTAGAGTGCCATGGAAATGGTACTAGGGTATGCTGATTGAGGAACAGCCAGTGAGTCTGTTGGACTTATACATGAGTAAGCATCGCAGACATAGCAACGGGTAAGTGATAAATGAACATTTATAAATAAGAAGCTTACTGGCGTCTGTGTGTTGACCAGATAAGAGAATTAATGAACTAAAGCGTTAAGAAAGTTTGCTTGACGAAAGGGCAATAAATAGCCGGAATACAGACGTAAATTAAGGTTGCTGAGAAAATCACAGCTTGAGGCCTAACCGCAGCAGCGCGCAGAAAATCAAGTCTTGCTACTGTTCAGCAAATGTTACTATACGGAATTATATATGGCTATATAGTGCGATCGTGGTTGGAGTGGAGGCTAAGAGGGACAGGGTGGGACAAAAGCTCACAGCAGGAACGCCACTAAGGTCAGCTCCTAGCCGTGACAGTGTGCGTACCCAGTCAAACGAGATCATCTTCTTTCGGACTCCAACCAGGGAGCCTAGACGCTCCGACCGATGGCAACTTCGAAGTGAGGGATTTTTTTCTTTGGGACCGAGTCATCGCTTTGCCACCGCTCCTCTTCTTCCATCCACACCTCCGGCGCGCAAACAACGCGCGTCGCGATAGTCGGTGGGCTGTTATGCGTATCACGCGGCCGAGCCATCGTAGGCTGCTGCGTAAAATAACGGTGCTGAGCGGTTCATTTCCTTTTCCTGTGCCCTAAATATACGTCTAACACGCACGCTGCTTACCCCGTGTTCCTACCAGATGGGAGATAAATTGCGAAGGCACCGATGGTCGCACGTAACTAGCCTGTTTATGTCCGTTGACCTAAGTAACCAGGTTTCACAACCGTGCAGTAGGGTCAAATGTACCGCTGCATTGTACACTCTACCCTTCAGGGCGAGAGTGTTGTCACTCTGGCTACATAATTGGCGAAGATTAGCAAACGCGCCTCCAGCTTTTGCTATACGGTTCTTGATCTCATCTTCAGTCACACGCGCGCTGTTACAACTTCCCAGGTAATTGAATTTTTGAACTACATTTTGCTGATCCCCACCGAGGGTCAGCGTAGGAGGCGTTCCAGGCCAAACTTTGAGGAATGGTTTGCACTTCGAGGGTGCAAGGCGAAGCCCAAAATGACTCACCGCCATTGCTAATCTGTGCAGTGTCTATTGGCACGTTGGTATGCTGTCACAGATTAGGGCAATATCATTAGCATATAGCGCGATGATCGTGCGCTATATATCTGGTACGAGACTAGACGGCAAACCAAAATTAATGGATAGAACACGCAAAAGTAAGCTAGGGAAAAAGTTGTTTGGACGGTAGGAGAGTTAGCTAATGCTAAAAATAGGGCACCAGAAGAAAGTTAGCTAGGGAGGACGTAGTTGGGCGTCGTTCGTGGTCGAAGCACTCCAAAGGCGGAGATCTTGTTCCTGTTTCAAACAAACGGGAACAATGTTCCAACAGGCAAACTGCCTAATTCGCTAATACATAAGCAAGCTACAATTTTAATATATTTTCGAATAGTTTTCATCGTTATAAGTGGGAATCTCCAGGTCCCTACACAGCCCCTCTCCTAGAAGGAAACCGAGGGTGACCCTTCCAGCTGCATGAGGACTGTCCGTCGCGGGATAGCCTTCTGCGAGATCAGGTAGTGAAACCTGATGCAGCCGCTGGGGGAGAACCAGGCGAACGGACCCTAGCGTGCTTTCACCCGTGTCCTCCTAAAGGTAACAAAAACAAAATAGGGAAAGTTCGTAAGCGGCAAGTGTTTGCAAGTTCGTGAAGGTCAAATGTTCGCTTCAGGCTGGTCATCACGGGTTCATATTTGGAAGATAAACGGAAACAAGAGCAGTGACGGTGGAGGCGAGGGAAAAAGTAAGAGTCACACTTACCGGATAACATAGGCGTTAAGCAAAACGAAACCCTTTATTTTCAAAAGGTTTTCCTTTCTTAAGTTTTCAAAACGTTTTGTGTTCTTTACGGGTTTTAAAAACTTTATCGTTACCTTTTGGCATTTTCAGAAGCGTTTGCGGAATATGTTGGGTTCTCATGCGTTGTTGGCCAAAAGGGAAAAGTAAAGCAAGAAAAGAAAAGTGAAAGAGAGGCTTAGAGGGGACCTAATCCTAACGTACCGTATTTTGACTGGGAAGGTTGGCCGTGATTTGTCCTGGCTATTTGGTGCTTCTAGATTATCTGTTCCCCACGGGCATTGTGTGAAGCTGGACAAGCCACGCTCTGATCAAGTTAGAGCGGAGAGAAGGTTATCGCATCGAGTCATCGAGCGTTGGAACTTGCTTCCAGAAAATGTTGTCAAGGAAGTTACGGTTAAAGGGTTTGTGCGTCAACTAGATACTCTTGGGTGGCAACACGAAACTTTTCCATTTTCCTGACTAATTCTTGCCTTCATACTTCGATTCTATTTTCCGTACTTTCACTCACCATGGATATTATTCTCATCTTTTAACTGATTTCTCTTACCTTTGATTTTTCTTCCTCTTACTTCACGTAACTGACGTAGCGGGGACAGCCAATGTAAGGAACGTGGGCAATAAATTGGTGGACCAGGGTGTCTTTCGGTGTTTTCGTTTTAGACCCATCAAGAAGTCAGGGCACCCCTGTCAACTCCAGGATCAACGACCCACTTAAGCATGAGCATTTATGGACTTCATTCCATCGTTCCAGTCCCACTTGGACTTGAACTTACGCGCGCTGTTCTTCTGAGGCAGGTACTCAACTACGTTTATTTGCAGATATTTGTGTCATCTGTTTGACCATGCCGATCGTTTCGGTCACACACAATACGCACATGTGGACACTTGTTCTGTCTGTTTAGTCCCGCCAAGCTGCCTAGTATCCGAGCTCACCTGTTGAAGTTGCATAAACTGCTTCCTTACCGGGTGAGGACGGAAATTGCTTGTCGCGCCGAGTTAGATAATGTTGGAACTCGTTTGCGAAGCACGTCGTTAGGGTATCTACGGTAGACGGTTTCAAGCGTCCGTTAGATGTTCTTGAGTGGCAGTACCAAACATTCCTCTTCTCTTAACCGACTTGTATCTTCAGTTTTCCCTGCCTTTTTAATTGCTTCTTACACCTTGGTATTTTCATTATCTAACTGACATTCCTCCTCTTGTTTTCGTAGCTTACACGTCACTCTTACTTCACATAGTCCGGCTAGGCAGGGACTACTAGGCAGGTAAATGTGGGCACTAATTGTTTGGAGAGGGTGTGATGCGGTCTTTGTTTTAGGCTTTTCAGTATCTCAAGCATACCTACCATTTCCTAATCCGACGATACGCAAGGAAGGGTTATCCTATCGTTCCGGTCCCAACTGAACTTGAACTTGCTCGATTTGCACTCAGCGTGTAGGGTCTTGATCCAAAGCCATCAATTGCTCGACCTGTCTGCACCGTGTTTACTCTCCCTGTGTCAATGCGCTCCATGCAACTGACATCGAATTTTGTTCCTCGCGTCCACAGATGGTCCTGCGGTACATTTGTCGGATTTGCGTTCCCAGCGTTGCGAATTACGGGCGCGATATGCCCAGCGACCTTCCCTCCACAACTTGCTCTATACTTGGTTCTGTAATCTCGTCTCCCACTAACCCGCCCTGCACACCGCGTAACAACAGTCACAGACTCAGTCGCCCCAGCCACCACGATTCGTCGAGCCGCCTAGCAACAATACCCGCTCAGAAGTGCGCTTGTTAATCTGATGGAACAGCTACAGAGCCTAATGAAGAAAGTCGACGGCCTGGCCAAAGGACGACAGCAACCTCCCAAATGTCCTGAACCACACATCGTCTCACAGTTGCCAACTGCTAATCTGTCCAACACTCGTCGACGATCAACGTTTCCGTCGGAAGCCCTCCCAGCAAGTAGGCTTGCTATCGCCCCACAACAGCGTTCGTCTAAGCGAAAAACAGAGGCGTATGACCGCTGTTCCGAGCACTTTCACTCGCAGTTCAACTGGCCTCCACCAACCATCAGTACATGCAGTACACTTTGTTGTTCACCCTGGCTCGTCCCACTGAATCCGCCCACCGAAGCGGAAGCCTGCCTCGAAATTCGACGTTTGAAGCATTTCAAGACTGCCGGCTTAGACGGACTTCCTCCGGAGCTATTCAAGTACGGCGAGGTGGCGATCATTAACCAGCTGACTGCGCTGTTTGCAAAAATCTGGCATGAAGAGAAAGTGCCATTCTCTTGCGGCGAACCAGTTATTGTCCGGATTTCCAAGATAGTCGCTCGCACTTCATGAGTAAACCATTGCGGGATCAGTCTTATTTCGGTTGCCTTCAAGCTGTTGGCATCTATTCTACTTCGCAGACCATCCCCAGTACGTGAATCATATCACCGTAAAGAACAAGCTGATTTCCGTCCCGTTCGCGGATGCGTGGAGCAAATCGTCACGCTCTGCCAGCTCCTCGAACATCGCCACATTTAACACAGACCACTATCGTTGCATTCCCATACATACCTGCCGCTTTTGACTCTGTTAATCGACCTGCTGTATGGCGCTGGTTGCTAAAATACGAGGTGTCAGAGAACTATACCGACCTCTTACGCGCACTTTACCCACATACATCCGGAAGAGTGAGGGTCTATGGCAAGCTTTCCTCGCAATTTGCCGTCAATAGCGGTGTGCGACGTGTCTGCCATATGTCACCATTCCTCTTCAACTTTGCAGTCGAAAACTTTCTGTCGAATGCTCTAGCAGGTTTCCAACATTTTGGCCTAGAGCTTCTACCGGGTGAGCGCGCGACCGACTTAGGTTTTGCTGATGATATCGCCTTACTTGGTGACGATCCTCAGAGTATGCAACTCATTCTGGATCGCTTAGCGGTTGCACCATCTAGGTATAGCATGGGCTTCGCTCCCTCAAAGTGTAAAGTACTGCTCAAGTGAGGGAGTTCACCTGCTCCCGTGCTCACTCTTGAAGGCGCACAACTTGAAGAGGTAGATATTTTCGTCTACCTCGGGAGCTGTGTTTATGCTGATGGCACTATCAACAAAGAAGTTTCTCTTCTTATCGATAAAGCTCGATCAGCCGTTGTCAATCTGAGGCACTTGTGGCGTCGTTTGGACCTCTCGTTCTCGCTAATGGGCCGCGTTTACAGCGCATCAGTGCACTCAGTATTGTTGTATCGGTTGGCTGTGTGAAAACAAACTAAAAATGTTTTGTTCTACATTCTCTCAAATGTTCCTTTCTGCGGCATATCAGCTGAAGTGTGTTGCTCACCAACTACTACGCCTCGATGATTATGACGAGATGACGCTCTCTTATCCTTTGATCTCCGCGGTTTTCAGTTGACTGTTTATCTAATTTAAGCGAATAACGAGGAACTCTACTCCTAATTCTGTCATATGTACAAACGTGCCAGAGTCCAACGACCCGCGACTTCAGCATCGACATTCTCATGATTTAACTATGTGGAGCTCAATCTGTATCGCGTTAAACATCCATGAAACGAGACCAATTAGTCTCACAAGACTGACTCGCCACCGTTCATCGAGCGCCGGTAAGCCAAGACTTCTGCGTCTTGACTTACATCCAGGCTCTTCTACGGAGGATGGCCTGTTGTCAGCCCACCTACTCGGAAACAACGCGTCTATCGGCATCTACCATATTCGTATCTTCCCCGGCATCTATTGGACTAAGCGCACTGCTGGCAGGCAGCAACCGACGCCCCCTACTCAACCGTGCTCCATCCTAGTGCATAGCGTCCCAGAACTGCATGTCATTAAGGCAACCTTACAACAACGACAAAAGCATGACTGTACTCAGTGTCGGTTTCTTCAGCAGACAATAAATATTGTCAATGTAATCACAATGGACGTTCACCGCCTGCCTCGTCCAGCAAGTTACAAAGGAACAGCCCCATCTAGAACTGACATTCCTCACCGCTAGCATGGCAACCGATGCCCTCACCATCCGGTATGTTGATAAAAGACGAGCACCACCAGATATCCGTCTGTCTCCTGCTGGGCTCTTGCGATGTCGAGGCGAACAGCTTCCCACAGAGCCCGAGCAGTAGCAGCCCCGTCGTCACCGACACACTGACCAAACCGTCCTCAGACGGTGCAGCACGAAACCAACTGTCTCACGGCCTGGATTAGTAAATAAATAAATAAATAAAATAAAACTTTTATTCTCGACAAGGCGAGGCACACCTTTACAAGCATGATGATTTTGACAAAACAATGCGTTATCAGGAATTTGCAAAATCTGATATGTTTGCCATAACAGTGCTTGTTTGTGCCGGGGGAATGTAAATATGTAATTGTGTGTGCGTTTATGTTGCTGTGTAATTTGCGATGTAACTGTGCTGCTCCATTCTTGAATGTTTGCTATCGTCAGCAACGTGTGAGTAAAAGATTGCTGTCCGTGGGTTGGAAAGGATTTTCCAGATATCTAATGGGCAGTGACTTTATTTTGTGGCGAGCCGCGACCGCCATGCAACAGGGTTGTTAAGCAGACATTTGTGGCTTTTTACAGAGAGAATGCTTGCCAGGCGAAAACTCACCACGTCCTGGAACACTGCCGCCGAACTATTAGCTGGAACGGGTTGAACACGAACCACCCAGCTAGCACCACGAGGAGGTTGTTCGGCTAGCCAGCCTACTCACCCATACATTCTAACCTTCAGTGTTTCAATGAACAAGGCGCCAGCGTACTTGTTTGCTCCCACGACCCACACCTTGCTTCCTCAACTACCAGCCTCAATGGCTCCACCTCTCTAAACCAAAAAACGGTGCACTGCCGGTTGCCCGTTGACCGGCAGCACCGTAGTTACTTCCGCGCTTATCACTCAAACGGGCCCCGCCTGTATCTACACGAAGACACAGCACCTCATGCCTACACTTCCGGAAATCCAGTCCCAACTTATGTCAACTCCAGCGGACCTAATAGCCATAACGGAAACGTGGCTGTCCGACGACATAACCGACGGTGCAATCCAACTGCCTCACACGTCAGTTCTCCACTGACCGCGCAACCTCAGGTGGTGGTGCCGCAATGTAATACGACATCTCCCTTAGTTGCAGCGTCTTAACAAACACTGTCCTCCAGCATCTTGCTACCATGTCGTGCGAGGTCGTACTAACCACCAAACACTCCAGCTGTCTTGGTATCATTTACCGCTCCCCTAACAACTCCCCCGAGAAGGACGCACGACGTCCACCTTATGTTGTCCCACAAGCGCACACATTTTATCATGGAAGTTTTCAACCTGCCCCGTCTATTTCACGCTCTCCTGTCTACTAACTCCTTTGCATCAGGCCTCATTGATCTTCACATGGCCCCGTTGTACATCCACATCTATTAGCTACCAGATTCTGATCCAACAACCAACCATCCCTGCTAGATCTCATTGTCACTAGCGAAGAACTGATGGTTGAGCACGTTGAGTATGAGGCTTCTTTTGGGCTCAGCGACCACTGAGTCCTCCGTTTCGACTTTATATGCTTCGCTGAAAAACCGGTCAGCACGCCAACTTATACCAAACCCTGGACTAATTACGGAATGTCGAACCTTCTCATTTTCGCTAACAGCTGGTCATCTGAATCCCAACTGAGCGCCGTCAGCGTGTGGTCAACCTTTTGCCTTACCCTACGTGAAATCTGCTCCACTACCACGACCTGCAAACAAGTTTCCTTAGAAAAGTGACGGCCAGCACCCATCCAAAGTCGTACACGGAATTGGATTGCATCTAGGGACACGGCATGAGGAAACTATCGCTCCCATCTAATGGCTACTCAGTGGGAATATTACTGATCCATCCGTAACCAATGCGCCCATCTTGTATGCGAAGATAAGAGCGAAAATCCGCGTCATCTTATGCATAAAGGTTCATCTAATCCCAAAGCCTTGTATGGTCACGTCAACAATCTTCGACAAGTAAAGCACGGTGTCACTGCATTGACGACCCCCACAGGGCACACAAAATCGGCGCACGAGGCAGAAGAAATTCTGTGCCAGCAGTACGCATCCACATTCTCCGCTCCATCAATGCATACGATGATAGTATCTTTTCCGGTCTCACCCCCAACTTCCCTGGAGACTGCTCAGTTCCCTCCAGAGAAGGTCCTGGCGAAACTCAAATCCCTGCAACTAACAGCTTCTCCTGGCGCTGAAGGTTTCCACCCAAGGCTTGCCTCTTAGCGGAGCTGTTCACCCACTTCTTCTCCCAAGGCAAAGTTCCCAGTGCTTGGAAATGTGGGAATATTACACCAATCTACAAAGGCGGTACTCGCAATGACCCGGTCAATTACCGACTGATAACCCACCTCTCTACGATCTCCAAAGTGATGGAGTCGATCGTCACAGACGCTTTAATGGACCACATGGAGGCCCAGAACCTGCTCTCCGATTGCCAGCAGGGCTTCTGGCGGCAGCGGTCGTGCATGAGTTGCCTGCTACTTGCGAGGGATAGGTGGAAGACTGCTGCCGACTTCGGCCTAGAAACGTATGTTATATTCTTGGATTTCGCCAAAGCCTTCGACAAGGTCGGCCACAATATTCTACTACAGAAACTGTTGTCTTACACCATTTCAGGGCCTTGATGGACTGGATCCGAAACTACCTTCAAAACCGTACCGTCCAAGTACGAGTCGACGAAGCGTTGTCCCCCCGCATCCTTGCCACAAGCGGAGTTCCGCAGGGGTCCGTTCACGGACCGGATCACTTCCTGACCTTTACTGATGACGTCACACCGCAGGTGTAGTCATCGCTGCTGCTATATGCAAATCACGCGAAGCCGTGGTGCACAATTAAGTTCCGGACGGTGCCCACGCACTTCAAACGGACCTCGACCGTCTACATCCGTGGTCCATAGAAAAAAACCTTCCATTTAAAGCTTCAAAATGTTGCGTTCTTTCTACCCGCCCTTCCGCCTTTTCTCCTATATATTACCTGGGAGCGTCTATCCTCCAGATCTTCTCAGCCGAAATGGACTTGGGTATCATTACGCAGAGGAATGTTTCCGTATCAGCTTCCTGCCGGAAAGCAGCTGCTGCTGCTAACCGCATGGTGGGGTTGCTGAAACGACCCTTCGGTCAAATTGACCCTAGCAATTTCCGCCTTCTGCTCAACGCGTTTCTCCGACTCCACTTGCAGTTTGCTATTAAGGCTTGGAGCCGCTGATTGTTGAAGGACCAATGTATACTCAAAGCCCCGCAACGTCGAGCAATAAAACTGGTCCTAGTTCTCATGCACCTATATTATGCTCAACAACTTCACTGCTTGAGCCTCTACTCGCTTAAGTACCGACGTCTCCGGGGCGACCTGGTCCTTGTATTTGTGATCTTATCCAACCCTGGACGTCTTTGTCGCCACTTCCTCACACCGCAGCAATCGTGCTCCCACCTACGTGGCCACCCAGTGAGGTTCACACATCAGCACACTCCGCTGAACTGCAGACGACACTACTTTGGTTTGCAAATCTGCCGACGGTGACATGCTCTGCTTGCCGATTTAGTCTTGGCAGCCACTGTGGCGGATTTTAAAACCCGCCTGGACTGTCATCTGACCAAGCTACACCGCAATCTTCTCTGATATAACTACATTCTACTTGATGGAGCTTTTTCTCCTTTTTTCCCACCTAATTCCTTCTCATAGCCGCTTCAAAGGGCATAGCGGGAGGTCACACATTGAGCTGACGTGAATTCTGTTTGAATGCCGCATAAGCCCAAAAACAATACGACTAACACGCGAGTCCAACACGCCATAAGTTTGCTTAGCAGTTCAGCAGACCCGACCCGAACTCTTTTTACCATGCGGGCCATGTAAAGCTGGAGCTTTCATTCCCATTAACTACAATGTTCCAGTGTAAATGCTTTTTGTGCGATAGATGGATGCACGTTGCCTGCTGCAATATCGATCCACTGATGTACGGAAACCTTCAGTGGTCTACTTCTCCCGGTTGTCAACTGCCTTCGTAACTCTTGTCAAGCCATACTGCTGGATAAGCTACTCGCCGCCGGTCTTCCTCCGCACAGTCCACCTTGCTTTCCTGCGCAATCTGTAGCTCGTAGAGCGGAAACCGCCCAACTCCCTCTTTGACGTCTACCCGCGTCTTGTCCTACTACTCTTAAGGGACAACGGAGTCGAGTCTTAGTTGCTTCATCCCCTGCACCATTGACGACGGTCGCGCAGCGTAGCTCATGTGAGACAAAAACATATGCCGCCGTAGTGAGTCATGATGGTTTGTCAACAAAGAGACTGAGTTCATCTGGGCGTAAGGTCTATGCGAAAAAGAAGCACAAGCCTAAAACACAACGTAACTTTTCAAGTTCCCTAATAAAGCTGGTGCTTGACAAGGTGAGACCACTAGAAGGCTTATTCAAAACCCACCGGAAACCAAAATCATGGACTGTTTTGGAGCGAAGTAGATCTTCTCCTCGTGAGCGATGTGTGATCATCGTGAACGCTCCCGAATCTAACAAGGAAAGGCCGGCCGAGAGGATAGTAGATGATCAGGTTTTCCTAAAGGAAATGATTTCTTTACTGTTAGAGGAAGGAAACAGAGGCTAAATGTCACCTCTGCCCTTTGCCTTGGCCGAAAGCAAGATGGCACTTCTAAGGTGCGTCAGCTGAAAATCGTTTGTCAAAATGAATAGGAATGTCTTCGCATCCTTAGGCGGACTTCACGTCTTAAGGACGAAACATTCCATATCTTGAGAATTCTTTCCCTGAAAGCCCGAGTGAGGATGAAGAATGCCGTTGAGGAAATACGAACCCGCCGAGCCATTGGTGAAGCTAATCTTCGTATTGTGGATTTTCTTGTCGTTCAATGGACTCCGAAAGCTAGATGGCGTCCAGTCTTTGTCGCACCTGGGCTTTAGGGTACAAGTTTGGATTACGTGTGGTGTCCGCCAATGTGCGAAGCCTGAGCAATAAAATGGATGAATTTCATCAACTCACTTTACAGTGTCATGCTGACGTGATGGCTCTTAATGAGACCTAGCTGTCACCGGCTATTCTGCATTCTGAAATAAGCCTTCCTGGTTATCAGTTTTCTCGTGCTGATCGTCTTGGTACGATACCTGGAGGTGGTGTCATGCTCTGTTGGAAAGCCGAGTTGAGGGTTCATACTGTCGATACCGTTTGTGATACAGTTGGTGATTCAGAGATACTTTGGTGTCGTGTACACGACGGCTACACTTCGCTCAGGGCCTGTGTTGTCTACAGCCCATCAATGGCCTCCGGATCCCGAGTCTTAGACTCGATCAAAATGCACGGCAGTGCAGGGATTGCTTAATAATGTGTGATTTCAATGCCCCTAACATCAACTGAGGTTTACTCACTGGGATTTCTCCCCAGAATCCTTCGATGCTGTTCTACTAGAAACTGTCTTTGAGCTGAGTCTAACTCAACATGTCACGTCACCTACTCGGATAATACCGGGCTAAAAGCCGCACATTTTCGACCTCGTGTTCGTGCCTCAGCCATTAGATATACCTGATTTAGCAATTCTCCAGCCACTTGGGTTAAGTGATCCTTGTGTACTTTAGTTTCTATGGACAAGACAACCCACCCTTCACCACCAGGGCATACCTTCCTGAAACTACTGGCGCGCCGACCCACTCCGCCTACAAAGGGAGTACTTCCAGAAGTTGGATCTCGAAACCGTTTAGAACCTTTGCTTAAAATTACTCTCTGTTGTTTACAGTTATAACAACCGTTGCTGACAGACCTTTCTCTAAAGGCCCTCCTTAGATTGATAGGGAGCTGAGAACGTTGCTGCATAGAAGACGAAAACTGTGGGGCAGATTCCAGTTCCCACGGTTGGCCTCTGACTATGATAATTACAAAGTGCTCAGGAATTTGTGTGCATTGAAAAAGTGATAGAAGCGGGAACGATATGAGCGTCGCTTAGCTGGGCAATCTGGTAGTGACCCGAGAAAGCAGTTCTTCCACCTGAAAAGAAGTACTAAGGCTGGTTGTTGCTACCTTGCTTGTACTCGCGTGACGAAGAGGCTATACTTCATGATGCTGAAACGAAGGCCTGTCTCCTTGCTTCGAAATGTTCATCAGTGTATTTGGCTGAAGCCCCGGTATTCAATAGTTATGTGCCCACGCATCCCAGTTCATTGGAGCGCATAGAAATTGCCACGAACATAGCGTTGAAAATTCTTCTCGACTTGGACCCGAAATCTTCGCCAGGCCCTGGTGAATTACTCCTGTTCTTGAAGCCAATGGTTGTGTATGTCACATCCAATCTGCCATTAGTTTCGGCACTCCCTGAAGCCTGGACGCCATCCGCTTGATTGAAAGTAGTTATTGTGAAGCCAATCCACAAAGGAGGAAACAGAGAAAATCCTGCGCGTTACAGGCCGATCTGCCTGACGTTTATTATTTGTAACACAATGGAAAGGATACTTAAAAGTGCCCTTCAGCTTCACCTCGAGACTCTGGATATCATTACTCCTGCTCAGCACGGTTTTCGGAGAGCATCCTCTTGTATCACTAACCGGCTGGTTGCCCGCGAGAAATGCGCAAAGTCAAAGGCTTCCGGTAATCGCCTAGATGATGTTTTTGTTGATTTCAGCAAAGCACTTATTTGCGTTCCAAATGAACGGCTCCTTATAAACCTCCGGAAAGTTGACATTGCTGGCGTGGTTCACTCCTGGATCGCCCATTTCCTGGTTGGTCGTGCTATGAAGGTAAAGGTCAATGAGAGTTTTTCTAGGTTTGTTCTCCTGACCAGTGTGGCCCCACAGGGCCCCGTCCTTGGTCCCGAACCTTTCAAAATCTTTCTCAACGACCTTCCACTGGTGCCACAAACTGACTGTTTGCTCTAAGCTGATGATCTCAAACTGCGGTCTGAAGTGTCTGAACTTGATGATCCGGACGAATTACAACTAAAGCTTGACCTGCTGCACGACTGCTCTGTGAAGTGGCAGGTACCGATCAATCATGACGAATGCTGTGTTCTTCCAGTCGGGTCCTTAGAACCTTTCGGCACCTACCACCTTGGTGGTTTCCTGTTGAGCAATGCGGCTTCGGAGAAGGATTGGGGTGTGATTGTATCCCCTAATTTGTAAACCATCCCGGATACGTTGCGGAAAGTCGCCTACGCCAACAGCGTACTCTGCGCAATACTGAGTTTATTTTTAAAAATGATGCCTGCGCTCTTCAAAATTCCTGTTTTCTTCTCACGTCTTTCCAATACTGGAATATGAACTACCCGCTTTGCATCCTCTCACAAGCTTTGTGTGCTCTTTACTCGAGGATGTTTGGCGGCGTGGATCCAAGTGATTATCAGTGCTGCGTGATTTTTATTATCCCCCTCGACTTCAGCGAATGAACTTGTTCTATTTGGACTATCGTTGTCGCCGTGGGGATCTGATATACGCAAGAAGCATCCTAAAAGTTGATTTGGGTGCGGTGGTGCAAGAGGGCTTTCAACTCGTAGATAACTCGACACGGTGTAACAGTTGGAAACTTTAAACCGAGTAGGTTCCGCGTCCGCTCCAACGTCACGTTATCTATCTGGGTTGTGAATCAGTGAAACCACCCCACGGAGTAGGTTGTCAGTGCCCATTCAGAGAAATGTTTCAAGCTGCGGTTAAATGAATACGTGCCGAGAACACCTGGCTTCCACTGTTTTTGCTGCAGATATGCTGATCCCTTGGTGAACGCAGGTCAGCAAGGACACGCGTCATCCAGCCAGTGAATGGGAGGTAAAGGAGCTGGCAAAGGCCTTTTCCCTTCTGCTCTCTACAACACTAGGAAACTAGGAAACAGCGAACTGTTAGCCTAGCTTACCATGCAACCCACACCATTTTATAGGCCTAACAAACCATGGTTGGTTAGAATCTCAGTCCGTGACTCAAACGCGCGTAGCCATCGTGCGAACAGGTAAGCTTCCTATGTACGGAATGAGGTTATATTTTACTAATATTTTACACAGTCAAACAGAACAATCTCCAGGTCACTACACAGCCACCTCCTAGTAGGAAACCGTCGGTGGCCCTTCGAACTGCGTGCGTACTGTCCGCTGCGGGCCAGCCTTTAGCGGGAACAGGCGGTGAAATCTGATGCACTTTCTGGGGGAGAACCAGGCGAACGGACCCTAGCGAGCTCCTATCCATGTCCTCCTTTAAGGTGCTGATATAAGAAACGGTGAGAACGTTCGTAGCATACGATCACTTGCGTTTGACCACGAGTGAGTGTTCTACGGTTCGCAACACGGCGGAGTGGGAGGCCTCAGGAGGCGGGTTTCCTGTTGTGGTGTTGCTGTCTGCAGGCTTTTCCTCCACCATTGCTTGGGTCGATTACTCGAAGAACGAAGAACTGGAGTAGTCGTTCGACTCTGGTTCGACCTAAGCAAATTTGAAGCGATCGATTGAGACGGTTTTGCGCTTGCCGTTGCCTTTGATGAGGAAGAAGCGATCCTTACGTTGTAGGACCTTGAATGGACCTTCTTAAGGTCCCTCGAGTGGTCTACGTAGACTATCAATGCGAATGAAAACAAACGGACAGTAGTGAAGATCTTTGGGATGCTGTTCCCTCGATGCTGTTCCCGTACTGCGGTTGATTTATTGCAACGCATGCTCGTGTCTAGCTGCCCAGCGTAGTGGGCGTCGTAGCGAGGAGTGTTCGGGCTTTCAGAGAAGAGGTCGCCTGGTATTCAGAGCGGTTGTCCACAGACCAGTTCGGTGCTGGAGATCGGCTTTCAATGCTTATCGAATTTCAAGTAGTAACATTGGCAGCACTTTTGTCCAAATAAGTACATTGGCAGCACTTAGCGAGGCTTTAAGCCGTCGGTGGAAGCTTTCCACCATAACATTTGCTTGAGGATGGTAGCTAGTTATCCAGATGCTTTTACATCTGAGGACTTTGAGTAGGTCGTTGATAGCCGACGATTCGAATGGTGGACCACGGCCGATAGTCACCGTGGCTGGACAGCCATGTGAAGCGACCAAGCGCTCGACGAATGCTGGCGTTATGGTCTCAGCGGATACACCGGAAATTGGAACAGCTTCAAGCAAACAAGTGGCGCGATCCGCCACGGTTAAAATGTAGACCCTACCTTTAGTTGGCAAAAGTGATCCAGCGATGTCAAGATGGACGTGAGCGAATCGAGTTGATAGTGACGAAAAGCACCGTTATTTCACGCACCCGGCTTGGCTACGTGTTATGCGTAACAGCCCACCGATTCCCGCGAACTGCGTTGTTTGCGCACAAGAGGTGTGGATGGAAGAAGAGGTGAGGTGGCCAAGGGATGACTCGGTCAAGAGGAATGAAGGCCCTCACTTCGAATCTGGCCTCAGTTGGGACGTCTCGGCTCCCTGGTTGGGGTCCGAAAGACGATGAACACGTTTGGCTGGATACACTTGTTGATATCGCTAGGAGTCGCTATCAGTGGAGTTCGTATTTTGAGTTTCTTTGTCCCACCCCATCCCACTTAGCCACCCCTCCAACCACCATCTCACTATTTAGCTTTTTATAATTTTTCATAGTAAATTTTTCTTTCTGCTGCTTGGTAGCCGGCAGGTAGCTTACCAAGATGATGCCTATCCATCAACGGTGGCTCAGCTGACTTGCAACCGTTGCATTTTTTCTTTTTCTATGTATTGCGGCACAGTAGCTTAGGTGTTTCCCACCTCTAGCTAACGTGTATAGCGTGTGTGTGACGAGAAGCGTCCCATCCAAACGGCAAAATTTCGATGAACGTTTTCTCGCTGGCAATTCACAGTTGCGTACCCAAAGTCTGACGTCGCGCTGCATGTTTGGCCACACGTATATGTCGGCAATCATCTTGACTGAAGCGCGGATGCCAGGGCGCCCCATGTTGTGCAGCGTATCGTAGACTTTGCGGCGAAAAGCAGTTGGTACCAGTGGACGTGGATGGCCGTTAGAGACTTCACAGATTATTGTACCTCTCGATGGAGGTAGCGGTCCAACCACCAACTTTAACCTGGTCACTTCGCCGGATGACAATAAGTCTTTTACGGCTTGCTGAGCAGCGGTCATAGCTGACAGATCGAGCGACTGGTCGGTCTGAGCCAGAGTGTTTACGTTTGAAAGCGTGTCCGCCACGACGTTATCCATGCCAGACACGTGTAGGATGTCCGCCGAAAACTGCGACACGAAATCTAGATAACGGACTTCACGCGGAACGTTGGGGCAAAGTGCTCCGAAAGGCGCAGATGAGTGGTTTGTGACCTGTAAAGATCGTAATATGATTAGCTTCGAGGACGTGAAGAAAATGGCTAACGGCGAAGTATGCGGCGAGTAACTCGCGGCCGAGTGTGCTGTATTTCGACTCAACTGTCTGAAGACGTCGGGAGAAGAACCTCTAGGGGTTGCCAGTTACCTTGGTAAAACTGCTGCAGAACAGCGCCGATTGCGTATTCCAAGTCGTCGACGGCTACACCGATTAAAGCTTTCAAGTCGAAATGCTGAAGCATGGCGGCGGAAGCGAGTGCTTCTTTGCTAGCTTTGAATGCTTTTCGTTCCTCAGACGTAAGATCAAGTTTACCGTTGGTACGCCCAAGCAGAAGATCGGTGCGCGGTTACATAAGCTCGGCGCAGTGTAGCTGGAATCTGCGATAGTAGTTGACCATGCAGTTGAGGCGTCGAATGGCGGCTAGATTCGTTGGATGAGGAAAGCCGCGAATTGCCTGGAACCTGTCCTGCAAAGGGCGGATACCCTTGGAATCCAGTTGGTGTCCGAGTATTCGTTGCGCTGCTGCATAAAAATTCACTTGTTCGGGGTTGACGATGACGTTGTGCACCTTCCGCTGTTGGAATAGGCATCGTAGATGTGTTCGGGGTTCCTCTTCCAAAGAACTGGCCACCAGGATGTCGTCGATGCACGGGTGAACGAAATCGAATCCACATACAACGGAGTCAATGAAGCGTTGAAAAGTCTGCGCGGCGTTGCACAGACCGAATGTCATTCATAGAAACTCGAATAGTCCAAATGATGTAATAACGGCGGTTTTCGGTATGTCCTCGTCGGCGCTCGGGAACTGATGATAAGCTCGCACAAGGTCGATCTTTGAGAACACGCGAGCGCCACGAAGACGGGCTGTAATATCCTGTATGTGAGGAATATGATAACTATCCGGAATTATTACGTTGTTGAGAGCGCGGTACTCGTCACATGGTTGCTAGCCTCCTAACTTTTTCGGAACCATCTGGAAGAGCGAAGACCAAGGACTGCTGGATGGTCCGTCGGTCCCAAGTTCGAGCATGTGCTCGAATTCTGCACGGGCGGTTTTGAGCTTGTCCGGAATCAGTCTTCGGGCTTTGGCGGAGACGGGCGGATCCTTGGCAACTAGGTGGTGCGACGTAGCTGCGGCTGCAGTTGACAGAGACAATGAAGGTCTGAAAACTTCCCAGAAACTCTCAGGTAACGCTATGCCGGCCGGCGAGTTAGCAATGGCGTACACCGGACTAAGCGATGCTACGTCGCTTGATATTCCAGAGACGGAAACTTTCATTGCCTGATCAATGAGACACTGTCGTGTAGCCTCGAGGAGCAACTCGAAGTGCTGAAGAAAATCCACCCCGATAATGGGATTTTGGATGTCAGCGACAAGTAATACCCATCAAAAAGAGCGTCGCAGTTCAAGGTTAAGGGTGCGCAAGCGCTGAACGTAGACGCAGATACTGGTACCGTTGGTTGCGCGTAGAGAACCATTCACCTTTCCGGTTGCGTCGTTGGGATCGCGTGGAAGAACGCTGACTTCTTCGCCAGTGTCGACGAAATAGCGAACTCACGTTTGTCGATCGGTGACGAAGAATAGGCGACTGTGTTGATCAGCTTCCTCCGTCGCCCCTACATGCTAGTCGGCCCGTTTCCCTGCGCGTTGCGTTCGAAGAAACACGGAGGCCTGCGGGCCAAATAATTGATGGCACCAGCAGTGGGAAGACATTCGGCGCGGTGATTTTGATGGAGATGGACGTTGATCATTTGAAGATCCACATCGGCAGCTACTCCCGGAAGTTGTGCCATCGGCTAACTTCTTTATGCATGCGGCAATCTGCGCGTTTACTTCGGCTATAACGCTTTTCGGCGTAGATCGAATTTGCGAAATCTGGCCGTATGATCCCCAAATTTGGTCTTCGATATCGGCCATCGGCGTCAAGGATGCACCAGCATTTGCGTAGAGGATATTGCACGTTTCACATGTCAATCTAAGCAGCCACGTTTCCTTGAGAAATGTGTCGTCCACCATATCGGGGTTGACTAAACTATTCATCTTTCGCAATTACTTCGATGGCTTGAGGTCACCCAACTCCGTTTTGCTCAGGTGCTTCGTGATACGTTGGCGATATATAAGACCTGTCCTTTTGAGAACCGCTGCTTTACTTTCCTCGTAAGTTTTCCTCTCTGCTGGCAGGTCGAGGATATCGTCGATATCATCGGCGACGTGCGGAAGAAGCGGGATGACGACGTGGAGATATTTGCTGCTTTCAGGTCTAATGCCCCGAACTTCGAAAGTGCCTCGAACTGAGTATAGCAATGCTTTGGATGGCTTTGGCGAAAGGGAGGAGTAGCAGTGGTTACATTTTCAATCTGGCCGTCTAAAACTGAGTGAAACTTATCCATAGCAAACGAAGCGATACAAAGTAAGCGATATAGAACTCGAAATCTGCACAAAAATGAAAATGGATGGACGTACCGCAAAACTGAACGAACCTAGAAAGAAAAATTAGTAAACGGCTTACCAAATTTTCGGTCGGAGTCACCAGTTATAGCGGAATCGTTCGATTGTTATAATATCGGGTTCGTCCCGCTCCAAGGATAAATGGTGAAAAGATGAATATAAGGACGAGATATACGTTTACTGCCGAAACGTAAAATCTCGCCAGCTGAAGGCACCGTAAAAATGGTCCTAGCCAGGGGAAGTTCTGGTCACCAGCGGATACGCAGCAACCATTTTCAAATGCGGTGACAAAGACCTACCGGCTAATTTCAGGCTATCTGCTTGACTAGCGTGATCGGTAAGTTATTTGAAAAATCTGTACGATTTATGGCGTATTACCATTTAGATCAGTTTAACCTGCTTAGCTTCGGGCAACATGGCTTTCGTAAATGATTTTTGTGTCGAAGGAACGTGCTGGTAGCTCGTGTGAGCTGGGCTGAAGCCGTATACAGTTGACATGCGGTGGAGGTGGTGTGTATTGACTTCGCCAAGACCTTTGACACTGTCTCCCTTTCGCGACTCTCACTGAAGTTGGGGTCTTATGGAATATCCGGTCGCAATCTCCAGTGGG
This sequence comes from Dicrocoelium dendriticum, assembly GCA_944474145.2. Lineage (NCBI taxonomy): Eukaryota > Metazoa > Platyhelminthes > Trematoda > Plagiorchiida > Dicrocoeliidae > Dicrocoelium > Dicrocoelium dendriticum. The sequence goes on along the minus strand of OX104068.1, from coordinate 69,658,161 downwards.
TGTCAGCTTTCCTGGATGGACGGGAACGGTGTATTCGTGTGGTAAGCAGCTTTTTACTTCGATAAGCCATCCTTAGCGGCATTCCGTAAGACTCTATCCTGGGTTCACCGCTGTTCTCAGTCTCCACGGATGACTTGCTGGGGGCGCTTGAGGTACCATCGATCTTATTTGCTGATGACCTGAAGCTATGGAATATCATTGATATCACTGGAGGTCTTTTGGCTCTTTAACGGGCTCTGGATAGACTATAGGAATGGTCTGTTTTGTGGTTGCTGCCCATAAACCGGGCAACGTGTTCAGTGCTGCGTACTGGAGCGTCTGGTTCCTCCACAAGTTATGTGCACGATGGGAGTAAACTTCCTCACGTGACCCAGCAGGTTGATCTAGCTGTCGTGCACTGTTCCACACTACACTCTGGAGACAACTGGAAGAAGACGGCTAGTAAATGGTTCCGGATGTTGTGGTTTATCCGTCGTTGTTTTGGGGCCCTAACTGCTGAGGTGATTGTGAAGCTTTTCTCAGCGGTTGTGTGACCTCACCTAGAATATTGCTCCCAGGCCTGTCCACCATGCCTTGTCGGGGACAAAAGTACACTAGAAAGGGTGTTGCGTGTCGGTACTAGGTTGGTCGAGGGGTTACGAGAACAAACATACCCCGAACACCTACGTACTTTGGGGATGCATTCAATGCACTATTGAAGGTTTAGAGACGACCTAATCCTAATGTACCGTATTCTGACTGAGAAGGTTGGCCCTGAGTTGTCCTGGCTATTTGGTGCTTCTAGATTATCTGTTCCCCGCGGGCATTGTATGAAGCTGGACGAGCCACGCTCCGATCGAGTTAGAGCGAAGACAAGGTTATCGCATCGAGTCATCGGGCGCTGGAACCTGCTTCCAGAAAATGTTGTCAAGGAAATTACGGTTAAAGGGTTTGTGCGTCAACTAGATACTCTTGGGTGGCAACACGAAAGTTTTCCATTTTCCTGACTAATTCTTGCCTTCATACCTTGATTCTATTTTCTGTACTTTCCTTCACCATTGATATTATTCTCTTCTCTAAACTGATTTTCCTTACTCTTTACTACCGATTTTTCTTACTTGCTTCAATTAACTGACATAGCAGGGCCAGCTAATGTAAGGAACATGGGCATTGTATTGGTAGAGCAGGGTGTTTTCGTTTTAGACCCATCAAGAATTTGGAGCACCCCTGTCAACTCCAGGATCAACGGCCCGCTCATGAATGCGCACTTAGAGATTCACCTTATCCTTCCAGTTTCACCTGAAGTCACATTTGAACGCTCTCCGTGGCGGAAAACTGGAAGCGCGCGAATGCGATTCGTTTGTGTGATTCAAACGTACCTAGTCATCGTGCGAACAGGCAAGCTTCTTAAGTTTTCCATGTACAGAATGATATATTTTAATAATGTTTTACACAGACAAACAAGACAATCTCCAGGACACTACACACTTTCAACAAAATTTGACTGTTGCCAACATTCTCTCTCCAAAATTATGACGTCCAAGTGCGTTGACTGTAGCAAAGTTGTCCCCTTCCGTTCATAGGCCGTCCAGTGCGCCTTCTGCGACAGTTGGATGCATATGGGGTACTGTAGCTTTGGTCACGATCCCTACCACTGTCTTCAGCATACTGCCTTAAAGGGATAAGCTTTCACTGCCACCCGTGTCTAGCAGTGATTAGCGACAAACAACTTCTGCTAAGCTTACACCCCTCAGCGTACCTACTGCTGCTGCACAAGCTTTTCTAACTCTGCTAAACTTCTGTTTCATCTGTGTGCCTGCCCCGGTCTGGCTACTCTACGCCCAAGGAGAAAAGAATCCGTGCCCAGTCCACAACGTTGGCAGAAACACTGTTGCCTGTCGGTCCTGGTTATCCAGATCACCGCTTCTTCAGTGGGTGCACTACTGTTACAAGGTGGTGTTTGCAAAGACCAGTTAGATGCAACTATGCCAAAAATAAAAACGGCCTATGCGATTGTGGCGGGCATAAACGCTGCGGAAACATCCACGATGAACCCGGTCATAAAAATGCAGACGAAAAATTAGCTTCAATGCCTAAAGCACTATTTAACCTAAAGCAAATGCAGCCCATTATTTACGAAGTTACCCAACTAGAATGGATCACTAAAGAAAACCGTCCCACAAAAGCCACGTCTCTCAGGAAGCAACAAAGCATCTCGTGAGCGTTGCTTTATACTTACGAATGCTCATGAATCCGACAAAGAATTATCAACTGAAAGGTTTCTTAACGGCCAGACATTTTGTAGCGGATGGTATACTTCCTATTCGATGAAGGCGAGCAGGATATCGACATCGTCTCTGTTTTCCTTCTAGGTAGAAAGCAGGATGATCCATCCAAGACTAGCCCGCTAAAAGTCGTCTGTCAGGATGTGGATGTCGCCGCATCCTCAGGTGTACTTCGCGTCTCAAAGAAGAAGCCATTGCCCCGAAAGACCTTTCCCTAGAAGATAGCGTCAAAATAGGACACACCGTCAAGGAACTGCGAACTCGCCTAGCGAACGGCGAAACCGATCATCACATTGTGGATTTTGGCGTTGTTCAGAAAACCCAGGGAACTCGCTGGATGCCAATCCTTCTGCTACCCAGCCCCATGTCTAAATAGCGGGTTGTGAGTGATAGTTGTCAATAAACGCAGCTATAAATATAAACTCACCGAGATCCCTCTTCTCATTACTGCGCATCAACCAAATTTTCTGGCTTTCACCAAGATCTGATTATCAACAGAGATTTAGGACGGTGAGATTAGCATATCAGGATATCAACTGTCACAAGCAGATTGCTACAGTGGGTGGACTGGGGGTGGAGTAATTCTCTACTCGAGCTCCTGCCTCAATTTACACGTTATCGAAGCTCTCCGCGACAATTCCGAAGCCTCAGAGATACCGTGGTGCCGAATTTGTGACGGCTACCAGCTGCACGCGGTTGGTGTGGCTTACGGAGCATTACTGAGCTCAAGCGTCCGTCTATTGCAGTCAATAAACACCAATGGTCAAGGAAGGAACTGTCTACTAATGTGCGACTTCAATGCACTTAGTTTCGACTGGAACCTTCTTCACTGTAGTCTTTACCATGTTTCCTTCGAGGCTGGCTTTCTCGACGCTATTCACGAATGCAACCTGATCTAGCACATCTCAGCACCAACACAGATGATATCGGGTCAAACACCAAACATACTGGATCTCGTTCTCACCTGGGCTCTCTGAGGTCCATGGCCTGAAGATTCTCCAACCACTCGGCCGGAGTGACCACTCAGTCTTCATTTGGGCATGACGCCTTGCCACGGGACATACCGTGGCGATTTTTCACGTGTTGTTCCATCCTGATTACAATTGACGAGCACCACAGACTGGACCATTCCACAATCCATGACGTTTGATGAGACATGAATCTTACTACACTCAAGGACGATGTCGGTCATCCAAAATGTTGTTCCAACAAGGGCAGGTATTTCCACAAAGGCCCCTGTGGATCGACCGAGGTGAGATCCCTGATGGACAGACGACGTAAACTGTGGGACAGATTCAAGTCAAAACAGGTAGCGTCAGATTACCCGAAGTACAAAGTGGTCAGAAATCGGTGCACTCTAACAAAGCGCTAGAAACGATCACCTTATAAACACAGGCTAGTCATGCAATCAAGAAACTGCCCGAAACTGTTCTCGTACCTGGAGCGAAACATCAAGGCTGGCGGTGGTATCCCTGCACTGTCCTGCCAGGAGGAGAACAGTGCTCCACCAAGATGACGAGAAAGCTCAACTACTAGCCCCGCAGTACTCCTCAATCTACTCCGTGGAACCGTCACTACCCATTGTCGATCCGGCCACGCAATACGCTCCTGTCGAGCGAGTCGAAATCAATCCCGAGATATCCGAGAGACTCCATGGGCTGAACCCTAACTCCCCACAGGGCCCAGATGGACTTTACTTCCTATTCCTCAAGTGGTATCAGCATGCATTGCTGATCCGATACATCAAGTTTTCCGGCGTTCCCATGCATACGGGCGTTTATCACCTGACTGCAAATTAGGGATTGTAGTGTCCAAGTAATAAGGAGGGAACCGGCACAAAAGTGCGATGGTTTGCGTGCCTCAGAGATCCATTGACCTATGCTGGGTGGTGCTTTATTTGCACCAGCAGAGCCACTCATACCAGATTCGTCAATGGTTAGAGGCCAGACAAACTCAGCCTCCTGGTCCTCCAGGTTTCTGGTTGGAATGGGTGTGGCTCCTAATTTCGTAAAACGGGCTCTGTAGTCCAGTGCCAAAACCCACTGCCTTGCGGTAGGGATTTTGAACCAAAGGCTTTGGTTGAGAACCCTGATCGTTCTCCTGTCTAGGCCTGGGCAACCTGACGGTATTCTGCCCAGGCAAAACAATGAACATTTCCTACAACAATTTCTTGATGCTCTGGCCGTCGCAGAGGGTAATAAACGGCGCCATATCTGCTGCATCGAGCAGGGTGGATAGGGGTATGGATGCTACTGCTCAGGTCTTCCCGTCATCTTATACCCCTTCTTGCGCCTCTTCATCCTTATCGTCCCGCTCCAAGTTTACTCACATCCCCCATTTTCAATCCCACAATTCTTGGCCCTCCCCCAACTTATGTCAATAGTCGCTTGTCTTCCAATTTCAAATCACACAATCGCAGGGCCCTGCTCCAACCCAGTTGACAAGTCCATGTTCAACCAAGCGGACAACGTCAGTTCATCCGCTTCCCTTTGGTGTCCTCATGTCTCGCTAAGACTGGCATGCCTCAACCTGCGCACTTTGCTGCAGATTGGCCAACATGCTGCACTTGCCCGCACACTAGAGACCCTATCGGTCGATATTTGCTGTTTATCAGAAACCCGCCTGCAAGTTTCGAGCTCCGTGCTTACCCTGAGACCCCCCACATGCGCACCGGCGGCACATTCTCATTGCGCCTGTCTGGCGATCATGCAGCTTCAAATGCCGGTCAAGCTGGCTTCGGCATCATTTTGCGTCCCCGGGCTGGAGCTGTCCTGATTGATTTGATCCCAGTAAGCAGTGGGATGTGCGCCGTTAGATTAGCTGGTTCCTTCTGTGCTACGAAGTCGCGCGGGGACAAACGGTGCCTGTTTTTCATTGCGGCCCACGTCCTTTCAAACTATACCACTGATTCGGTAAAATATGCTTTCTATAAGCATCTGCACCAACTCCTTCGTTACAGAAGAAGTACGGATACTGTGGTGTTGGCTGGCGACCTAAACGCCGAAGTCATAAAATTGTCCTCTGATGAGCTTCATCTGGGCGGCCAACATGGTGTAGGCATCCGTAATGATTACGGTGAGCGATTGTTACAGCTATGTGAAGATGCTCGCCCCTTTCTCGCGAGCACTAACTTTCGACACAGCACCCGCAGAAGCGTAACTTTGCAGCCACCAGCCTCGCGCCGGCCATGGGCGCTAATCGATCATATCGCGATTAGTTACCGCTGGAGAGGCTGTGTCCAAAACTGTCGCTCGATTTGGAGCGCGAGCGTGAACTCTGACCACGCACTTGTCTGTGCCGACCTCCTGGTGCGTTTCGGTGGATGTACGCAACGTCGAGGTGAACGAATTGACACTAATCAGCTGACAATGCTGGATGTTCTGAATGTGTATCAAAGTGCGCTGACATCTGGGCTGAGTAAGCGCACACTAACCACCGTTGAAGATCACTGGTCGCATATTCGTCAAGCGTTGCTGTTTGCAAGCATGACTTCATGTGGCAAAGCAACTTGCCAAACTGGACATTGGGTCTCTACACAGTCTCTGGAACTTATGGATGCTCGCCGAATTTTTATAAATAAATAAACAAATAGGTATATTTCTAGACCTGCTAGAGGCTGCACCCTAAAGGGTTCAGATCAATGCTTACATTTATCCGATGCTCTTGCATGGAAGTTGGCAAAATATATGTTCATCGTTAGCAATTGCAAATGCATTGGCACTGTTTAGTATACAGCTACTGGGTCGCAGGCGCCCACCTTGACATTTTTCTGGTTCCTTCGGGCGATATTGAGCTCCTTGTCTTTTATTGTGAAAACTTCGCGGAGGTGTAGTTTGCCTTTTCTCCTTGGAACAGAATCCAATTTGCCACAAGTTCACTTTAAATTGATCGCACAATAATTGGCCACTCAGTTGCCCCAATTGTTGTTGCGCACATGGAAGAAATGAATGAAGGGATTATAAGGCATACGAAAAGTTAAAAACAATTCCGATAAATGCAGACATAAATAGAAGCAATTTGTTAAGAGAGAAAATAAATCTGCGTGCTTCAGTAGAAAAATACCAATTAACAAAAAATATAGCCCTACTTTTATTACGCTGATATTGCTCTCCGGCGCAAAATTTCAACCTGAGTTATTCTCAGATAAAAGAAAAAGCCTTTCTACAGTTAGAATACCGCTTAAAGTAGCACAAAATTACACTGGTCTGGACCAGCTTTAGCGCCTGAATACGATGAACGTAAAAGCAACACCATGCGTGCAGTAGTTTGCGAGTTATTCGCAATTAAACGATGGTCTACGAATAAGGCCATTTTTATTTTTCGCTAAAAATGGCTTTCTGCTTTGCAGGCAGATAGCAGAAAAAATAAAAGAAAATATAAAAAGTAGGGAAGCGGTGTATGTTCTAGATAGGCATAGCTATCCAGAAATGCTCTAATTAGCCCGTTATACCCTGCGACAACTACGGACTGCGCAGGTGGCCGAAAAGTAAACTTTGCAGGCAAGCATGAAAAATATATGCAATTAAGGGATGAGCTTGCGCGAAAACGCTAGAAATCCAGCAAGGACTATTATATCTACAAGGGAATTTAGGGTAGCTTTTAATTAACTCACGGTTAGAAGGCCACAACATACCATTTTCAGGGGATACTGAGCCACATAAACAACCAGTAAAATAGAGTTTAGCATCTTTTAAGCCTCTAAGCTTTTCTAAATCTTACAACAAGGCCTTACAACAAGGCTTACAACAAGGCTGGAAGCTAATACAATGAGGCTCGCAAAACTCTCAGGGCAGAACTAAGTGCTAGCCTTAAGAAGGACCGCGAAACCTGGTGGTCTCATCGTGTCTCTGAGATGAAAACAGCCGCGGCCGTTGATAATCATTGTAACTTATTCCGTCGGAATTTAACCTCCCGGAAGTCTGTTGGGCCGAACTATTTTGCAGTTCGGCGTCAGGAACATTCGGTGCAAACTTTTTTGAGCGGACTCTCCAAGTGCCTTTGCACCAGCTCATGGACTTCCCTACTAGGTATATGGACAACCAAATACCATCTACTTTAGATCTGGTTTTCGCTAAGTCCCTCGACTTCGTGACTGATGTTTCGTACGATGCACCTATAGAGTCCAGCGATCACGCATGCATATCCTTTCGGTGTGCTCTTTCAAGACACCAACAGACCGCTGTTGAATTACTTCCGAATATTTGGCGGGCGGACTTTAGTGCAATGCGAGCTAAGGCTTCAGTTCTGAACTGTGAGATCTCGATGGCCGACTCTGTCCAGTTAGCCTGGGATAAATTTAAGGCATACCTTTCGGAGGTTTCCACTCCCTATATTCCACTCATGAGGAAAAGAGGGTTACGGGCACAGCCTCCATGGATAGATACCACAGACAAGTACCTACTCAAGAAACGGTCTAGATGCTGGCGAACCTACCAAGCAGCTCCATCAGCCAGTACCTATGATAGTTATCGAGAGATTAGAAATAAATGTAAGCAACATCTCAGGACTGTTCGTCTCCAGTACGAGCAGGGTTTAGCGGACTCGGCCGCAGCTAATCTCAACAAGTTTCTTGCTTACGTTAAAAGACGCAGCGGGGCAAAACTGTCTATACCAGCGTTATTGCGAGCAGACGGGACCCGTGCGCAAACTGACTATGACAAAGCTTGTATACTTAGTGATCAGTATACTGGGGTCTTTGCTCGGGAGACCTCTTTACCACAGGTTGAATTGGTTTCAAGAGTTCCAGAGAATTCTTGCTTAGCTGAGTTTAACATAACGGAGACTCAGGTCTTCGAGCTACTGCAAGGCATTAATCCCTCTAAAGCTTCCGGTCCTGATTCAATTCATCCGAAGCTGTTGCATGAATTGGCCACTGAGCTGAGTGGTCCTCTCACATGCGTGTTTTCAATATCGCTTGACAGCTGCATCCTACCTTCGGAATGGAAGGAGGCAATCATCTGTCCGATTTTTAAGGGCGGTGACAGCGCTCTGCCCGCGAACTACCGGCCTGTCAGTTTGACAAGCGTAGTAGTCAAGTTGTTTGAAAAGCTGATAAGGGATTCAGTGGAGAACCACCTGAATAGATTTAACCTTCTCAGTGTTGCGCAACATGGATTCCGCAAGGGATTTTCATGTCAGACTAATCTACTTGTAGCTCGTGAAAGCTGGGCCGAAGCGGTAGACAGTGGCCACGCTGTAGACGTGCTATTCGTGGACTTTTCGAAAGCTTTTGACACTGTTCCTCATCTTCGACTCTCACTAAAGTTGAGATCTTACGGTATATCTGGTCGCGCCCTTCAATGGGTGTCTGCCTTCCTTGAGGGGAGGGAACAGTGCGTACAGGTGGGGCGTAGCCTTTCGCTCAGGCAAGCTGTCCTTAGTGGCGTCCCGCAGGGCTCGGTATTGGGGCCATTGTTGTTCGCGATCTATGTAAATGACTTGCCGGGAGAGCTAGGAGTGTCATCACTAATGTTTGCTGACGACCTTAAGCTCTGGAATATTGTGGATATCCCGGGGGTCCTGAGGCAATTCAGCGTGCCTTGGATAGGCTCTGGGAATGGTCTACCTTATGGTTGATGCCCATAAATAGGGCCAAGTGCTCTGTTCTCCGAATCGGAGCTGCTAATCCTCCCACCCGATATGTTGTCGGCGGTGGTGAACTCCCTGTTGTCACTCAGCAGGTTGATTTAGGGGTCGTACACTCATCAGCACTTCATTCTGGCGACAATTGGAAGAAGGCTGCTTGTCGGGGTTTTCGTATGATGTGGTTTATCCGCCGCTCTTTCGGAATCCTAACGGCCAATTTGTTTGTGAAGCTATTCTCGGCATTCGTCCGACCCCACCTGGAATATTGTATCCAGGCTTGTCCACCATGTCTTATCCGAGACAAAATGGACTTGGAGAGGGTGTTACGAGTGGGCACTCGGTTAGTGCAGGGTCTACGGGGACAGACGTATCCTGAACGCTTGCTCAGTTTGGGGATGTACTCAATGCACTACCGAAGGATAAGAGGGGACCTGATTCTCACTTATCGTATTTTGACGGGTAAGATCGGCCCGGACTTGTCAGGGCTATTTAGTCCCGCTACGTTACCTAATCTCCGCGGTCACCCACTGAAACTGCATAAACCACGGTCTGATAGGATTAGGACGGAAACTCGTCTGTCGCGCCGAGTTATAGATCGCTGGAATTCGCTTCCAGATCACGTGGTTAGGGAACCTACGGTTAAGGGTTTTGCGCGCCAGCTCGATGCTCTTGGGTGGCAACACCAAACCTTTCCTTTTTCCTAACTGACTCACCTTCACTTTTCAGTTCTTTTTTAATGACTCAAATATCTTGGTATTCTACTTGCTTAGCTCTTTCCACTTTCTCTTTTTGCCTTCTGAGTTTACTTTTTTCTCTTTCTTACTTCACGTAACCGGCCCAGCAGGGACTGCTAGGGCAGGATACGTGGGCATTAATTGGTTGGACAGGGTGTGATGCGGTCTTTGTTTTAGGTCTATCAGTATTTCAAAGTCTGCCAACTCCTGGTTCAACGACCCGCTGAAGAAGGAACACTCACGGGATAATCCTATCGTTCCAGTTCCGCTTGAACTTGAACTTGTCCTGACTATTTAGTCCCGCCAAGCTGCCTAGTCTCCGAGGTAACAAGGTGAAGCTGCACAAACTGCGTTCCGACCGGGTAAGGTCAGAAAATCGCTTGCCACTTGGGTTATTGAACGTTGGAACTGGCTTCCGGATCATTCCGTTAGGGTGTCTACGGTTGAGGGCTTCGAACTTCAGTTAGATGCTCTTGGGTGGCAGTACCAAACCTCCCCTTCTCCTAACCGACTTGTATCTTCAACTTCCCGTTCTGTTTTTAACTACTTCTCACACATTGGTATTATCATTATTTAGCTGACATTCCTTCTCCTGTTTTCTTGGGTTACCCTTCACTCTGGTACTTTACAGGGACTGCTATGCAAGAAAATGTGGGCAGTAATTGTTTGGACAGGGTGTGATGCGGTCTTTGTTTTAGAGGTTTCAACATCTCAAGCAGTGTAGTATTATTCCTCGCCATATTTATCATTGCCAGTACACTTTCCCTGTTATTTAAACTTTCTTCCTTCGTCTACACTCACAGACGAATAAAGCCTGAATTTCCAGGTCTTGCTTATTTGCTCGTTGCGCTTTCTCAGGCGTTCTGTCATACTACAATTTATTCGTCTGTGAAAGAGTCTCCATGGACTGTTTTCTCAGAGCAGACCGTTTCGACGTTGACCCCAATGCTCCGGATGCCTAAAGACAGTGGACCCCCTGGTACCATAACTTTGGTAATTTTTTGGAGTCTATTGAAACACATCCTGATAAGCAAAAAATCCTGGTAAACTACATAGCCCTATCAGTCTTCGAATATATCAGTGAGAGTACCAGCTTCGACGAAGCCATGCACTCACTGGAGAGCCTTTACATCTGTCCGGGAGAAAGTAAGAATTGCCTGGAAAATCCACTATTTTAGTGATTAATCGGTTATTAACGATTATCGCATCGATTTCGAACGTTCCGGAAGGTTCTTCTTCTGCACTTGATTCGAAAGCACCTGACACCTCTGCAAAAGAAATGGAGAACCACTAACCTTGATAGCTGGCCTTCCAATTATAGAAGTCGAAGGTCTGTAGAGATCTATAAATACAGCCAAGGTCTGCAGTCATTGTACAGTGTTCGTTGGCGGCGATTAATACGTTATTTTAACAGTCATTGGCGTTTTGTTTTTTCCTTCGATTGGGCTAGAAGTTTTGTGGAGCAGTAAATCGTTATTTTTGGAGTTGCTTCTAGTGAGAAAATTATAACAAATGGCGATGGAGAAAATTGAAAATGTGATGAACTTTTCTGCCGAACACTTTCAAAAGCTGCTTTTTCAACAGCAAGCTAAAATGGAGGCACAAATGAAAATGATTGAAAATCTGACACGATGCTTGAGTTTGCAGACAACAAGAGCAGCGGCGCGGGACACGCAGGCGGGTTCTGCTGATCTTCTCACGAGCGCCATCACTGGATTCGATTATGATGCGGATTCTGGATGCACCATCAAAGCGTTGTTCAAGCGTTGGGAAGACATATTCCAGACGGACTTCATTCGTCAAGACGACTTCTGGAAGTTGCGAGCGCTACTCCGCAAGCTCGGCATCAGTGAACATTCAAGGTTCAAAGATCAAATTTTGCCCAACCAGCCGAAGGAGCTGGCTTTTAACGAAGTAGTGTCGCAGCTGAATGTTTAATATTCGTTATCAATGCCTGAACATTGTCGAACAAGAATCTGACGACTTTGGGGTCTTAGCAGACATGATTAATCGTGAATGTGAATATTTCAAACTACGTTCTTTAACAGACGATCAGTTTAGGTGTCTCATTTTCGTCAACGCTCTACGATCGCCCAGTGATGCTGAGATCCGAACGCGGCTTATAGATAAGCTGGAGCAGGATCCTGACCTGACACTGAAGGCTCTCGTAAGCGAATGCAAACGGCTGCTCACTCTAAAACACAACACTGCCATGGTCGAACGAAATGGTCTCGCACCACGAGATGCCTTGCAACTTGTGAAAAAGGCCAGGACCGCCAATTTAAGCAAACCCTTAAAGAGGCTTAGGGAGAAACCGCCCACATCATGCTGGTTATGCGGAGAAGGTCATTTCGCCCGCTTTTGCATCTTCAAACATCATATTTGTCAATCGTGCCAAAAGCGTGGGCATAAAGAGGAATTCTGCAGGCTGGTCCGGTCGAAGAAAGTCCAGAAATCTTAACGATAGGGGAATTCTAGAAAAGATGGCGCCGAGTCTCTGTCTATAGTTGCCGCATTCCAAAGCGATTGTAAACCGAGGCGACGATTTATCAGTGTGTTGATCAATGGGAGCCCAACGAAACTGCAATTTGATACGGCTTCGGACATCACAATTATTTCCAGGAGCACGTGGAATCACGTAAAGATGCCGAAGATGGTCGAGTCTCAGAAAGTTGCACATAATGCATCCGGCGGTGTGTTAAACTTATTGGGCGAACTCAATTGCTAGGTTGCTTTCCTAGGTGTGGAAAAGTCGGGGACATGCTACATTTCAGACAGGCCGAATTTGAATCTTCTTGGCCTCGACTTGGTTGAAGAGTTGAATCTCTTCGATGTTCCCTTGAATCAGATCTGCAACCGAGTTCGAGCAAGTCCAGACCCATCATCAAAGTCCGTCGAAGACATGACACGTACCCTGAGGCGCAAATTTGCCTCTGTCTTTCAGGATAGCTTGGGCCGTTGTACAAAATTCAAAGCGACACTGAATTTGCGCCAAGGTGCTAGACCAGTGTTCAAGGCCAAAATACCGGTATCATATGCAGCCATGTCAACCGTTGAGCAAGAGATCGATCGACTGAAACGTGCCGGAGTCATCACAGCCGTCAACTACTCATCATGGGCCGCACCGGTTGTCACAGTGAAGAAAGCAAAGGGCAAGGTGCACGTTTGCGCTGACTTTTCAACTGGCCTCAACGCCGCACTGGACGACCACCAGTACCCATTAACTTTACCGGAAGACATCTTTGTAAAGTTGAGTGGTGGTAAGTACTTTGCTAAGCTTGATCTATCCGACGCTTATCTGCAAGTGGGTGTTGATGATGTCTCGAGGGAGTTGTTGAGGAGCAACACTCATCGTGGGCTATTCCAATACAACCGCTTGCCGTTGGGTGTAAAAACGGCGCTAGCCACCTTCCCACCGTTGATGGACACTATGCTAGCGGGCGTTTCTGGAACCGATGCATATCTGGATGATATCATAGCGATGGGCCGAACACAGGAAGAACTATTTGACCGACTGGATGAATTGTTTGGTTGCATTCAGTCGTACGGTTTCCGAATCCGTGAGGATAAATGCATGTTTTTCACACCGGTTATCAAGTACCCCGGTTTTATCCTCGAAATGGACGGACCTCGAAGAGATCCGGAAAACATAGAAGCTATTAGAAACATGCCTCTGCCAACAGTTCTACACTCCCTGCGTTCCTTTTGTGGGCTGATCAGCCACTACAGCGTATCCTTGCCTGAGACGCACCGCCTGCGTGCCCCGTTAAACAAGCTATTAGCCAAAGGCCGAATATGGAACTGGACATCAGAATGCCAGCATGCCTTCCAACGCGGCAAGTCACTGCTGTCCTCAAACTAGTTTTTGACTCATTTTGACCCTCCAAAGAGATTGTTTTGGCCACAGATGCATCAAGCCATGGGATCGGTGGAGTAATATTACATACCTACGCAGATGGATCTCAGAAGACAATCGCCCATGCCGCCAGAAAGCTTACGAAGGCCGGGAAGAATTAACGCCAGATTAAGAAAGAAGCATTGGCCATAGTTTACGCAGTCGAGAAATTCCACAAAATGCTATATGGCCGCCGCTTCAAGCTTCTAACAAATCACAAGCCTTTGCTGGCTATCTTTGGTTCGAAAAAGGGCATTCCGGCCTACACAGCCAGCCGGCTACAACGTTGGGCTCTTAACTTAATGGGGCATGATTTTGAGATCCAATACCAGTCCACAGTTTCCAATCGCCAAGCGGATGCACTGTCACGCCTAATTGATGCCCGCCAGAAAGAACATGAAGATACAATCATTGCCTCTGTCGAGGTTGAACCTGACGTAAACTTCCTGGTAACTCACGTAGTGCACGGTCTTCTAGTTACCGCAGAAGCTGTACGAACCGAAACGCTTCGGGACGCAATACTCAAGAAGGTTACACGATTTCACAAAACAAGTTGGCCACGTTCATGTCCATCTGCCCAGTTGTAACAGTAATTCTAGAGGAGACACTCGTTCTCTATTGTACACGACTGCATACTATTTTCGGAAAGAGTGGTCATCCCCAAGGCAGTTTAGGAGCGTCTTATTCGGCAGTTTCACGCCGGGCATCCTGGAATAAACCGGATAAAGGCTCTTGCACGCAGTTATGTATACTTGCCCTTCATGGACATACAGCTAGCAGAAACAGCCAAACGCTGCCAAAGGTGTGCCAATGTCTTGAAAACGCCACAAAAATCAGTACTCTATACATGGCCAAGAGTTACTAAGCCATGGTGCCGCATCCATGTCGACTTTGCGGGACCGATCAACGGCCGAAGTTTCCTCATTATAGTCGATTCATACAGCAAGTGGCCTGAAGTATTTCTTATGTAGAACACAACCACCAGTGCCACCATAACGAAACTGCGCCAAGCCTTTAGCAGATTCCGCTGTCCTGAGACAATTTTCACTGACAATGGCTCACAATTTATTTCAGCAACGTTTACGGAGTTTTACAAGCAATGCGCCCTACATCATGTTCGCTCGCCGCCGTTTCACCCACAGTCGAATGGCGCGGCAGAAAGGTTTGTAGATACATTCAAGCGAGCTCTCCACAAATCAAAAGGGGTGGGAGGTATAGAGGAGTGGTTGACCGGTTCCTTTTCCTCTACCCATCAACACCGAATCCACAAGCGCCAGACGGAGTCTCTCCAGCACAGGCAACGATGAACCGGAAGCTCCGCCTGCCTTTCGACGCCATCCGACCGGGCTCGGAGTCCTCTATAGGTGAAAGAAACCGCAGAATGGAACAGGAGTTTAACCGGCGGCATGGAGCAAAGAAGCGATCTTTTACGCTTGGACAGAAGGTGCTAGTACGTGACTACCGGGAAGGCCATGCGAAATGGACGCCAGGGACGGTCAAAAGCAAGCGCGGAAACGTCATGTATGACGTGATGGTGGGCGCACAGATCTGGCCACGGCATGCAAACCAGTTACGGCCCACATCTTGCCAACCAGAACAAGCAAGGCCTACTGACCTCCCGTTCGATTTACTGGTGGAAAGCTTCAACCTGCCGAAGGTAGCAGTGGACGACTGCACACAGTCGAGCAAAGAATCCAGAACAAGAACATCGGAACAAAGTTCTCGGGCGCTTCTGCCAAGGAGGTGGACCGACAGGCAGAGAACACCGTCCCGAAGACTGCAAGTTAATCCTAGGCTTTCGTCTTATACCTCGGACGATATCTCAGGAAGGCAGGTGATCGGAAGAAAGTAAGAAATGCCTTGGAAATCCACTATTTTTAGCGATTAATCGGTTATCAACGATTATCGCATCGATTTCGAACGTTTCAGAGGGTTCTTCTTTTGCACGTGATTAAAAACCACCTGATACCTCTGCAACAGATATGGGGAACAACTAACCTTGCTAGTTGACCTTCCAATTATAGAAGTCGAAGGTCAGTAGAGACCTATAACTAAAGCCAAGGTCTGCAGTCGTTGTACAGTGTTCGTTGGCGGCGATTAATACGTTATTTTAGCAGTCATTGGCTTTTGCTTTTTCCTTCGTTTGGGCTAGAATTTTGGGGAGCAGTAAACTGTTATCTTTAGAGTTGCATCTAGTAAAAAGAGTATAACACCATCACGCCTAAGAATGAAGTTTTCGCACGCCACAGTTTAGCTACTCGCAAACAAGGCAGCAGATCTAACTTAGACCTGTTCGCCCAATAAATCTAAGTGGTTACTAAGGGCTGCAGCTTCAAGGCAGTCAACGCGGTGGAAAATCGTGATGGCGCCATGCGCGGCGCCTTCTTTACTGGATTACTCTCTCCCCAGATTCGACAGTGCTTATTGGAACACGGCGCATTATACTCAAAATGCACCTGCTCTAGCTAGGTCCCTGGAAATCGCACACCGGCACTCACTGTGTTACCATAATACCTTGTTTTCCCCATCATGCACATCAATGTTCAGCAAACTCTTGTCACCTCACTTGCTTGCCAAACCCTCAGCTTCGCCTCCGTCATCACCATCATCATACATATCCGTTTCATGGAACGGAAATGTACTACTTTTGTAATTTGACTCGGCATCCGCGGGTGAAGTGTCCGGCACACAAAGCAGTCTGCACGAATTGTGGTAAGAAGGGACATTTAAAGAACTTGTTTGTCAAATCCAACCAAGAAGAATACTTCACAGGAAACTTCACTGCTTTCTTATCCTTCGATCGCAGGTGTCCACAGTTGCTTACTGCAAGTTATCACCAGGATGCAGATTAACGGTTCTGAGCTGGAAGCGCTGTTTGATACTTTCGGTTCCGAAAGCTGGGTCTCTGCTACTGTTACTCACAAGGCGAAATGGAAGATTACTCCGTCGCGCACGCACATATCTATCGCTGCAACTCAAGTGCAGATGTGTACCACGGGGCATTGCAATGTAAGTCAAATACAAAGAGACGTGTACCCAGAGAGCGATTCGAGAAGGCAGCTCGAGTTGCGGGGAAACTTTTATTGGTACAGTAAAAGATTCCCTGTTATTCAGCTACAAAGGAACGACGCCGTGAACCATCTACCTAGGGAAACAGAGCAAGCACAGCACACAAGGCAGTCGCGAGTTACAACCGAAACGAGCGCCAAGCAAAAATGGCGATGAGTAAGTCAAGCATTCGAAATCAGCAATCCGATCAACAAATCATACCGGTTGCCTGGGTGTACAATTACAGAATTTTAGTTAGAATTTTACACAGGCAAACCGGGGAATCTCCGGAATGCTACAATCACTGCCGAACTTAATGTGTCGTTAGTGATCGAAACAAACGCTTCTGATGTAGCTGTATCGGCTACCATAAACCAGAACGGAAGACCAATAGCCTTTTCCCGCACCTTTTCTCCCATTAAGAAGCGATATTCATCAGTGGAAAAGGAAGCCTATGCTATCGTGGAAGTTGCACGAAAACGGTGACTTCTACTGCTTGGTAACCGTCTCAGACTGGTCACAGATCAGCGTTCAGATCGCCTTCCTGTACAATAGTTTAAATCAGAAGGAGATTAAAATCGTTTAAATACAGCGCTGGCGGCTCGAACTTGCACCCTTTCATTACGATTTTATTTACCGACCCGTCAAGTTCAACCAGGGAGCCGATAAATTCTGGGAGGGGCTAATTTTTGTCATTGCGGGAAAGGGATTTGCAAATGTTGTCCTCGGTAACAGCTAACTTTGAGTGGCTGCAGAGTATATGCTTACTTTTGGTGGTATTAAGGTGCGGGGAACTAGAAAATAATGCTATATGGATTTGCTTCGTGAAAACGTTTATGATAAATTAAGGTGCTGACTACAGGCGTGGTTGAAGTCCACGGCATAATGGAAAGTAGGCAAATGCTAAATAAAAGTGTGGTGTAAACGGATGTTTAAGGGAGCACATAAGTGTTAATACAATTGTTTCATGTATGTAAACTTTATGCTTGTAGTAAGTTACTTGCTTGGATAAGGGGTATACATATCTCTTGTCTGATTATTGTATTTTTTGTGTTTTTTGCCATGGCGATGAATGAAAGCGAAATTTACAACTAATATACCTTACCAACAGCCATTTTTTGTACATACTTTAGCACAAAGCTACCTATACACATCTCTTTCAAATCCAGTTATGAAAGCATCACCATTTAGCCTGGTGTACCGGAAAACAAAGTCCCTCCAGGCCGGTTTTGCATGTCGAAAATTAGCCACTCTCATAAATTCTCACGTATCTGCTGCAGCAGTTCGTCTGAAAATCTGAACCCAAAACAACTCCATGAATCTCTGTGTCACCCGGGCATAACTCGCATACTCCGGTTGGTCCGTGCCGAAAACCTTCTATATTCTGTGATCGAAACCAATTAAATGATTACTAGTTGTACTGTATGTTATGAGCGGAATCCAAGGTTTGTGCAGCTCCCACTGGGCCAACTTGTGAAAGCAACCAAACATTTTGAGCGTCTTATTGTTTATCTTAAAGGCCCTGTACACTCTGACTCCTGAAATCGCTATCCATTAACACTAGTGGATAAGCATTCCTGTTTTCCACTCGCTTTTGCATGCTCTAACTTGTCCTCTTCCGCCGTGATTAACTCATTCTGTCAACTCTTTTTGATGTTTGGGTTGTCAGCCTACATTCACTCAGATCGAAGTTCCTCTTTCATGTCCCTTGAACTGCGTGATTTTCTGCACAATAAGGGAATAGCAACGAGCCGAACAACCATTAGCTAATGGGCCGGTTGAACGACTGAACGGAACAGTGTGGAGACCCATTTCTCTAACCCTACCTCTCGTGACCATCCAGTTGATCACTGGGAGCATGTCCTACAGCACGGCTTACATTCAATTCGATCACTTCTGTTTGCTGCAACGAACTTAAGACCGCACGAGAGATTTTTCAGACATAATTCGATGGCCTTCGTCTGACTTCTCTATCCTTACTTGCCCGTCATCACCGGGTTTTGTTGTACTGACCTGGAGGTTGTCTTGTTTGCCTGCGTAAAATAGCATCAGGATATCATTTTTACATAGATAACTGTGGAAAATTGCCTGTTCGCACGATAACCATATGTGTTTGAGTCATACAGACGAACCGTATTCGCGCGCTTCTGGCCTTTCCGCCTCGAAGAGCATTTGCTGTGTCTCGGCCGACGAATATAACTTTACCTTAGCTAGAACCATTTTGTGGTGCTTTCAGCTAGCGCGATGGTGCGTTTCGAAAATAAACGTCTGTCTTGCCCATATATCCGTCTTTTCCGACTTTCCTTGAGGCGGGACGAACCTGACATATAACGACCAAACGCTTCCGCTATAACTGGTGACCCCGACCGAAAATTTGCTAAGCCGCTTACTAATTTTTCTTGCCAGGTTCGTTCAGTTTTGCAGTAAGACCATACACGTTCCTATTTTTGTGCATATTTCGGATTTTACGTCGCTTAATTTCTATCATTTTTCTGCTATGGATATGTGTCACCCAGTTCTAGACGGCCAACTTGAAAAGGTAACCATCGCCACTCAGTCATTTCGCGAAAGTAATCAAAACATTGGTTTACTCAGTTGATGGCACTATTCGAACTTCGTGGCATTACATCTGAACGAAGCAACTATAGGAAAGCACGGATAGAAGACGAAGGCTGGTAGATGCATGCGTTCGTATTGTCTCCTCAGTACCATTAAGAATAACCGATATGCATATCCATGCATATCGGTTATTGTTAATGGTACTGAGGAATCATTACGAAATGTATGCATCTAACAACCTTCGTCATCTTTCTGTGCTTTTCAAATTGTTGTAGGGAACTAAGTGCTTTAAAATTCGCAGCAAATATGTCCACATATGCTCCGCGCTTCCTCTGAACCTCGCTGATGATATCGACGATATCCTTGAGTAGCCAGCAGAAGAAAACTTGGGAGGAAATTAAAGCAGCGGTTCTTAAGATGACCGCTCTTTCCGCCTGTCAACGTAGCACCAAGCTTCTGAGCGAAACGGATTTGGGTGACCTAAAGCCATCACAGATATTGCGAAAAAACCAAAGTTTAGTCAAACTCGACATGGTGGACGACGCATTTTGCAAGGAAAGGTGGCTGCTTAGATTGCTACGTGAAATATGCAACCTCCTCTATGCCAACGCTGGCGCATCCCTAAGGCTGATGGCCGATATCGAAGACCAAAGTTGGGAATCCTACGGCCATATTTCGCAAGTTTGATCTAAACCGAAAGACGATATTGCCGAGATGCAAGTGCACATTGCCGCACTCACCAAGAAGTTTACCCATTTCACGACTTATGGGAGTAGCTGTCGATGTCGACCACCAAATCGCCAACGTCCAACTCTTTCAAAATCACCGCGCCGAATGTCTTCCTACTACTGGTACCATCAGCTTGTTGGTCTACAGGCTAAGTCGTGCCGCCCATCGTGTTCCTTCAAACGCAGCTCGCAGAAGAAACGGACCGACCAGCACGTAGGGGCGACTGACGTAGCTGGTCAACACAGTCGCATATTCTTCGTCACCGATATAAAAACGGGTGTTCGCTATCTCCTCGACACTGACGCTGAAGTCAGCGTCCTTCCACATGATCCCAACTACGCAAGCGGAAAAGTGACTGATTCTCTAAGCGCAGCCAACGGCACCAGCTTCCACGTCCACGGTCAAGGCTCGCGCATGCTTAACCTCGTCCTGCGACGCTCTTTTCAATGGGCATTCTCTGTCGCTAACGTCCAAAATCCAATTATCGGGATAGATTTTCTTCAGCACATCGACTTGTTCGTCGAGGCTAAGCGACAACGTCTCATCGATCAGACAACGAAACTTTCCGTCGTTGGAATACCCAGCGACGTAGCGTCTCTCAGTCCGGTGTTCGCCACTGCCAACTCGCCGGCCGGCAAAACGCTACTTGAGCGTTTCCCTGAAGACTGCCAACCTTGGTCGTCTCTGACAACTGCAGCTGCAGATACGCCACAGCTACGCCGCAACATGGATACGCCCGTCTCCGCCAAAGCCCGATGACTGATTCCGGACCAGCTCAAAACCGCCCGTGCGGAATTCAAGCACGTGCTCGTACTTGGGCTGGTCTGACCATCCAGCGGCCCTTGGTCTTCGCCCCTTCACTTGGTCCCGCAAACCTCAGGAGACTGGTGACCATGTGGTGGTTATCGCGCCGTCAACAACTTGACAGTACCGGATGGTTATCCTATTCCTCACATACAGGATATTACAGCCCGTCTTTATGCCGTTTGAACGCCCTGAAAGATCGATCCGGTGTGAGCTTATTATCGGATCCCGGTTGCCGACGAGGACATACCAAAAACCGCCTTTAGTACACTATTTGGACTATTCGAGTTACTACTAATGCCATTCGGTCTGCGTAACTTCGCGCAGACATTTCAACACTTCGTCTACTCCGTCGTATGTGGAATCGACTTTGTCCACCCGTACATCGACGACATACTGGTGACCAGTTCTTTGGAAGAGGAACACCGAACACATCTACGACTCTTGTTCGAATGGCTGAAGGCGTAAGTCACCGTCATCTCTGACAAGTACATTTTCATGCAGCCGTTCACTGACTCTCGGATGCCACTTTGATTCCGTGGGCATCCGCCCTTTGCAGGACAGAGTCCAGGCAATTCACATCTTTCCTCTTCCAACGATTCTAGCTGCCATTCGACGCTTCAATAGCATGGTCAACAACTATCGCCGATGCCTGCCACGCTGCGCCGAGCTTATGCAGCCGCTCACAGGTGTTCTGCTTGGACGCAACAACGGGGTGGTTGCTCTTACGCCTGAAGTACCAAGACCATTCGAAGCTGGCAAACAAGCACACGCTTCCACCGTCATGCAACAGCTATTCGACTCGAATGTTCCAATAAGCTTAGCCCTCGACGCCTCGGAAAACGCAATCGGTGCTGTTCTACAGCAGTTTTCCCAAGGTAACTGGAAAAGGCCAGCGTTCTTCTCCAGAGTCGAAATACAGCACGTTTGGCCGCGAGTTACTTGCCGTATACTCCGACGTTCGCCGTATTCGTCATGTTCTCGAAGGTAATCATTTTACCATATTTACAGAGCAGAAACCATTCGCCTACTCCTTCCGGGGCTCTTCCCACCGACACTACCTCGTGAAGTTCGTCATCTAGATTTCGTGTCTCCGTTTTCGACGGACGTCCAACTCGTGTCTCACAGGGATAATCTTGTAGATGACACGCTTTTAAGAGTAAACTCACTGGCTCCGCTCGATAACACGGCTCATCTCTCAACCATTGCCGCTGCTCAGCAAGTCCAAAACGAATGAACGTCATCTTTCAAAGAGTCCATGTTAGAGTTGGAACCTAGACCGTTTCCTTCGTCTTCAGGTACAATAATCTGCGACGTCTCTAACGGATATCCAAGTCCACTGGTACCAACTGCCATTCGCCTAAAAGTACTCGATATGCTGCACGACATCGCGCCTCCTGACATCCGCGCTTCATTCAAGATGATTACCGACAGATACGTCTGACCCAATATGCAGCGCGACGTCAGACTTTGGGCACGCAACTGCCTGAGTTGCCAACGAGCAAACGTTCATCGACGTGTTGCTGCTCCGATAGGACGCTTTCCGTCACTATCAACTCGATGCGCCCACATCCACCTCGATATCGTTAAACCGCTTCCGTCGTCCAAAGGCATGGACTACATGCTGAGCATGGTGGATGGCGTCACTGGTTGGCCTGAAGCTATTCCAATTTCCAACGTGCTCGTTGAGACTATAACGCTAGCATTCGTCGAGCGCTGAGTCGCTTCACGTGGCTGTCCAGCCACTGTGACTACCCACCGAGGTCCACAAATCGAATTGTCGACTTTCGACGACCTGCTCAAAGTCCGCGGATGCAAACGCATCCTGACAACCGCCAACCATCCTCAAGCAAAAGAAATGGTGGTGCGTTTCCACCGGCAGCTTAAAACCTAGCTGAGTGCCGCCAATGCACTTAGTTGGACAGGAGTTCTGCTAATGATGCTGCTCGGAATTCGATCAGCACTGAAAGCAGATCTCGAAACGTCCAGCGCTGAACAGATCTACGTACAACCACTCCGATTACCAAGCGACTTCTTCTCCGATAGCCCGAACACTCCTCGCTACGACGTGCAATACACTCGGAAGCTAGCCACGAGCATGGGCCGCAATAAGTCGACCGCAGTATGAGAACAGCACTGCTAGTCTTACGTTCCCAAAACTCTTCCCCAATGCCCGTTTGTATTCATTCGCATTGATGGTCTACGAAGACCACTGGAACGACCTTACGTCGGGTCATTCAAAGTCTTACAACATAATGCTCGCTTCTTCGTCATCGAACTCAACAGCAATCGACAGCCTCCAAGTTGCTTACGTCGAACCAGAATCGAACGACGACGCCAGTCCTTCGTCCTCCGATGGATCAACCTAACCAATAGTGGAGGAAACGCCTGTAGACAGCAATACCACAACCGGAAACCCGCCTTCTGAGCACTCCGACTCCGCCACGCCTAAAACGGTTACTAGGTCTGGTCGTCGGGTTCACTGTCTGACAATTTTCTTAGAACGTTAGCTTAGCATGTTTGCTTTTAACAGCGTTTCCACGTGTTCATTCGCGTTAGTACCCTCCTAAAAGCACAAAAAGCAAAATCTTTTGAAAACCTAAAAATATTGCAAAAGGTTTTGAAGAACAGCAAAACGGAGGAAACGTTTTGAAAATCTATAAACAGACTAGTTTCTTTAACTTTCTGATGTCTATTCGGTAAGTGCTTTCCATGTCCGTTGCTGTCGCATCTTCTGCATGCTTGAACTCACCCGTTTCTTTCTTTCTTTTAATGTTGCCAACCGGAGAAAACTCACTCGTGGGCAAACACAACTGCTCGTAGGTTGCGAAGGTTTTCCCCCTTTTTTCGGCAACATAAGAGAGGACAGAGGTGTTAGCCCGCTAGGGTCCGATCGCCTGTTTCTCCTCCAGCAACTGCGTCAGGCTTCACGGCCTGATCTCACAGAAGGCTGACCCGTAATGGACAGTCATCACGTACTTCGAAAGGTCATTAACGGTTCCCTTTTAGTAGGGGTTATGTAGTGACCTGGAGATTGTCCTCTTTGTCTGTGTAAAATAGTATTAAAATATAATATCATTCTGTACATAGACAACTTAGGAAGCTTGCCTGTTCGCATGATGACTACGTGTGTTTGAGTCATTCAGACGAATCGCATTCGCGCGCTTCTGGATTTTCCGCCTCGAAGAGCATTTGCTGTGTCTCGGCCGGCGACTATACCTTTACCCTAGCTAGAACCATATTGCGGTGCTTTCAGGTAGCGGGATTGTAAGTTTCGACAATAAATGTTTAGCTCGCTTATATATCCGGCTTTTTCCAGCTTTTTCTAGAGGCGGGACGAACCTGACATATAGCGACCAAACGAGTCCGCTATACTGTCTCTTTAAGAAAGAAACGCCTGCTACTCTTGTAGAAGTAGTGGAACTTATAGAGTATAACCGTAAGTACGCACAAGTCAGACTATCAGACGGGAAAGAGGAGACCGTTTCAATCCAACAACCGGCCCCCATTGGTGAACGCCCGCTTGAACTATACGACACGAGCAACGCCGGTTCAGAAGAAGCGGTCACACCCCGATATGATAAACAGAATTGCTTACACGACGAAGGGAACATTATGCCAGGCGCTTCTCAACCAAACCTTACGGAAACGCCGTCTACAAGGAGGGAACTTGAGTCCCTCCAAAAACTTCACTTAACCGGCGCAGCAGGGACTGCTAGGGCAGGATACGTGCGCATTAATTGGTTGGACAGGGTGTGGTGTGGTCATTGTTTTAGGATCATATGTATTTTAAAGTGTGCTAACTCCTGTTTCAACGACCTGCTGAAGAAGGAACACTCACAGGATTATCCTATCTTTCCAGTCCCACTTGAACTTGAACCACAGGGGGCCAAATATTGAGGATACAACTGACAGAATTTTTCTCCTAGTCTTTGACTTCTCGTCAGCAGAAAATTGGAAGTGCAATACATCCTCCTTGCAATCCAACGCCAGCTCCAGAGTCCGTCTGACTGACGGGGTTAAATCCTCTCCTGTTTTGACACACTCAACGACTACAGTGGGCTGGACCGCTTCGTACGCATCTGGGTAGTAGCAGACTTATTTCCATAGTCTGAACCCCGCTCTACTCAGTATCACTCTGCTTTGTTCCACAAACTGTGTTGCGCTTCCTACAGTTGGCGTAGGGATCAGCAGGTCGTCGGCAGAGAAGCCTTTAGGATAGTCGAGTGACACGCAGGACACCACTCCTCGACTTTCAAGATCGATTAAATGTACGACAGATCCGGAAATCGTACGCGACCACTGAAAAAGCAGAAGCCACCGACGATGTTTATCGACGGTGTTAATTAGAATAAACAATATAATAACAAAAATAACAGCTTACTTCAACAGTTTCCCAAACCAAGGGGTAAACAGTTAACCGGTCCGACAATAGTGTGACAGTGCGATACAACAGAATGCACTGTCACTGCCAAAGACCACAACGCGCGAGCCGATTGTAATATTCCTTCGGTCCGGGTTTCTGAGCTCTTCCGTGTTCAAGTAGTGCGACAAACTGCAATGCAAAAGTAAATACCTCGTAGACGGCTGAATGCTCGAGCCGCCTAGTAAGAGGCCGATGCAAAGGAAGCAGTTAAGGAAGCACGGAAGAGGGAAGGAAGAGTACCGCAGAGGAATATGAGGGTAATTATAACAGGAAGCAAAACCGATCGGCCTCTTACCTGTTAACGTGTTACCATGAGCGGCCCGCGGAACCGGATACAACGGTCACGAGAACATACGACCAAGCTCTAATTGTTTCAAGTGCCAAGTAAAGTAGTCCATTTTCCTAGACTGCTAGAACCCCCAAGGTCAGATATGAAACCATTTGTGGTTGTAATCGGGTTCAATCCCGACACATTGGTCTTTTGTTCAGGTTCAGCCCAATGCACAACCGCGTTATTCGGAGATTCATTCTTCGACGATTACACCGTGATGCCGGGGGGGCGCGCAAGTAGACTTTATGATGGGCTTCACCACGAACCTCTGCGGTTTTGCCCCTGTCCGCCACGCCACAAGATGGTCGAGCCACGTTAACCCAAATTGGTGGTCGTGATTTGTGTGGTTCCACTCACATAGGCAAAGTTGCTTTTTAAATAGGAGCTAAATAAATTGGGTGCAATGATCTGTTCATATGTGCTGTAATTCAATAAGTTGGTTTTGTACAGCTTACTTCTTTAGGACCCTCCCCGTTTTGTTCCTATTCGTCCCTAAAAAGTTTTGTCACTTTGGTAAAAAAAACATATTCGTAATTTTCCAGTCCCAGCGATGCGATGACCCTTATGTCCTTTGCGGAGATCATACTCCCTGAGTGACCTCGATCTCGTATCGTTAGTTGCCGCGGCTGGCTCCCATCTATTGGACACTTTCGGGGAACGACTGACTTTGGTGGATACACACTACGAAAAGACCTGTCTGGGTATGGTTCTAGCTTAACGGCCTCATTGTATGGTCCAATTATAATATTGTGGATTCCCATTCGGCTATTATAAATGGTTGACGGGTATTTGTTTTAGAATCAGGAAAAACGCAAATTTCTTGCGGGCATAGCGTAAATATGGCGTGCTTGGAAAACAAACATTCTGGGGACCCTCGGACCGAAATTTCGTTCCCAGCTGGAAACGTAAGGTTTGTTGTCCCACCACACAAAACCATTCCTCCGTTTTTCGTTTAACCTAACGACCCTAAAAGTAGGGCCGTAAGTTTGCAAGGTTTTGGGAATCGATTTTCGGCCTTAAATGTGTGATTGGTTATTGTTGCAGCTGGGAAAAATTTTCAATCACGGTATATGCGTTAGGGTGTGAAGATCCCTCGTATGGTTCACAATGGGAACCAAATGGGTTTTCACTAATTGGCCGTGGAAATTATCTCACAGTTCAATCTTAAATGGTTTGATGGAAGTATGCAGAGTTAGACAGACTAGATGTCCTGCGGAAGCCGTCTGTAATTCCTTCGCGACTGAGATGGTCCGTCTTTTTGCTGGTTGTGCCTTGCGATTCAGATCGTTGGTAGGACGTTTAATCATCAACACATCTCTTTCGGGTCTTTAACAGGTATCATTGGCAATATTATCTCTTCCAAGAATACTATGGCCGGTATATCATCTGGTGTTACTGTGAAATGTAGTCTCGTTGACGTACTTTGCGAAGTGACAGTACTTACCTGGCTTATCTGTGGAGGGGAATGTTACAAAGACATGTGCTCGGTAAACACTGATGAACAGCTCTTCGTTCGGAAGTATGCCGCAAGTGCAGGATGCTTGTTGCATATGACGAGTAACTCTCGACCAAGCGCTAATGTTTTCAAGCTTCGGCTGTGTGTGAGTTTCTAAGAGACAAATCCAAGCGGTTGTTGAAATTCATCAGATGGTCTGCTACAGAAAACAGTCACGACGACAGCGACAGCATCGGATGCAGAGAGAAACATATTA
>OX104068.1:69611632-69630576 GCA_944474145.2 Dicrocoelium dendriticum | reverse complement strand
GTGTATAACTCCCACAAAGATACAACCAGTCGAGAGCGAGACGAACCAACCTTGTAAAGGATCACCTACGGGAACTTGACGTAGCAACCCTATTGCTTGTACAGGACCTAAACCTATAGACCCTTACCCACCGAATTGGAACTTGAGCGCTTGACCATACCTGAGCTGAATATATAGCGGGCTGCGGTGCTATTGCTTTCATGGTCTTCCCATAAGGGAAAACGAGTCGTGTTCAGACTGGATCAAGGGTCTGATGTGGTTAGCAAAAGCAGAAACTAGTTTCCGGAAGTCATTGAAGCTACGGTTTTGTTTTGAACGGCAGTTAGTTGTCAAAAATAAACCTCAGCGCTTTAATTACATACTTCCCTGGTTGCTTAACACCCCAACGCTACATGTTGGCGTTAGATACCTTATTACCCTTGGGTGGTCAAACCCAAAGTTTCGGTTCCCCAGACGATATAAACATACAGACCGTTACTGCATTATATACGCCCTTCCGCAGTGTGCAAAGTACATTTATGGTCGGGATATTGTCAGGCTGTTTCGTTTTAAATCCATCAACACCTGGTAGCACGATATTGATTCCTGGGTAAGCGATCCGATAGAACAATCTATCAAGGGGTTCTCTAATAGTTGCAGTTTTAGCTGATTGTAAGTATCCATTAATCGCCACCAGTCTGTGTAACTTCTCGTAATAAGGCTGTCACAATCCCTTCAAAATATATCCCATCACGCTGCACTTACATACATCCCTATGCTTCATGAAGCCGACCTAGTCGCGGTGTCTACATCACTGACCGTAACATCTTGCCTACCATCCTACTCGGTGGATGGGCCGGCATCGTCCATTATGCACCAGCAAATTGCTACCGGTAAATTAAGTAGCAGAAGGAACAAGTTGTTTCAACAATTACTAATGCGTTATTTTACGGTTACAACCAGATATCAATGCGGACTTTTCGCACGGTAGAAATAAAGTACTCGACGGTAGGAAAACGTCAACAGGTAAAGCCCCAAACTACAGTGATACAGCAAGTTACGGAAACGAGCTATACGGTTATTGTGGGAACGCACAACCCTGCTGCCTGAATGGCACACAACGTTGAACCAGCTACGGGAGATAGGAGAAGCCCACGTTAATTCCAAGTAACAAACCGTGCGGCTGCACAGGCTACGTGTTACATGTACTACCGATTAACGGACGAAAGCAAGTAAGGGCAACATTCAAGCAGGCAAACCACCTAGCAAACTTACGTACAACGTCGGATACGGTTATATAATAGTTTGCACGACATGCAGCAGAAACGGGGATATCTCCGAGCACTCGCCTCTGCGGAGCGATTGCTTAGACCCTTCAATCTACTTGAGTACCAGCCGTCGCGGGCAAGCCTTCTGCGATACTAGGTGGTAAAACCTGATGCAGCCGCTAAGGGTGAACCAAACGCATGGATCTTAGCAGGCTCCCATCCGTTTACTCCTACAAAGTGCCAAAATAGGTAACGCACGCATATTTCATGCGTCGACATCTTTGTCTAAAGGTATGCCACTTTTCCGGTTTGGCACATGTAAAATAAAATGTGGGCAGTGTCGGCAGTTGGCAAATAAAAATGCGATGCATAACGACCCGAAACGCTTACCCCTGAAGCAGCACCAACCTCTAGTCATTGGTAGAATAATACACATAGCCGACTGCAAATCTTTGTGCGTTTTTGGGTCTTTCAAATGTTTTTGTGTTTTTGGTTTTTGAAACCAATTTCCATTTTTGGAGCTTTTAAAACATTTGGATGTACGCACGTTTGCTGCCATCCGCTTAACGAAGCATGCATGCATGCACCGCTCTATCTTCCTTACGTTTCGTTGGCAGTCCGCGCACTGGTACGAGTCATCTGGGCCCTAGGTCCGAGCATGTTTCACGGCCCCCATGAATCCCGTTGCTCTTTATTGTAAATGAGACAGGCTTTGCAGCCATGCGATACCTTCGCAGACGCTTGCCGCTTGTTCTGAAAACGGTATGCTGCTGCGTTGGTAGTTCGCCATTGTCGGAAATTCGGCTTCTATAACGGATCAACTACAAATAAATAAATAAATAGTTTACTGTCAAATTGATAGAGACACACCAAATCAGGCATGATCAAGGTTTATAGGCAGCCGTGTATTACAACGATACTTTGGGCTCATTCGTGTGTAGATTAAGCGGTCAAAGCACTATAAGTGCAGGGCAACGGTACATGTAGTCTGAAAGTATCATATTCTTGCACGAGTCGGGCAAAAGTTGAAATATGCGTCTAGTCGACACGCCAGTATGTAGTTGTGGGCAGTGACTTTATTCAGCGGCGAGTCACATCCGCCACGTTGCAGTGTGGTTACACAGACATTTGTGGCTTTTTGTAGGGAGGAGCCCTGCCGGGCGGAAACCCACCACGTCCTGCAACACTGACGTAAAGTATTTTGAGCACTGATGCATAACCGGCAAAGCCGCTTGACGACTGATTTCATATTCGGTTATTCGCAGTTAACTGGCTTCCAATTTCCTCTGTTGGCTGGACAGATTGTTTGATCAGGGCCGCCATAATCGTTGCGGCCGGTTGAGGATGGGAACATTACGAATAGTTGTCTTGTTCTGTGTCCAGGTGAGCAACGTTTCAAACGTTCTGCTCTCTGGATTTTTCAGATGTTTAAATTTTCGGGAGGGTGAAGACGTGCCCAGATCTTTATACTGGACAACGGTTGTGCTGCTGATTGCAGTGGAGTCCCTTTGGCTTGCAGATATGCTCCATGTAGGCCCATATCGGTTATTAATTCCGCCTGACAAAATCTGTTCCTCAGTCCAATCTCAGATCTCCAAGGAATTCCGGACCTCGGAAAAAAGGGAAAGTGAGGGACAACCGAGAGAAGACCGCCAGAACAGGAGTGGAGTTAACTATTGTTAAATTCTTACGTTAAAACATTTAGAGTTGAAACAAAATCGTGTAAACTGTGCAACAGTGATTATGCTGAACGTGCCTTCTGAATGTCATATAGAATCAATAGCTAGATGGGTAGATTGCTATCGTATGTGTAGAGACAAGAGCGTTGTACCATTAAGTAATCCACGAAATATCAGTTTAGTATGAGGCAACGATTGCGTGGGCAGAGAGGGAAGAAAGTTAGGAGGCTGGTGACGGGTGCATAGTGAAAGTAAAGCAAATATCCGGCCTACTACGATACGAAGCGCAGAATAAGAAAGTTAAAAACAAACAGTTTGCCGCGATAAAGATATAAAGGTCAATTGGTGGTAAGGCAGCGGAACGATTGGATGCAAACATTGCAAGGGAATAAAGGTTATTGAGATAAGTAGCGGACCCTAACAAGCTCTGGACAAGCGCAGCTGCATGGGGCTTACGGCCACTAGCTGCTTCTAAACAGAGGTGTCGTATTTAAGACGATCGACAGATGGTGGCGCTAGGAAAGATTACCATTGGCCAGATGTAGCCCTTCCAATAAGACACTTGGTCACTACTGTATGCCTACAGGGTCACAGAATACATCAACAAGCCAGCGAAGGAAAGTGATACAGACATTCGAAGTGAATGTATGACGAAGTGCCAAGGAATGTATCGCAGAAAGCTCAAGGTCTGCGCAGAAGGGGCATGGAGCCTACGACGAATCGCTGCTAAGTGGTGAGAAAGATAAGAAGAGCGATAGATAGTGGCGCTAGGAGAGAGAATATCAGTGGCCAGAATAGGCATTCGGATTAAGCCTTCAAATTACCAGTGGATACCTCCAGTGACAGAATTAGTCAACTAAACATCGTGGGTATGTGATGCAAACAATGCAAGTTAGTAAGAGTTGGAGAGATAAGGAGTGGCTCTTAGCAAAAAGATGTATGCTACCTACAATAACTCGCTGCAGCTGAAAGGTGTTGACGTAGGTAATACGAAGAACTGAAAACATTATGTCCTCGTCATCCACTTCCCTACTGGCTAGACTCTGCTTCCTTTTTGACGGAGCTTCTAGCAGTATGCTCCGTAAACTTGACGGCCCCCAACGAACTGCAGCATTGACATCCGCTACCTGTTTAGCTATGGAGATATTCACACGCCTCGGCTTATTTCTACAACGGGAAACAGGGTTCAGGATCCGACCAATGGTCATCAGTCGCCTGGTACTGGAATCCGTAGCCACTGGTCCTAATTCAGGTCCCTTACAAAAACGTCGGGAAATATCTTTCAGAGCGCGCAACTTTTTACTAGAGGTGGAAACGTTCATTGTCATTAACGCGAGAGCTTATTCCTTTCCAACAATTTACTAATTCGACTGTCGCCATTCCGTGTTTGAGACCACTGAGCTACGGGGGACGGCAACAACCATCGTAAATAAGTTACTAGATGTGCTATAGCGCCGCTCACTATCCAGTGACTTACACGTTACTGCCGTGCAGAGAACAGGGTAGTTCCCTCACCAAGCGACGAGCTAATCAAACTTAAGCCGCCAGCTAACTTATGGCATTATAAGCAGTTTGGTCTGCATACTGATTACAGAAGAATAGTAGAGGAGTTGTAAGGTATAGTTGGAATTTCGTCACATCACGACTCACTCAGACAGCCGTCGCACGCCCGGAAAATCACTGTACGCGAGTTTCATCCTTTCGGGAATCGTCAGCAGTGCGCATTCCATCGGACTCTGGTAGGACTTGAACCCGCAACTCGACTGTTGTCAGTCCGTGGTTGAAACCACCGAGCTACGAGGGACGGCAAAGACCATCGCAACGTGTAAGTCAGTGGATAGTGAGCGGCGCTACATAACATCTAGTAACTTATTCACGAAGGTCGTTGCCGTCCCCCGTAGCTCAGTGGTCTCAATCACGGACTGGCAACAGTCGAGTTGCGGCTTCAAGTCCTGCCAGGGGTCCGATGGAATGCGCACTGCTGACGATTCCCGAAAGGACGAAACGCGCGTACAGTGCTTTTCCGGCGTGTGACGGCAGCCTGAGTGAGCCTAGATGTGACGAAATTCCACCTATACCATGCAACTCCCCCACTACTTTTCTGTAATTCACTTATTGCTAGGTTCTCGCCAACCGTGCACTGTAGAGCCGCAAGAATCTCCTGATACCTTTGTTAACCAGGATTGGAAAATGTCCACGTTGCTTGCGCAGGGGAAATCTGCTTACTTTCCCAGCACAGGTTTTCTTGCGGACATCGGATTAGACGGCATAGCTCTGGGGTATAAGAGAATGGCAAATTCCAAGGCATCTTGGATGCACGTTTACAAACCTAGACGCCTGCATATTTTACATGGAAGGACCGCCCACGGTAAGCGCGTACATCCTAGAATCTCTGGCCACATCCCATGGTTGTCACCTTGTTCACCGATAGCTGCTTCGGCAACATTTTACGGGGATGCATCCATAAGGAACGCAAAAGCTTGGTTAACCTAAGCGCACATGCGAGGTGTTGACCACAAGCATGTGAGCATTTGCTAGGCTGTTTTCCCTTGTTAGGTCTAATTCATGACGCCGTCTTAAGACCCGCTTAAACAATTGAAGAACACTTGTGTTACGGGAAAAACCGTGTTTCAGGTACCGCTTCTCTACCTCCACTCTGTTCGTGGTGAAATTGCCCAACTTTCTTGCGCCATTTAAAATGTGTCCCGCCGAGTATTCTGTGTAGGGCAGCCACGTGCTATTAAGATACCTAAACACCTCCTTGTTTGAGCACCGACGGCAGCAAGCAATTGGTTGTATTGTGGTTCGCTTTATGTTCACACCAAATTATTCCTTCATTGCACCACTTTCCTGTGGTTCATATCGTTGCAACCTGTTAAGGAAGCGAAGCGCTTCGCATGTGCCTTGGTACATGGAAGTGGAAATCATCACATGCGCAGTTGCGATGTATGCTTTGAAAGAGTTTATATGCGCTAGGCAGCTACCAAGCACCAGTGTCCTTTCAGTACGGGTTTTTGTAAATGCTCCAACATACGCTGCACCGCATCATGCTAACGGAGCCTATTTTCCCTAGGCACGAAGGCATAGAAGAAACTACGAGCGTAGCCGGTTTTTACACCAGCATTACATGCCATAGCACCTAAGCACTTTGGTTGTGCTGATGTGTAGCGCCTGCCAACAAGACATCGCAAAAACGATTACCTAATGGTATAAAGCTTCGCGGTATGAAGAATACATACTGCACTATCGTTTGTTGTCTGCTATGACGCATATCCCTTCCTCCTGCGGCAGCCTCCTCACTCAAGCTGCTTCGTTCCCGCGCACCATTTTAGCGTGCCGGTTACGTGTAGACTTGAGCTCGACATGTTCCAACCGCACTTGGAAAGTAACGAACGCAACAGCACTTATCACGCGTACTAATTACACCCTGCATAAGCACGAAAAATCGCTCTTCAACCTCATGTAAAAGCAAACGGTTACGCGCGTATAAGCACGGTTTTCCTTCGG
Organism: Dicrocoelium dendriticum; assembly: GCA_944474145.2. Classification (NCBI taxonomy): domain Eukaryota; kingdom Metazoa; phylum Platyhelminthes; class Trematoda; order Plagiorchiida; family Dicrocoeliidae; genus Dicrocoelium; species Dicrocoelium dendriticum. The sequence goes on along the minus strand of OX104068.1, from coordinate 69,624,143 downwards.
GAGTGTCATGGCTATTCATCATAGAGTAATCCGTTTACGTATAAAAACCATGGACAAAACGACACATGACATGAGCGACAAAATTACATTCTCTTTAACTAAATAGGCAGCTTTAGCAAGCTAAATGAAATCCTTTACCGACGGTTTTCACCGTGTTTCCCGTGCACATAGACACATACGTACTTCACATCCAAATATACCATCCCTTTCGGCAGCGCAAAACCACGGTTTCGGCGCATTGACTAGCAGGTTCAGAATTATGAACGAAAATGACTTGAAAGATTTACGTTAAAATGCTTAGACGCCTTCATTGAACCCTTCAGTCGTTCCATATTCAAACTTCATTAGCTGGATGAATAACTGAGCATCGTCCACCAAAAGTTTTGTTGCTAATTTTGAGCTATTGCAGCCGTATCCCTATGTGAATTCGTCGCAACCAACCACTTGGCAAACCTGAGGCACGGCGCTTCCATAACGCTACCAGCCGTAAGATGCCTTCGGTCCTGCGTTCTGACCTCTTCCGTGTCCAAGCAGTGTGACAAGCTTCAATGCAAAATAAATACCTCGTAGACGGCTGGCAGCTCAACCGCATAGTAAGAGGCCGTTGTAAGGGAAGCAGACAAGGAAACAAGGAAGAGGGAAGGAAGAGTGCCATAGAGGAGTAAGAGGGTAATGATAGCAGGAAGCGAAAAGGATCGACTGATTACCTGTTAATGTTTTATCGTCACGCCCGCGGACCCACTACACAGGGATCGCGGAGACAACAGCACGCTCGACTATTTACGGATTGACAAATTTGTCGATTAAACAAACATCGTACAAATTTTCTACTTAATCCTCCTTTTTATCGTTTCTATCGGTCACCAACCGCGCAGATTGCGAGTCTAGCGTTTACTTTGTAAGCTTCCCTTAAGTTGCCCGCTACAGCCGGTAGAAGAATTGTCCAATACCGTAGTTAAACATTTTCCTGCTTCTAGAGTTAGCAGCTATAACGGACGACTCTTACACGTTTCGAAGTATTATCAAGGGTCTAGATGGAAACGGCGACATCGTTTGTTCGTCGGAGCGTGGTTACTGCGGAAGCTTTCAAAAGGGAAACTGGACTGGTGCTTCCGATGGCTATCAGTACCAATATATTCAATTTAGATGCGCATAGCAAACGCCAGAAGCTTGCTGGAAAGCGGTAGGTATTGTGCATCTGTGTGCTAATTTTCTAACTTACCAGGGCTACAATTGCTGTGCTCTGTTCTCAGTACTTTATTAGGGGCGATATTACGACATAGGATACGCTTGTCTGCGTCATTCGCACATTTTTCAAATGAGAAGCATTGGCCGTATGCCAAAAATCGGCGGCTGACAACGGAACAGGAAAGCAGGTTGCTGCTCTTAATGAAGGCTTCTCGTTGGACTCAGGAGATGCGTGCGTTTGTGCGCATTCAGCTTGACTTCCGTTTAACGAAGTGGGATTTGTATGACATGCCGCGGCGTCATCATAACCTTAGTGCCACGGTGGTGGAGGAGGTGACGCAGCATTTGTGAAGCAATGGTCCACCAAAAATAATGCGTAAGGGCAGTGAAATCCGGTACCACCTTATCGTCCCTTTCCGCACGCTGGCGTTGGTGGATCAATAAAGGGAGGTAATTTTGGCGGACTCCACATATCAGATAACTTACAGCGGTTATATGTTATGGCATTATATGTTTGTGGATGTCAGCGGTCTTGGTATCAGTTTCATTTACGCTTTGTTGCCGAATGAGACGGAGGTTAGCTACCAAGAGGCGGTAGGAAGTATGCTGGAGTCGGCCCCCGTGGTAAACCGGGCGTGAAGGCTGGTTATGGACAAATGCTCGGCAAAGGTGACTGCGTTTGGTAACGAGTTTTTACAGCCAACTTTGTTTTCTGCTGGTTAAAATGTATGCGTGACAGCCAGCGACGTTGTGCGCACTTCTGGTCTGTAACTCGGAAGATAAAAGGGCGCTGTTCAGCATGTTGAGGCCTTTGTTATATACGCATGACTGCGCGCATTAGCATCATCTTATGGAGGGTATATCAGTGCGCGGCGATGAGTGCGTCCAGTACTTCTGTCGCATGTGGATCACATAGCAGCTTAGCTCGACGAAGCAGTTGATGAGCCACCTGGTGTTTTTTGGTTGCGACAGCACCAGCTGCCTTAAACATGAGAAAAAGCATTTGAAGGAAACTTTAAGTGAGCGTTCAACGCTGCTTTACCTGCCTCAAATGAGTGCAGCGGTGCAATGGCTTTCATAGCCCAAGTAGACATGCGCCGCCCACCTTTGGCATTCTTACCGCTGCCACTTCCCTCTTCTTACCTTTCGTTACTACCATATAAAGCAAGAGTGAATCGCAGCCACATTAAAGGTCCGAGTCCAATGTTCGGTTTACTTTCAGTGCTCAAGGAAGGTGTTAGGAGAATATACAACTCGTTGTGATCTCAATCGCAGTTTAAACGCTTTCCTGATAGAGTCTGTCAACTGGTGAAACTGCTTAAGGATAGTGCGCTTGTCTTGAAACCGTACCTCTATTACTACATCAAATCGCTATATTGCGACCAATGCCTTATAAACGTAAATGCAGCCGAGTCGACCACGGCCACCCCAGCTTAAGGGATTTTGGATGACCAAGGGTTCCTACAACGGACAGTTTTACTGTTTGATAAAGTAGAACAAGGAACTAACATCGGTTCAGTTTTCGGCCCCGTCAATAAACTGGAGAACTTCTCAAAGTTTCTTCTACTTACAATTGTATGCCAAAATAACGACGCGGCCCGTCACATTCACCGACGAGCACAACGTTTTGAAGCTAAATCATTTTGTGCAGTACAGGATATTTCCTTTGGGGATCAGGTGAAAAAGAAACAAGCGGTTGACGTAATAAGAAGCTGCCGAGACAACGGTGAGACAGATTTACATATTGTAGACATTCGCAAAGTAGGAAAACCTACCCAGACCCACTTGAATAAATACTTGTCGTACCCAGGCGATAGGAGCGAAGAACTGGTTGCGCTATCTTAGAAACAAACCCGATGAAGTTCAACGTTTTGCCTCAGTGCATTGTCCTGACTACTTGCTTCCACAAGCACTGCTTGTTCTCGGATATCCTAGACAAAATGGTAGAAAGCCCCGGGGATCTTTTGCCGGGCTTACCGCCAAGGAAAATATAGCAGAATCGCTCGGTTGCTATAAACTTAAGTAAATTAGGAAGAGGTTAATAAATAAATAAAAATAAGTATTTCATTCGCGAATACTTTGAGACGTACCAAATCGGGAATGAGCAAGACTTTGCAGGCGATTTTTTCGCAAATGACACGCCGCTTTGCTTGAATTGCGCTGTCAATGGAATGGTGAAGTCAGTAGTCAGGAACGAAAGTTCTAATGATGTGGCGGACGTCTGGGATCAAAAATATCTGAAAGTGTAACGTATAGATTGAAGTCGGAAGGTAGAAACTGGGAAGTGGCTTCAATTTATAAAAAAATATTGTAGTGAGGTGAACGGTCGATCTGGTTAACCTACCAGCGTAAGTTTGTGGGCGGTGACTTTATTCAGTAAAGAGGCACCCCCGCCACGTCGCAGCGTTGATAAACGGACAGTTGTGGCTTTTTAAATAAAGAAGTGAATTCTTTGTGCCCGGGTAATTCGAGACACGTCTATATGGTAATGCTCATGCACGCGTGCCAGGAGAAAACACACCACGTACTGAAACACCTCCGTCGATCCGTTTAAAGGGTAATATATATAGCTCCTGTGCGATACATAACTGACAACATATGTTACAGACCGATTGCACATTCGGCTATTTTCATTCATATGAGCTGCAAATCTCTGCGTTGCTAACCAAATTGCTTACTCAAGTTCCGCCATTAGTCGTTGAATCCGGTTAAGGAATGAAATGTCCAGGATGGCCGGATGAAGGATTGTGCTGGCGGGTAAGGATTTCGGATTGTTGGACTTCGGATTTTGCTTTGTGGTGCACTGGTATTGGCCTGCATACTTCGTGTCCAGCTACCCACACTGGAGGTGTCAGGTGGGGAGTGCAGTTGTTGCTTGTAACTAACCACGGTTATCCCCAGCAAAAATGCGATTCCTTATTCAAATGCGGGATTCACAGGAAGTTTGCTATAATTCTTTTGTGCTCACAAAGAGCAATAGGAGAGTACTAGGTCTAAATCCCTGTGTTCAGGCCACGTACAGCATTGATTGTCTACTGTAGTCAAACAGTGTTCTTCCACAGGTATTATTGTCAAGAGAAATTGTCATCCAGTCCAGTATCAGCTCTATGATATGCCATCAGAACAGCTTCAGGTGAGAAGCATCAACATGTTCCTGCAGAAATCAAGGACCCGGAACACCAGTGACAGTCAGCAAGGCTGTCTATGTCGAAGTGGTTGCAAAACATGAATGTGTTGTCCATAGTGAAGGAAGTGATTCATGGAACGACAATTCCAGTGAGTAATATGTAGCAATGTGATTGCGAGTTGAGCCAAACCAATATTTCTGGACACCGTGCAAGCGGCATCGTTCCATACATATAATAGAGACGCCCATTTGGTAGCTTCTTGGAATTGTCATAATAGTGGCTTGCGGTTGAGGTCCCGGAGAAGTGCTCAGTTATCTCCAACCACCTTGAGCTTGTAGGTGGCTCTGTAATTGCCAGATGATGAAGTGTCATGCGCAAACCGCCGTACCTGTGAAACTCATGGGAAAACAAGCAAAGAACAAGAGGCAGCCGAGCAAACACGCAGACTGGAATGCGTAGATAAACACTATTAACTGTGTGCTAATTTGCAGTGGTACCTATTTTCTTGGCCATATGTACTTTCGTTTGGTATTGCCTATTTACAGGTGCACCCTTACATCACGTTTCAGATGTGCCTCAGACTACAACTACAGCTTACGTGGAAGGTTCTGTAGAATGCGTGGTCCAAACTGAGGGAAGCGTGTTCATAATGCTCAATAAAAGTACGGGTATTGGAAAGCTACATAGTTAAAATGGGTAAATGATGAAAGCTGGCCTCAATTATCCTTGACGAAGGTCGTCAGGAAACAATTATTAGCTAAAGTGGCGCTGAGTCAAACTAGTTTACGCTGCCTAACAAAGAGCAGTCAGTCACTACAGCTGCGTTCTAAGGGGTGTTAAACGCAAGGAATCGGTGAAGAGCGGTTGCTTGCGAAGTGAGGCGCGGTAAGTGGGTATTGGAACTGATGACGCTGAAGCGCCGAAATATAAATAATCAGAAAGCAACCAGAAATGTAAAAGACACAGGCGGCTGTAGCTGTGTTATGCCTGTGGGTCGTTATCCCGGATATGTACAGATAAGTAAGGGATGTATCAAGCTTACGCAGTGCTGTCCATAAGGTTATCCAATTGGAAAACGAGGTGAATAGCAGAAATATGTACGGTCGGGGAAGCCTAATATATTTGCGAGACAGACGTTTCTTATCGAAAAGCACAATCCAGCTAGCTGAAGGTAACGTTAAAAGTTCCTAATAGGAGATGGGTATAGTCGCCAGGCAAAACACAGCGAACGCTCTTCGAGGCGGAAAGCCGAAAGCGCGCGCATTGTGATTCGTCTGGGTGACTCATACGCTAATCCTTAACTAACGGATTGTTGGGAAAAATTCAAAATGGGTGTTCTGGGAATCAGATGTCCGTTAAATGCCAAATAATAAGCAGGAATGTGGGTGGTTAAACATTGTGCTATTAGGAGATTAACATAAATGTAATAAAGGGGTGGGTGATTAAATTTTAATTACAATATAAGGGAGTTCTAACTAATGGCGACGAAAATTCTGCAACCTGCATAATTATGCATAATGCCATTAGATTCCGTCAATGACGTAATCCGATACACTGTGTGATATGTCCAATAAAACTTTAGGCCCTAATTGCGCATCGAAGTAGCAATAATGATAACGGATGTGTTTGTTTATGCAGCAACTGTGAGGATACATTGTTGTAGGCACGAGAATCCTAAACGTTTTACATGTGTTTTACTTCTCTCCGCTCTGTGGTGTAAGGATGTGCAACTAAATAAATAAATATATTGCCTACTCCCGACTAAGCGAGGCACGCCTGCGCAGGCGTGATCATGTTAAGAGTACAAAATATGATCACTTAATGTACAATGGAACAATGGGCTTGTTGTACATGTTTATATATGAATGTATGTAAGTTTGCATGTAGACCTGTTTAGCTATGTTTATGGGATTGGTAAATATATCTTGTCTTTTCGCTTGAATGTGTTTGAAGGCGTCGCCAATGCTAGATGGACGCTCGCAATCTGTGGGCCAGAAGCGATTGTCCGGATATGCAATGGGAGACGTCAGTTAGTGGTGAGTCACAATCGCTACGTCACAGTGTTGTTAAACGGACTTTTGTGGCTTTTTATAGGGAGAACGCTAGCCAGGCATAAAATCCCCACGTCCTGAAACACTGCCGCCGAACTATTTGCTGGAAGGTGGTAAAGCCGAACTATCCAGCTGGCACCACGAGGAGGTTGCTGGGAAGTTAAAACTAGTATAATGCATGAATGAGGCGCATATAGTAACTTGTATTATTCGCCGCAAAGAATTTGATATGTGGAAATAAAATAAGTGGAAAATAGTTCTAAGGAGCTGGCAGTGCTTAAAAAAATGCCTCTGCTTGCACTTTGCAACATTACGTGCTTTAGTGTGCAAACGGGTCCACAATCGTCTCGGTGCACGCGAAGAATAAGTTAACTTTAGTGGCATGATATGAAATTGAAGGACCGTGAATGAAGTACCGTGAATGGGAAGCGCATCAAAAATATGAGCTGCGCAAATATTTATGCTTTAAAGGACTACGTACTCTTCTTGATTTTGAGACTCAAACGAAAGGAGTGTATGTTGCTACGGTTCCAGCAAATGCACTGGTATGACCGGTGGTTGCTTGGTAAGCCTACACATAAAATGCATTAATATTCCATTTTGATTTTAATATTATATGTACAAAGTATAAAACGCTATTTGGGGCTAACGGTTTAGAGTCAGGGAGATTCAGTTTCTATTAGAAACTTTATCTGATTTTGTAATTCGCTTCGTTAAGTTGTATTCAAAAAACCACCCAGTGATTTTGGCGTCCGCGTGAGTACTTGCGTGCCATTTACAGCTTTATGGTGCTGAAGTCAAACTAGCAAAGTTGCCGGAACTTATTAAAAATAATAATGTGTCTTTTGACTCGGTTGTGTTTGCATATAAATTTTGTCTTATGGCTTATATATTTGGTATAATTTGAGTGGCATGTAAGCGGACGTGGATGATGTCGAATGCTTGGTCCTCTTCTAGGCACCAAACGGGACATAGTTGCATTTAGGTGTCGTTCTAGGTAGACATTTGTGAAAACCGGACTATGCCTACATGCAAGTCACAAGTTACTGATGTGTGTTCAGATGTACGGATAAGGAACGTATGTAATGTGTTCACTGAATGTTGAACGATGTATGCAAGTGGAATATGGTAACCTAATGTATGCTGGTGACTTAGTTAGAGTATGCTGAATTTGCGTACCATACGAAATGTGTATTAGTAGGATAACTGCGCAGCCGCGTTGACAGACGTCTGGCAATGGAAATGCTAGCAGACTTAAGTGACTGCCCTACTCTTTGTGTCAAAATATTGCGCTGTCTCTCTGTATTGCACCTATAAAATAAACGTATGCCAGCTCGAGTAATTTTCAACAAACCATTTATACAGTAGTTGTACAATAAATGATGCGGCAATGCACCCTTTCATACTTGATGTGTGAGGTGGTGTTCCGGAAGCACACATATGCAACATTGCGCTATCTGCAAAGGTTAATCACCGTGTGTTCCTTGTGAACGGCTGTAAGCATTCAATTGGCAAAAGAAGCAAAATCGTTCGCCAAGAAGGAAGAATTGTACTACATGGTTTTACAGTAGTTTTGTTGGCTTGTGAAAGCAAAGCGCACCATTTGACAGCATGCGGAAGTACTTCGCAAGTAGATAGCCCCGACCGCCGGAGGAGTAACCGCAAGGACGAAATGTGGCGTCTACGTAGTCAAATTTGGGCTGCGGTTTCAGACAAGTCGTCAATGTGAAGAAGTAATGAATGCGCGGGGCGCATATCACTATCGCACGGTGACTGAATATGGAAAGCTTTCCTTGCATGGACCGCTCAATATGCATTTCAGTCCCATTCAATGGGCAGACGTGTGGATGCTTCACGTCCACACAGCAGCTTACTAAGGAATGGGTGTTTCAGATAATGAACTCAAATGTATCAAAGGTTGCATTCAAAAATCAATGCTTACCTCTGCGCGGAAAGTGCTTGACTGTCCAGAAACTTGCTTATCGGCGCGATGTAGCGCATATATGGTTGTTTGCAAAAGCCCAAAAATGCGATCCTGGAAGAAGCCTTTCCGTGAAGTCCGTCATGTGCAGCACCAGCGGTGACCTACAGTACGGTTGACGGGGGTCCTCCGAACGTGCGGAACAACCGACAATTCCAAGCAACACGTCCACAATTATGCTGGTTCCTTTTCTTTGTAACTGGCGCAAATCGTTCGGCTGGTCCAATGGTATGTATTCTGCACTGTGGTGAATGATGCTACATAAAGCGATATACGTTTGTCGAAAGCAAATCGAGTAAGATCCGTAGTGCATTGCACAGACGCTTGAATGTCGCGGTGGACAAGTTACTTTATTACTGGAAAGCTGCTAATACCAATATCACCATTCTTGATGCACCCGACATTATTCTATCTACAAATTTCGTCGCCACGCCTCTTTCTGCGCATTCACCGTTGATCGCTGCGCTACACGCATGAACCCAGCTATCGTGTATTCAGTGTAGGTCATAATTTTAACAGCTTTTTTTAATTAAGCAGCTCTACTTCTTGATCTATTAGTGGCTTAATGGTTACTGCAATTTATAGCAGACAGACTACGCCAATGCGAACATGTCCAAATTCAAGACTGTGGGAGTGATACATACTTACTTCTGTCTTTGCTTTACAGTTCCAACCAGTAACCTTGGAAGATCTTTTGCTTGTCACTGCTACAATTACGCTTATTTGATCCTGCCTCCGTGAGCATGCCTCAAATAAGTTGGAATAAAAATTCATTTATTTATATACGTTGCAAATGTAGATGCTTACGTCCGCAAGCAGGGGCTCCAATTTCCGCATTTTCGTGATGTGATTTAGCATGGCTTCTTGCACCCACAGCCTCTTTAATCAGCATTCACCCCTGCTACGTCAATATGATTGTTTCAGGATTGACGGTGGAGCACTGTGGCATTCGGCATCGGCAACCACGAAGCATGGATTATGCTAACAAACCGCGCTTGCGGTTGACATTCCTCAAGTGCGAGCAAGGCATTAGCCATTGCCGAATGAACTCTGCCGAAAAGCAAGCCTGTCACTACGTCCTTACGCAATATGGATATCCGCAGGTAATAAACCAACCAAGCGCCTTCTACTTCCGACGAGATAGTCATGGTGACATTCTGGTTGTGCCGCATAAACTGCATACGCGCGAAACGCTTCACCCGCACAAGCAAGCTGGTCACGTGTTGCTCATCAACTGGTGGCACGTGAGGACCACTTCAGCATTTGCCAAAACCGTCCCGCCTAGCTTGCACAACAAAGCTATTGTGCTCCAATAGGCAATGAGCAATGCCTTCAATAAAGACCGCTGCTTTAATCGATTGTTAACAGCCTATTTTTATTTTTCACACGATTTGTTGTAAAGCACCCAAATGGGCAAACCCCACGCATTCGATGCGCTGCTCAAGATGACACGCAAGGTATCCACGTAAGGTTTAGATACCTGCAGCACTCCTCATTAAGGCTCTCGTTATTTACCAGCAAACGGGTAAGCCGATCAGAATCGCGCGTGCGAATTAACATGCGCATCCACTGTTGCAGCACTCGTTTATCCTCCGCGAAATCATGCATTTGACCACAAATGCGCAATATGTCCCTCATCAAATGAAACCTGCAGAATACCAAGGTAACCTCGACGTGCACCGCACGAAGCGCACTCACCCGCGTTGCAAGCTTTCCCAGCACAAAGGGGCGCACGGACGAGGAGCTGGGAAGCATTTACCGCAAGACTAGCTTACACGTGTCCAGCGTCTCGTACGGCAAAAGGGCGTAGTATTTGGATAACGGCAAACCAGTCTCATCCACCTGCATATATTGCCACAGGTTATACTAACCGTAGAACTGGAGAGTCGCGTCCGCTAACATCACATCGTAGTATCTCGGCACTATACCAGTAACGCATGGGCACAAAAACCCGTACTATGTCTGGCAGAAACCTTCTGCAAAACGACACCATCCGTTGTCTTTCAGCAGCGTTACTATCTCCGACGCCTCACATTTGTGTTGCAATTTTCCCCGCCTCACATTCTAGGGACCGTCCGCCGTTACGCGTTTTCCGATATTTCTTAAAACGTACGGGCGCACTTCTCGGGTATAACTAAATCTTGATATCAGGATGCATAACTGTTATTACGGTGATTGCCATAAGCACCGGTTGGCGGGATAAAGCCATGGGTTGCCAGTCTGAAACGCAAGGCCAGGTAGCAGCGGCACTCCGCTTCAATTGTAATGCTCTTCACGGAAATAATTTAAAAACTGGTATGGCAATCAAAATCCGGTTACCTAACCTTTGCTATTACAATGAAACATCAACACGTGACCCACAGTTTACCCAGAACGAGTTTTTTTACCTTGCACACCTCGAAATAACACATACCGGTAAAATGCATCCATCGCGCAATTTCTTGTCATCTCTTCGCACAGTACCAGTAAACAGATGATGCAGTAGCTAGTCCAAACGCTTTTACGTCCGCCTCTAGTTGGACACTATTACGGGAGGTAAAACAAACAGTACCATCGTACAAAGCTCTGTCAGGCAACGTGAAGTGTATCCAACGTGCGGAACTAAAATCGGTCGTAACTGGTTTGTGTGGTTGGGTACCGCATACCTTATAGCCATTGAGAGAGAATGAATAACAAGACGAATATATCTGCTTGTAAAAATGTAATAATACTAAAATATGTGGCGCCGTCTGATGCTGACACACGAAGTTGCATAATTTGCTCCTGTTCTTGCTCCATCGTTTTGCAAGACCAAGTATAGTTAATCTAACTTCGAAGAACCGGGGGTCGTTGTTCAATTAATGGCACTAGAAACTGTATGCTAGTTAGGCAAAAGTTACCATCGTTCATGCCACCTGACTAACCTTGACCTGCAAGCCATATTAACCGTGGCCACAAGGAGATGTTGTTCATACCTGTAGCGGCTAGAACAATGCATGCGTGCTTGGTGAGCAGTACTCGAGCCACTAGGTCCGCGAAACAAGTACGCAATGCAAAACATTAGCTGTCAGTCTCTAGGGCCTTTGTCTGGATGAAATTCTTGTAACTGTGTATCAAGTCCTCTGGTTGCTGTGGGAGGTAAACACAACACAGACCTCCGGGTCAGATTCTGTTTCTTCCAAATTGCTGCAAGAATTGGCAGTGCAACTTAGGGGACCACCGACTTGTGTTTCAGAAATTACTCAACAGTTGTATCTTACCTACCGCATGGTGGGAGGCTGTCGTCTGTCCGATTTTCAGGTGTGGTGACCAAGACCTACCGGCGAATTACAGGCCTGTCAGACTGACTATGGTGGTCGTTAAGCTAGTTGAAAAATTAATACGTGATAGTGGAGAACCAATTGAATAGATGTAACCTGCTTAGCATCGAGCAACATGGATTTCGTGAAGGATTTTTGAGTCAACCAAACTTTCTGGTAGTTTGTGGGAGCTGGGTTGATGCCGAAGACGGTGGACACGCGGTGGACAGGGTGTTCACTGACTTTGCCAATGCCTTTTACCTTGTCCTTCGTTCGCGACGCTTACTGAAGTGGGGGTCTGATGGAATATCTGGTCGCGCTCTACAGTGGGTGCCAGCTTTGCTGGATGGCCGGGAACAGGGTATTATTGCGGGAAGCAGTCTTTCGTTTCGACAAGCTGTCCTTAGCGGCGTGCCGCAAGACGCTGTCTTAGGACCGCTGCTGTTCGAATTCTTTGTGACTGACTTGCTAGGGGAGCTTGAGGTACCATCGACCGTTTGCTGATGACCAAAAACTCCGGAATATTGCTGATATCTATGGAGGAACTCTGGCCCTTCAACGGCCTCTGGATGGACTCTGGGACTGCCCTGGCTCGTGTTTGCTACTCATGGACCGGACATGGTGTTCAGTGCTTCGTATCGGAGCGTCCGACTCCCCCAGGGTTTTTGTACTCAGTTGGAGTGAACTTCCTTACATGACTCATCAGCTTAATCTAGGGGTTGTCTGCTGTTCCACATTACACTCTGGAGACAACTAAAAGTAGGCTGATGGTAGAGGCCTCCGGACGCTGCGGCTTACCGTCGTTCTTTTGAGATTCCAACGGCTAATATGTTTGTGAAACTCTTCTCAGCGGTTGTGTGACCCCACCTAGAAAAAAGCCGTATC
>OX104068.1:69564593-69611136 GCA_944474145.2 Dicrocoelium dendriticum | reverse complement strand
GTTTACAATGTTATCCAACCTTTGACGTCCCCGCGGGTCGAGGCACGGGAGGTTAACCTACCGCGAGAGGTTAGAGGACGCTCAGTATGCTAGCGCCTTAATTGGAAACAACCACTGGTACTTATCTTCTCTCCCCTCCAAATAAGCCGGTACCGGGTTCTCTACTAGGAATGATGCTCTTTTCCATAGTCGCACATGCTTTCCTACGGAATCACAATGTATGGTCCCTATTGTTTGCGTTAGACCTAAATCTATGGAGCCTGAACCACCGCATTAGAACCTGGAGTGTAGGACCAGACTTGAGCTGGCTATTTAGTCGGGCTAAAGGGGTATTGTCTCGGTGGTCATTCCATAAAGGAACACCAGCCGCGTTCAGACTGGATCGGGGTTAAGATGTAGTTATCGAGCGCTAAATCTCGCCCCTGGAAGGTATCGTCTGTTTGGCTACGGTTTCCTTTTAAACCGCAGTTAGACGCTGTAAGTTGACAAAGTCAAACTGCAACGCTTCACTTACTTACACCCCTAAGTTTGCTTAACACCTCAAGACCACATGGTCGCGGTATCTACAATAACAACGGTTTCACACTGTCTACTATCCTATTTGGTGGAGGAAGTAAGATTATCCGTTTTGCGCGAGTGATTACCTACGGGTGGATGCAGATGACGGCAGGAAAATGGCATCATCTTAGCCCCCAAGATGAGGCAAAAAGGTAAATTAAGAGAAGGGGATACATGTTTTAGATTAATCTGCATTCCTGCTATCTAAATGTCGCCAAAAGGAAGACCAGCTATGGGAGATGGGGATGCGCACAGTAGTTCCATGTAACGAATTATGCCGATGAACTGACAACCTGTTGTATGTACTACTGCTGAATGGAAGCAAGCAAGTGAGGGCAAGATTCCACCAAGCCAACATCCTAGCAGCCTAAGTACAACGTAGGATAACGTTATATAATCTTTTGCATATCAGGCAACGGACAAAGGGGATATCTCTTGTTCAGTGTACGGTTGCTTCTGCCGATCGGACACTGTGCTACTTTGTTGTAATGGTGGGCGAGCCGTTGCGGGCCTGCCATCTTTGAGATCATGTAGCGTGACATGCTGCAGCTGCTGGGGAAGTAACAGGCGAGCTGATCCTAGCGGGCTCACACCCGTGTCCTCCCTTACAGGGCCAAAACAGTTAACGCAGGCGGCTTCCAATAGACGACGTCTTCATCCAAAAGAATGTCGTCTCGCCGGTTCGTGTCATGAAAAAGGAAAGTAACAGTAGCGGTTATCGGCATGAATCGAAAACGATGCACATTGACACGAAAGGCTTACTCATAAAAGGGCACCGTTAAGCAGACATACACATAGAAATACACATTTCCGTTAACTAAGCGTTTTGTTTGTTTGTGCTTTTCAAAATCGTTGCGCATTTTTGGCATTTAAACTTTTGCATTTCCTCGGTTTTCAAAACATTTGGATGCTCATGCCAGCACAGAAGCGAGTACATAATAAATTTACGCTTCGCGGTATAAAATATACTGCACACTACCTTCGTTGTTCACAATGTCGCATATCGCTTCACCCTGCAGTAACCTTCTCACTCGGAAAGCTTCGTTCCCCACACTCCATTTTAGCGTGCCGGTTACGTCTAGATCGGACGGTTACATGTTCCAACCGCACTTGGATAGTAACGAACGTAAAATGAATTATCGCCCGCGTATTCTTGAAATATTGCATGAGCTCCAAGGCCAGCTTCCCACCACTGTGACAGCCTTCGATCACGCTCGAATCACCATGATTTTCCCAGTAACATTCATGGCTATGCGTTATAGAGTAATCCGTTGCTTTACACGAAGCATGGACAAACGTACAAGTCACATAAGCTGCACGATCGCAGTCTCTGTAACGCAAAGGGCAGCTTTAACAGGACACATAAAATCACTTCTGGCGGCCTTCACCATGCTTGCGGTGCAAATTAACACCTACGAGCCGCACATACAAAGATACTATCACTTTCGGAAGTACAATATCACAGTTCGGCAGCATCGACCGGCAGGTTCGGAATTGTACAACAAAAATGACGTGCATTGTTGATGTTGAAATGCCGAGAAGTCTTCCCTGAACCAAACAATGTTTTCATATTCCATCTTCTTTAGATTTATGAATAACTGAGCATCGTCCTAAAAGTTTGTGTTTCTGGCGCTGAGCTATTGCAGCCTTCCCCGGCGACCATGAAGCACACAGCGTTCATCGCCTTGGTAGGTGTGGCAGATCACCGTAGCGCGCTCTCAGAAGTAAGCATCGACAAATTCGTTAAGTAAAACGACCAGCGTTAAAGATTCTGTTTGTTCATATTTTACGGTTTCTCTCAGTTTTCAACCGCGCTACTTATTAATCAAACATGTTCCTTACGGCATTTTTCTTAATTTGCTCACCACAGCAGGTTACAGAATTGTCCACTATCCAACCGGACGATGAGCAAGCCTATGTGCTTCCAGCAATATTTTTACGTTCAAAGTTCATATCATTGGCATGTGACAAACGTCAACTATCTTTTATATGGAGCGTTGCGATGCACAAACAGTTCTTTGAACCGATTACACATGTATTCGGTATCGGTGGCTAAAGGTAATAGATGATATCTTCCATTATACTTAGCCACCGACACTAGCTGTGGTACAGAACAACACAGCCAAACCTCGCCCTATATAGAGTCCAGTAGTTATGGACTTCCGACACAACCACCAGTAGTCATCATTCGAACAGACAAGCTTCCTTATTTGTCTGGGTACAAATTGATATTAAACTTTAATAACCTTTTGCACAGATCAACAGGTGAATCAAAAGGTAACTACACAGCCCCTACTAGAAGGGAACCGTATGTGACACTTCGAGCTATGTGAGGACTGTCCACCTCGAGACCGCCTTCTGCGAGTCCAGGCAGTGAAACTTGGTGCAGCTGTTAGGGGAAAACCAGGCACTCAGACCCTAGCGGGCTTCCACGAGTGTCCGCCTTTATGGTGCCGACAATAAACAGGGAAAACGGTCGTAGCAAACGGCCGCTTGTGTATGAGCACTAGCCAATATGCTCCGGTGCACGTTATGAAAAACAAAGCAACGGGGAGGCCAGGCATGCAGAAGGGACAAACGAAAAAAAGTAAAAAGCGCCAAATGCACAGCAAAAATCAACAATCTATGATTATCAATTTTAATAAGGTTTTCCGTCTTCTCATTTACAAAGCCTGCGACATAGTTTGAATTTTCAAGGCAATTTGCACATACCTGCGGTATTCAAAAGGTACATGCGCGAGTGAAAGCCTGCTAACGCTCTCAGAAGGACATTTGCTAAGCTAACAAAGTCAAGGTTAGTAGGGTACAGAGCGATAAGATGATGGCGTGAATATTCCAATATGGCGGATCGTTGGATAAAAGCTGCTAGGCTTGCTCGAGAGGTTAAACTGCTAAAACAAAGAATGTATCAAAAAACGTCCAAACAATTACTGCACATGTTATCCTGCAGAGCAGCAACTCAAGGCAAGTTAACGTTAGAAAAAGTGTAACATGTAAGCTAATCAATCATGAAAAATAGCCAAATAAATAGCAATAATAACAAGATTTAGAAAAATTCAAAAGGAAATAATCAACAATTAGATAATAAGAGTCGGTTATGAGAAGAAGAAGGCATGACACGGCCACCCGGAGCAAGTACCAACGCTCAACAACCTAGACACCCTAACAACGTGCTCCGCATGCGAGTTCCGACGTTCAATAACGAGGCGCGTTAAGCGTTTTCGTCCTTACCCGGTCAGAAGGTGTTTCGTGGAGCTTCAACGGTTGACAACGGGATTAAACAGCTTGGCGGGAATAAGTAGCCAGGGCAAAGCTAGGCCGAACTTACCCGTTAGGATATGCTAAGTGTGGATCCATCGTCCAAGCGCAGGCTGACGGCTGAATGTCGAACTGCTGCATGTTCATCAGCCAATGATCCAAACCCGTCATCATCCTATGATCGTCCATTAGTTCTGGTGCACGCTTCGGTGACCTTACGAATTTCTGACGCTAGCCAGCGCCAAGCATCACGGTGGTCACGTAACCACGCCAAACCGCAGATAGAGGAATCAGCCGGGTAAAGAACCAGCTGCTCAAGGATTCAGCCGATTCCCTCACGCCAATGCAGTTATTCCCTTTCGCTGAAGCCCCGTGCAATTTACTAGGCGCACAACCAACGTGGTCGCAACTTTACGGGCGAAAACTACCCCTCCCCGGTGCCGCTTACCGCTGGTACGGGACACACAAAGCTCGCACAGTTGGAAACTTGCGAGTAGGAAATAGACCCCATCTACATCGAAACCAGGTCGACCGTTCACTTAGACTGATCAGGAAACTATGCAAAACGGTTTAGGTTCACACGCTTACTGCGCTTGTAGATTTAGAAAACCAATCTGCAAATGGAAGCAAAAATATATACATATATATGCGCATACAAAATGCAGGTGCGTCTTAGTGTATAGCTTTCACGACTGCATGGTTATTTGGTCCAGATCAAATAATTCTGCCACCTGGAAAAAAATAAGCAATCATAATTTTGTGCTTCATTACTTCTTCCATGTAAGTCAGTGTTCTGCTCATACCTTGTGGTGCCGTATTTTGTCACACGGTGTGTAACCATTTCTTTACCGCTTTGGTAACCTATTCAGCGGACACGCAACATGCGGCAAAACAAGTCGATAGTTGCTATAAAGTGTGTCATGTTAAAATATACGTATCATACCCTATTCGATGGTGGAAAACATCGCTTTTCTAAAAGGGTTCGTAACACGCGCACCGGAGAAAATCATTGCAGCTCCAACAACTCGAGATAACATTGCAAACAATATGTGTCAGGAGGCATGATGGAAATTTTCGCCATGTTTACAATTAATATACTGCGCTTTAGCAGCCGTTTTGGACAATTGCTGCTTCTTACTAATGCATTTAGACGATTTTCCTCCCGTTTTGATGCGTCAAATACATGCAAAGCTTTAACGTTGGTGTAATAGAGTGGTAATTATGGTTCACATTGCTGTCGCACGTAACGCACTGCCTCTGTTAGAGACTTCAGCGTGTGATACAGCTTTTAATACAGGCGGTCCCAGCGGCGCGTGAGGTCTACCGGAAAGACGCAAGCTGTCCTTGGGGTTAGAAACTTATCTTGGTGATGCGCTACGGACCCTCTTTTATCTCGGTGATGCCCTTTTCAAATCAAGAATGAGGGCTGTAACGGTGGCCACTGCAAAGTAGTGAGAACGGAAGGAACCTACAGTCAGGGGATCTTGCGAACGTAACTGAAGGCGAACGGGAAATCGTATTAGTTCCTGGCGTCAAAGGTTTTGTAACGGTCCACGACCACCCTACCAGTAGTTTGAACTTCTACATTTACAACCAGGTCATACCTACCACCTGATCCGAAAACAGTTTGATAAGTGTAAGTGTAGCTGCACGATGGAACAGGTTGGTTGATGGTGTCAACGGATGCAGACGCCAAGGCAAACAATGCTCTGGATGGTGCTGCTTGAAACGTAGCTTCGGTAGGCAAGCTCCTTTTGCGGCAGTGCACGAGGCTCACCCTCATCATCGTCGACAAGTAGTCTGGCAGGTCGTCTTCTGCAATGTTAATTTAAACAATAGGCAATGGATATACCGGATTTATTTGCGTGGCGTGCTCAATAACACTGTGTCATCCGTAAATAACTGTACTGCATACGCGAGTGACCCGGAGCGTGCATAATAATAGTCATCTGCAAAATAAATCCGCCGAATAAAACAAACCTGTCTGCATGTGCACCAGAACAGCGTGCATGTGGTCACCGGATGCGGATGCTCAATGACTGGACAGCGTTATCGTACATGCCGTGCTGTAGTTGGGGTATGTTGGCCGCATGATCATCATTCTGTAGCCACTTGCAGCAGAACCACGTTCAGTTCGTATGGCTACCACCTAATACTGGGGTTAGCAGCTGGGCTGGTGAACAAGTTAGGTTTGAAATGCGATGGGCGTGGCAGCGAAACTCACAGAGAGAAATGGCCTGTGTTACTGAGGTATATTAAAGAAGATACCACATTGGAAATACAGTACACGGTGCATAAACGCAAGTGCACGGTAGGCCTAGGGGCGCAAAGTTGGCAGTATGGGCGTTAAAATCTGCAGCTGTGAACCGATGCACACGCATTTGCAAACAACATCCTGTAGCGGCAGTTCCCAAACACCTGGTTGCAAGCCAAAGGCTACATACATGCACCTTTCCAATGATTGTAAGCAAGGCGTCCGTGTAGGCCGTACAGCTTGTCCAAAGCCGGACAATTGATGATTGCTCAGCCGCCGTCTGTGTGCTATACGGTGCGAAAAACATAAGGCCTTTAGCGTAACACATTAGAAGCCATTTCCGCCTTACCATATTAACCGTAGTAATTAGGCACAACTAGTTTCAACGCACCCATTGCAACCTTTATATACTTTATGTGGAACGCAGGAGGCATAAGCGGTGGATCTCAAGGTGCAACACTAGTAACTTTAGGTGGTACTGATGCTTTAGAATGTACTGTAGCGCAGCAGGTCCGGCATGTACCAGCAAATTACGAAGTGCAGTTGCTTTCCAGCACCGTAACAAATTCACACCACAGCAACGCCTGCGAAAGTCTCCTGGTCAACGACTATCTGTTGCTTTCTGATGCACGTTAACAGTGTCTATAGCTTCACCCGTAAGAAAACATCTCCGTTTAAAATCCGTTCGTCCCCACGAGGATATAATGCACACGGTATACATGTAGCCCGTGCAGAGCGCTGCAATCACGGCAAATGCTAGACACTCCAAAGGAGATTTATCTGCCCGTCCTTTGGAACGGAATGACCGGTTACGTGGCTCAAAGCATTTGGTTTCCGGGAACTTTACTTTCCCTTCAAACTACGTGCCACTTTGCGCACACTTGTCACAACTGCTATAGGCTGAATGGTACTTCATCCGCTTCACAAATGCACGTAATGGCGCGGCGCATATATCAGCTATAAAGTCTACTGTAAAAGGTCGATCGTCTCCTCTCAGAATCAATCCATCAGACATCACATCAATTAACTCATTGATGGTTGGATTAAGGAAATAATAAAAGATATCTGGCATGCATGCACTACAGTAGAATACGACGAAATGGAGGATAGTTACAGAGGAAATAACACAGCACATGATGCGTACACATCGTGTGACAAAATACGGCACCACAAGGTTTGAGCAGAACACTGACTTACATGGAAGAATTAATGAAGCACAAAATTATGGTTGCTTATTTTTTTCCAGGTGGCAGAATTATTTGATCTGGACCAAATAACCATGCAGTCGTGAAAGCTATACACTAAGACGCACCTGCATTTTGTATGCGCATATATATGTATATATTTTTGCTTCCATTTGCAGATTGGTTTTCTAAATCTACAAGCGCAGTAAGCGTGTGAACCTAAACCGTTTTGCATAGTTTCCTGATCAGTCTAAGTGAACGGTCGACCTGGTTTCGATGTAGATGAGATCTATTTCCTACTCGCAAGTTTCCAACTGTGCGAGCTTTGTGTGCCCCGTACCAGCGGTAAGCGGCACCGAGGAGGGGTAGTTTTCTCCCGTGAAGTTGCGACCACGTTGGTTGTGCGCCTAGTAAATTGCACGGGGCTTCAGCGAAAGGGAATAACTGCATTGGCGTGAGGGAATCGGCTGAATCCTTGAGCAGCTGGTTCTTCACCCGGCTGATTCCTCTATCTGCTGTTTGGCGTGGTTACGTGACCACCGTGATGCTTGGCGCTGGCTAGCGTCAGAAATTCGTAAGGTCACCGAAGCGTGCACCAGAACTAATGGACGATCATAGGATGATGACGGGTTTGGGTCATTGGCTGATGAACACGCAGCAGTTCGACATTCAGCCGTCAGCCTGCGCTTGGACGATGGATCCACACTTAGCATATCCTAACGGGTAAGTTCGGCCTAGCTTTGCCCTGGCTACTTATTCCCGCCAAGCTGTTTAATCCCGTTGTCAACCGTTGAAGCTCCACGAAACACCTTCAGACCGGGTAAGGACGAAAACGCTTAACGCGCCTCGTTATTGAACGTTGGAACTCGCATGCGGAACGGTCGTTCGAGGATCTTTGATTGGGTTTTATTGAGCAGTTAGATGTTCTGAGTGGCAGCAGCGTCGTTAGCGGTTGCATCATTCAAAATTGCGCGCAAACGCCAAACTATATAAACGGTATTTTTCGCTGCACATTTGAGCAATTGCAGTGTATCTTCCTCTGTCCAGCTGATATGTTTGTACGCAGATGTTCAACTTAGAAGAGCAGCTGAGTGTTTTAGCAGTGTTTGTTGTCTTTCTCAACCAGTCTCCGTCCTTACCTTACCCATTCGCCTGCCTCATGCGCACCACGGATCTTGCAATTTCACTGCACCTAAAGCTGCTGGCAAGTTATTGTCCTCAATTGCATCTGATGTCAATGAACGCCCTAAGCGTTCGTAGGGTAATAATCTTCAAGGTTACTGATAGGCTTTCGCTGGATAAACTCAAACGCCTTTTACTTTATTGCTGCTACCTGTTAGCCGACACTTACATATGTAAGCGTCGGAGGAAGTCCGGCGGCAAGAAACGCTGCCCAATCATCCTCACCTATCGTAGCCAAGGGCTTGCTAAATTGTTTCTCATGATAAAACGCGAACTTATACCCCGCCTCAAACTTACACCGATTATAATAAAGCCAGCTGTAACTCCTTTTCAAAAAGCATATGCTTCACCAAAACTGCTGAAAGTCACGTCAGGCCAAACACGCGAATAGCCCTACAGTGGTTGTGACTGACTGCACCGTTATTCACACCGAGACACTACCATATTAGACCTGGACTCGTCTCCTCCACAGCTTTCATCTAAAGTTCTTTTCCTAACAAAAGGCATCAAACGAGCAAACAAACGTCAACATGAGAACGTAACTCGCCCTAAGTTTAGGTGTTCACGCAAGTCCACGACTTCCACCAAAGGCACAGAAATTCACATGACTACCTCTGATGTGCCTGCAACTAAGCATTAAAATTAGCGCGTCTTTACGTTCGAAGAATAAAACGGTGAAGAGGGATTGTTCACGGGTAAAAAGACGTGCACTTGACAGGTCCTGTAGGCTGGCTGGATTAAAAATGCAAAGTTGAAGGACCATCGAATGAGTAAATCGTTATTGCAAGCGTCCGCCGGGTCAAATGCACTACTGCATAACAATAGTTTGAAGTGGGAATTGGATGCGTGTACGCCAAATGGTATAGAGAGCTGGCATACTTCAGTAAGTGCGTGAGAATTAAAAAAAACGACAACGCGCACTCGTCTGTTTCTTCAGTGGACACATGTGGTATGTTATTCCAGTTTAGCTATACCCAGGTTACTCACCCGGACACTTCTGTATGTATCCTTTGCGACACGTTGCGCAGAGGGCTGTTAAGCACATTGTTGGATTTGCGGTATTTCGTCCTCCAAGCGGTACGGTCCATATAAAGTAATACAAGTTTGAAAGCGTTACATCAAGATTCTATTGAAAAGCGTTAATGTAAGGGCAAGGATGACGTGAGTCGAAAGGGCATTGCAGGCACGGGACACACGGAGAAAGAAAACGTTGCGTTGACAATCAAGTCAACTGTAGTGCGTAGCCAGTTTTGACTGACTGTCCCTCAGGTTGATATTTTGGCTTACCTTGAAAGGATTGCGGCATGGGTGCGTTTGGTTCGTCAGTAATAAGTAAACCCTGAATAGGTCTCCTCGCTGACGTTGATATTCAGCACTGCACAACCTCAGGAAATACAGTCTACTTTGTTATGAGAGAAGAAGCTAACCCCTAACTGTTTAGTCGCTCTAAGTTGTGAAGCTTCAAGTGCAGCAACGTCGCGCTTGCGCCAGGTACGCCAGTCCTGGATAGCATATTTCACGTAAGGCATTACGTAGGAAAGCTTGGTGGTCCAAAATTGCCGAAAGCCCTTCGTAAGACGAAAGTATACAAGTGTTCACTGAGCTGACTGATATGGCTGCTCGCGTTTCATCGCCCAAGATGTTGACTGGCTATTTTTGTAGGTTTTCTGAGCAACCAGTGTCGTCTTGCACGAGCACCACAGGGTTGTTTCCTTGGGAAGCACGTAGCTGCTGGTCACAAGTCGAAATTCGTAGATAAGCTGGCAAGTACGCTTGCGACGTTACACTTGGTCACGTTGCACCGGAGCCCGTTGTCAAATGACCAAGCATAAGCATTGTCAAGTTCGCCTTGCAGTGCCATGTGATAATTCGATGTCCATGTTTTGCCAAATTTTGCTACCTACTACAAATATTAAAACAATCGTCTTCAGTACGCTGCCAAGGGCGTTGATGTACGTTAGGACTAATCGTAGCCAAAGTACCGATCCTTAAGACACATCACACTGGAAGTCACTTGGGTCAGAAATGAGTCTGCGTACTCCCAAATTCAGCTGCCGTTGGGTGAAGAATTTACCAATCTAATCGAGTATGGGTTCACCGATTCCGTAGCTTTGAAGCGTGTGAAGGAGAAGTCGGTGGTTCAAATGATCGAACTCTTTCGAGAAGTCCAGGTGGACGACGTCGAATACTACTGTGACCATTTTCCTAGATTCTGAAGGCATTTGGACTGTAGAATAATGTACGCCTTAGTGTAATTACTCTTACGAACTACTCCTCGTATTGCCGTCAGCATTCATTCGCTCCTAGCCGATTTCTTGAAATTCCTTTTCCTCTTGGAATGTTGCTCTACCTATCTTGCTCCTGCATGCGGTCTCAACCTAGTTGTCCTCAGTTTCACCTAAGATGCCTCTCGCATTCTGGCTTCTGCCATCATCATCGGTTTACCTGTTTCTCTAAAACCATCGCATCATTCGCTTAACTTTTGTTAAAACGCTTTGTTATATCGGTCTTTTGACCCTGCGCGTGCAGAACCTTCTTCCCACGTAGTAGCTGCAGTCTGAGTCACACCAGCGACGTAATGTATAGAACGCGCCTGCAAATTATGTATACTAAACAAAATTACATAAGGTTTACATTATATAAGTTTTAATGTATCATAGGCACCGGTGAGCGCCACCAGTCTGTGTTAGTGCTTCTTGATTAGTTGCTGTCTCTGTTTGGCCACCTCTTGTCCATTGCCTGTTTTTCCCGAGATTCCCACAGGTACATCCGCCAAAACAAAAAGATTTAACCACTGGGACTGGCCGATCCATCCTCAAAACGCTTGGTCCTTTCTCCAGGAGATGAAAAACCCACGCACTGGTCCAAATGGAGCCCATTCCGCCATTCCGGAGGCGCTACCTTCACGGGGTCTAAACAAATGGGTTTAGCTTGCCTCGTACTCAGAGAACAATTTACTCACCTGGAAGAATATATGTACATGGATCCCCGTTCCGCAATCGAAGACAAACAACTCTGGCGTGATTACCTTCACTGCCTCAAACATTCCTATTCGTCAGTCACCTGAAGCTATTCTGATGTCATTTCACGGACGGCGTTGCGCACGTATACGTGGCTATTCCGACGGTCTTCCATGGAATTTTCACTTGGCTACGGAAACAGTTACACTTACTTACATTTGCAGGAATCCCAAATCCCATTTGCGGAGAATGGCGTTTTTACCTATTAAGGACATATTCAGCCACAAGAAACAACTTCACTCACCGGCCCCATGACAAGTCCAGCGAGGATAGCTGGACATGGTTTGCGAGCCGAGCATGAATATAAAAGAAGAGCCGGCCTCTATTAACAATGTGTTTACTCACCTGCATCATTATCATTCGACACTTCGAATCTTGCATCATTGACCAGCTTCAACGACTGCTGCCGTATCAGAACTAAGCCATTCGGCCAACCAACGAAGAATTTTGGCTGTCAACCGACTGCGAATAATAGAATGCAAAATCGGTCTATACGATGCTTAACCGACTTGCACTACTGTTCAACGAAAGCTACGACAGTGTTCCAGGACGTAGTGGGTTTTCGCCTGGCAAGCGTTCTCCCTATAAAAAGCCACAAATGTCCGCTGAACAACACTGCAACGTGGCGGATGTGACTTGCCACAAAATAAAGTCACAGCAAAGCATTTCACACTGACGCAGTCCTCAGCCTTCTACATCCAACCTGTGCAACTAATTCTGCTATAAAGAGTGCTTTGTTGGAGCACAGATCATTTCTATTTCGTAATGGTTATTGGTTGCAAATGTCTCGTTTAGGCTCCTGTGCTCACGGATCACTACCTGGCGAAATTACCCCCAACTTGTATTTTGACGGATGTTTGCGCGCCACAGCGCCATAATGTCCCTGGGTCTGACTATTACCTGACAGTATGCTCACTCATACGGACAACATCTTTTCTTTTATAACTCATTAAAACGAAATGTTTTAACATTCCACAGAAGCTATGCTTGTATGCATATTTGATCACGCCTTTACAGGTGTGTCTCGTTTTACCGAGAATATACTATTTATTTATTTATTTACTCTTGCAACGGCTGACCCTGGCCAAGTCTCTCAGGCTAGCAGTAAGTTTGTAGTGCAAGATAAGGGTTGGTGGAGTCCGTGTTGCTGTGACACTATGATGGCATTGCACTCCAGATATCTCTTGAGCGCCTCTGCATTTATACGTTCAAATACTTTGGACAAAACGGAGGAGAGTGCTTGGACGGTAGTTTGATGGCTCCAAAAGATTACCACTTTAGTAAATAGGAGCAAACAGTCCATGCGTTTACATTGGCGGAACATGCATTTCGTCAATACAACGTTGAAAGAACAGGGCTAGTGATTTGACAAGCTACCTGGTCGCTGTCTTCAAGGCCTTTGATCGGATTTCGTCCCCGCCAGGTGACATGTGCACGCGTAAGGATGTTATCGTTTTCATCACATTGGCTGTCGTGAACGATCCGTGTTTTAATCCTGGTGACTATGGAAGCTGTGCAAAAGGCGAAAGAAAGTATGACTCTCGCGGGAAGTTATGGCTTAAGTGTTGACAAAGCACGTTGCCTGCATCTTGTGCGGTTTGCGCAAGACTAGCTGTTGGACGTAATACCGGGATCCCGCGCTGAAATCTGCGGAGCTTGTTGATATGTTTATACAGCGTTGGGATTTGCACTGAATTTCACCACTAAGTTCTGTTGCTGCTGGAGTTTGTCTTCGCGGATCCAATTGTCGCAGTTGTTTCCTTAAGTTTTGCAAGCATCCCAAGTCAGGTTACTTAGACAGAGGTTGTAAGCGCGCCAGGCTAAATCCCTTAAGGCCATGCATATACTTGCAGACTCCTCAGGAGCGAATTAACTTGCTTCGGTCCAAGAACTTAGCTTTTTGACGCTTTTACCATTAGTTACGCGAAGTGATTGGCGAACAACATCCAGGACACCTCAAGCGTCCTCTCAGCCACAAAGGACCTGTTGCTTTCTTGAAAGAAGCTGAAGAGTGTGTCGTAATGTTTAACGACATAGGTTTCCACGTTGTTCACACTGATATACTATGAGTAACAGCTGTAGCTGCGCATCAATAACTAATACGCCCCTCTTGCGCCTTCTTGTACTGATGCTTTGCACTCGCTTTCTATTCCTCACTTACTTCTTGAACCAAGCGTCGTTCCTGGGATGCGCTCTTAGGGCACCAATCTGGTAGACCTTAGTACATCAGACTCCATTAGCACACAAATCGATAAGTGCAATGCTGCACGACTATAACTGTGCTGATTGCCTGCAAACATTGACCACCTTTGCTTTGCGCTCTCTTTCAGCTGCAGCTGTAGGCACATCTACCGACACGACTGTTTACGCAGACCACAAAAGAACCCAGGACATTGGAAAGCCGCATAGCACGTGGTCTGTGTTTCAATTAATTATGGAAAACCCCGGAGCAATAGCGCCGCTCACGGATATC
This sequence comes from Dicrocoelium dendriticum, assembly GCA_944474145.2. Taxonomy (NCBI): domain Eukaryota; kingdom Metazoa; phylum Platyhelminthes; class Trematoda; order Plagiorchiida; family Dicrocoeliidae; genus Dicrocoelium; species Dicrocoelium dendriticum. The sequence continues at coordinate 69,597,207 of OX104068.1, read as the reverse complement.
TCGGCTGATCTGCAAAACCCGTCAGGAATTTCAAGAAACCGGAGTAGCTAGGTTACCTAAACCATGCTCCTCATGAACGCTGGGTCCATGGTTAACAAGATGTACCCAATGGGCCCACTAAACGCGTCACCTACTGCGCATATAGTACCTGTCCGAGAAACATGATTAACAGAGCATGCATCTAATGCCCCGTTGCACATTTTGGGTATGTATTATTCAGCAGGGGCGCGCGGCTCTTTGTAGTGGTAGTTGTATAATATACGTTCGTAATGGCTTTAATTCACCACAGTTTGAAGTTCTGCGCTTTATTCATCACCAGGATACACTATGGATCCACACTACAATTGGGTGTCCTTTCATCCTTATCGGACGCATATACAACCCACTGCATGGCACCAGAGAAAATGTCGACGCGCAAACCCAAATTTTTCTTGAGGCTTTGAATATTACTTTCCGTTACAAGACAACTGGAGAAGATCTAAACATGTCGTACGCCCCCTGGAAGGATCGCTCTGCATCTACGATGTATCAAAGGCCCGTCGATGATGCTGTCGTAACTAGCAGGACTCAGCATGTCCTTACTCATAATGGGAGCTCCAACACCATTAAGCTTACGTTTACCAAGGGCATCACTAGTGCGGCCATTAGTATGATTGGTAATGTTGCTGGTATTGAGCACAATATGGTCCAGCTCACCTTCATTTTATGAGGCACACTGCCCCACAAATCTCATCCATACGACAACTTCAGACTATTCTAAGGAACAAAGTTGGTACGTGGCTCTATACTCACCCAATCTTTGGACTAAGATGGCTTTTTCCTAAATAACTACGTTGCTACATCCACTTGTGGGCTTTAAAACCGCTTAAATGTCTGTCTTAATGTGGTTAACGCAACGCAAAGGAAACACAGACCTTTCCAAATGGCCCCGCTAGGTTAAACAAAGTTGTTGCAGAACACAAGAGTTTGAGCTTGAAACATTGGCGAAAGCTCTAATTTAGTTTAAAATACTAATGAACGGAGTCGTGCTTAAGTGGAAAGACACCGAAGAACTAGCGTTTATATCAGCCGAAGTTGCTGCGATAAACACAAAGAACCACACCAACGTCGCCACAAACTTAATGCGAAGGCCTAGCAACCCAGCAACAAACTACATAAAAGTATTATTAATTCCGGAAAGTACTGCAATCCATAACCTTGTAGCAATAGGTGAAGCATTCAATTAACACTTATCAATCCTTCACCTGTATTGATTGGTCACTATTGGCTACGCCGCCTAGACAAACTTGGGATTAACTGAGTATTATAAACTTTGACTTGCGCATTATCAACCTCGGCCGAACGGCACGTAAATTGGCTTACTACTATGGCACAGACGGAATCCCTCAGGTATGTTTGTTTTATGCAATCGGAATATGCCCCTCCTTATCCTTAACCATTTTACAATCTTCATGAATAGTAGGACCTTCCCAGCTATGCAGAAGCATGCGATGATTGTGCCAACACAATCGAGGTTGTCAACAAAGGGTAAACAAATATTAACCTATTACTTACACGGCTATAGCAGCTAGAATCATGAGATAAATTGTTAAGGATGAAATGCTAACGTTCCTGGTGCAGCGTAGCTTCACAAATCTCAACATGGATTCCTAACATGATCGTGTCAGATGTGTCAGTTTGATATTCTGAACCATATGGCCCACAGCGTTGACCTAGGGCATGCACTAGCAGTCATATTCTTTGACATGTCAATGGCCTTCAAACGTGTTCTTTCTGCTAGTCCCTTCACAAAACTAGCCTCATATCGGATCTCAGACCAGTTTCATTCCTGGTTCTCCGCGTAATTCTCCAATCGAATACTATTTGCTAGGCTTGATACTAACGAACGGCGGCGGACATCTGTGACCAGTGGAGTATTTTATGACAGCGTTCGTCGCCAAGTACTAATTCTTGTCTAGGGTAACGTTATCTTCTCAGACTTTAAATACGGACAGCCCTTTCTGTTTGTTAATGACGTTGAAGTTGTCTTCATCTTTACCACGTCAGACATACGAAACACTCTTTCCAATATCTAATATGACCTTACGGTACTAGATAGCTGGAGCAAAATCTGGAAGCTTGGATATTCGCCGGAAAAATGCAATGTCATGTACCACAAATCCTACACACCATCATAGGTGTTGACCCTAAGCGGCAAAACCTTATAACCTGCACGGCAGTAAGAGACCTCGGAGTAGGCTTCTTATCGTTACTTGGCTTTGGGGAACAAGTGTGTTAGGTAATTAATTTGGCGCATCAATAAATGGATGTCCTTGGCAGATACAATGGTCACACTTTACAAGATCTATGCACTTCCCCTTACGAATCCCGCTCCATAGTAATTTGCAGTGCAAAGAAAAGCTACAGAATAGAGGAAAAGGTTCACGGTTCTTTTAAGAAACGCATATTAGCGACCTCCACACTAGGTTACCTTTAAAGAAGCAACCGGCTCCAGGTAACTGCATTCTGATTACGTCGCAAAAACTTCACCTTTCTGTTTCTACTCGTTAATAACTCCGAGGTTGACAGCCCTGAATCCCATAACACGACTATTGCTCACCAATATCTTCTGCGCAGTAGACCCTATTCCTTTATTCTTTTAAGAGCCAAATGTAATATAAGAGGCAACTTTTTCCCATACAAGTAGGTTTTGCACGGAACCGACTACAATTAAAAATAAGATCTTTAGGGTTCGTTGCGTAATCTTGCTCAGCCCTACGTGGATTCACCAGCGTTCACCCCATTGCATAGCTACTCAAACTTAACACACCTGTAAGTCATTTGTTTGTGAAGGGTTTGGATAAAGCCGAAGTTAGGAAGAACTATGTGTGGTTGGTTTGCTACTGGAAAACTCTATTAAGACCTAAGTTCACTTTCCTGTAAACCTCGGTCAATCCGACCTCCAGCGTCACCCGTGAAATACTGAGCTCGGACTTCCAATCCCAGCTCAGGCTATCTCCATGTGAGGAGTCGAAACAAGGACGAAACCGCGGTCGCGGTTGTCCAAATTTGGTGGGAGCAACTCCCAAATATCTGCACCAAGGTTACGGTCCTCGAGATCGGAATGAGCGAGGTTCACCTCAAAGTAAACCGACGTCCAAGTAGAGGATGCGAGTTGCAACACAACCACACAAGGGTCTTCTTAGATTCAGCTTTAAATTACTCTCCGCTGTGTCAAGCTTTGCTCGCGGATTGCAATCGCCTGGTGTTTAGGGCGTCAGCAGGGAACTGCTAAACTCTGAGTTCCATCGAGGCTCAGGCTATCTCCTACTGATGCGTCCAAAACAATACCAAACCGCGGTCGCTGTGTGCCAGTGTTGGGAAGAACAACACCCTAATATTTCCATTCGGGCGCCCGCCCTCTTTTACTCAGGCTGAACATTATAGATAAAATGTCAAATCTACAGCAAGCTGAGAATACTAATTAGCCTGTGAAACGCAGGACCACATCAATATGTTTTCACTAGCCTCCAAATAATTATCGTGCTTCAGCTCCATCTCTCTATTAATCTAGCACCATTTGCTCACTTCGTGCAAAGTAGCACGTTACGGCTAGATTACAAGACCCAAGCCTATTACCCCTTGTCTGCAGGCCCTGCGAAATTCAGCCTCGCATTCTTTTCCAAAATGGCGTTAGCTTCCCTTGCCTACTAACTTGGCCGTACATAGCCGCAGAAAATGCTAGTGGCTACCGGTTGCTTAACTTTCTACTCAACCAAAGCAACCGTTTTCGATAATGGCCATTCATCTGCGAAAAACACAATAATAGCTTTACATTACTTAACTCACCTCTGCTACTTGCCCACAGGGCATAATACCACTGCCGCAAACCCTCGCAAAGTATCATGTTGGACTGCCGTCAAAGAACGTTGCGCTTACCTGCATCCGCGCTTTTTGAGTTTGGCCATCCGTCTGAGCTAGATATGCCACTGGCTTTCTAGTAATTAACCCAGCGTTTCTACCTTCCTCTCGCAAACCTGTAAGACCTGATAACCTCGCGTGATGCAGGGCCCAATCAACCAAGTTACTGACGTTCACTTATTCCTACAACAATCTGTGTCACACCACCGCACTAAAGTGTTCCGCTTCCACCTCTTCCCGCATCTCTATAGTAGCGTTAGCTCTCTCCCTCTGGTCCACTAGGACGACATATACAACGCGCAACGCAGCGCAGTACCCACGCAAATTCCGACGTTCACTTCATATTTACTAGCTTCCGTGGCCTACTGGCTCTGCTTTAAATGGCCGCTAAACCTGCTGCAAGCTTTCGGTCACCTAACCTTCATTTACTTGCCTCCACTGGTTTTGCCATTTTCAGTAATTCAAGATTCGCATGCCAATTGTCTACCGTTACTTAACTCACCTCTGCTACTTGCTTTCACGGCTTATTTTCTTTGTTGTAAACAGATTCAAAATCTTCTACAGAATGTGGTCATTTAACATTGCACTTAGTTGCCTCCACTGCTCTTCCTCTTTGCCATAAACCTGCGCAAAGCATGTCACTGGCTCGACATTACTTAACTCGCCTCTTCTACTATCTGGAGACCCTATTTGATAAAATTGCTACGCCCAATGTAGCGCTCTGTCAACCCATATACTCTCCTTCCCTTTGTTCTACAGCAAGTCCGCTATACTGCTATGATAAAGCGTCTAGCTTTCTAATCGGCTCTCATCGCTATTTTGATGTTAACTCGGATCCTGTGGTCGACCGAATGTTAAATTGTCACTTGGGGCTGGATGTTGTAGTCATGTAGCTTCTGTCGTTCGCTTTCTCTTTCCTTGCTTATAGGATAATTTTCCTTACACTAAATAGCCTATGAAATCTTTGCGTGTTTTCCTTCACTTAAACTTGCACCGACCTGCTCCCACTGCTTTTGAACTTTACCAGAAATTTTTGCACAGCATGTTTGTGTCTTTCCTTACTTAACACACCTCTACTACCCACACCTTGCCACCTAGTTAGACTTAATTACCTCGCGCGGTTCAGTGCCCGAGCAGCCCAGATACTTATGTTCACTTACTTTTACAGCAAATATTCTATTATACTGCTGTATTGATGTACTTAACTCACCTATCGTCTATCGTCCCTAGGTTGGTGTTGACTCTCTTTCTTTGGTCTAGCAGAACGACAACTACAAGGCGCGACACAGCGCAGTAGCTATGCAGATGCTGGCAATTACTTCCTGTTTAGTAGCTTATTATTGTTGTTATCGCTGTTATAAATGGCCGCCAAATATTTTATAAGTTTTCTCGCACCTAACCTTGCACCTACCGCCCTTATCTCTTTTCATCTTTGTCACAAATTTGCGCACAGTATACCACCAGTTTTCCTTTACTTAACTCACCCCTTCTGCTTTCGGCTCGCAAACTTGTTAGACTAAGTAACTGCATGATGCGGCGCCCTATCGACCAAGACATTGACGTGCTTCTAATTCCGCAGCAAAGCCGTTTCACGCTACCGTATTAAAGCGTCTAAATCATCTGCCGGAGCCCACCCGCTAAATAGTGTAAGCGCTTTCCTTCTGGTCTACCGCAACGACACCACAACATGTAACGCTGCGTAGTAGCCAAGCAGCTTATGATGTTTTCCTTCTATTCATTCGCTTCCGCGGCTTAATATCTTAGCTGTAAATTGCCACTGAACTTGTTAGTGGCTTTCGGTCACTTAACCTTGCACTCTCCTGCCACTACTGTTTTTGAGCCCTGCCGTAAGTCTGCGCTCAGCGTGTCACTAGCGTTGCACTATTAACTCACCACTGCTACCCTCACCACACAAACTTATTAGACTTACTAATATCGCGCGATCCAGCGTCCTAAGCTTCCAAATACTGACGTTCACTTAATTCTACAGCAAATCTGTCACACCGCTGTAATGATATGCTTAGCCCACCATCGACCTTAATCATCAATCTGGTGCTAGCTCTCTTCCTCTGGTCCACCATAACAACACCTACAAAATGTGACGGTGCGCGGTAGCTATGTAGTTTTTGTCGCTCAGTTCGCATCTCTTTGCTCCATGCATAATTGTGTTAACCACGTACGGCCGCTAAAATTTTGCTTGTTTTTGTTACCTAACCTTGTAATTACCTACCTCCACTGCCGTTGACGTTACCGTAAATTTTGCTTTGAATACTCTTGACTTTCTATTACTTCACTTATCTCTTCTAGCCTCATGTTGTTACCTTGTTATATTTAATAACCTTGCGCAATGCAGAGCTGTAGCCACACAACTAGTGACATACACGTCGCCGTTCTATCGTATAGCCTACTGTCAACTCACGTCAAAACAGACATTATCTCCTATCTCAGTCATCCAGGACCTACGTACAACGCGTGATGAAGCACCCTGGCCTTTCAACATCTAACGCTTACTTTTCATTTACCAGATACCCTAACTTAGGATCTTTGCCATGAATGACCGCTCAGTCCGCTACACTTTCTCTATCTAAAGTTCACTTACCCACCTCCATCACCACTGGTCTTTGTTTTAAACCAGCGCTCCACTTGCTACTGGCTTCTGATTTCCTCCACGCATGGCGCTAGCCAAATAGCTGCTGGTGTACGTTCTGAATTACTCCGTATCTACTGCCTAACATGCCACCGGCCGGTCCTTATTTACCTCTCCTGTGCTACCTTCAACACGCAACACTGCTAGAAGTAAAACCCTCACGTGACGCAGCGCGATGGCTGTAAACAGCGGCAATTGTGTCACCAACGCCACCGCGAACCTCCAAGATTTCCAGTTTTTATTCACACAAGTAACAGGCTTAATTAACATATATAACAACAAATCCACAGTAGGCATAGCGTTTCAACTTTCAGCGTTTTGTTCCATTCCTTTTAGTTCTTTGTGTGCATATTTATGGCACTTCGCTTTGGCTTGCTTTTAGTCGCCTTCTTTTTCCCAATTTCCCACAAACACTTCTTCTGGATTTAATCAGCTTTTCAACAACTGGATGGTCTAAACTTTATCGACTCTTGCCCTGCCATTGAACACATCGCTCAGCTGGACAGGATGGAAACCCGGTGCGGCCATAGGAGAAAGCAGCGCATGCCAGAGGATGGGGAAAGGGATAGCAGGCGACTGCGAATAAAAGCGCAATAGCTCAGCTTCAGGCCAGAACAACGTTTGCTTAGAACAAATTCCTCTAGCACATTACGTTAATATTAACATTTTTGCACTTGCAGTAACAACAGGTTTAAACACTGAGTCAATTGTGAATTCGAATATCTATCATAACCTTATATCCTGATTTGGAACTCACTCAGCTGCTGACACTTAACGTCAAGACCAAATATGGTTGCATTTTGAACGTTGCAGCATCGCATGTACATATTGGGTCTTGAACTGTTTGCGTGCTTCATGCAATAATGGAGAATATAATTGTATACATTTATTTATTTAAATGTCGTGGTTATTAAAATGTTTATGCTTGGCAGTGGGAGGCACACCTGCAAGGCACACTTATAAAGAAAGAAACTACTGAGGTCTGTACTCGCACTAACGTTCTGCAAGTTACACAGGAACATAATGTACCTAAAAATGTATACATATATATATGTGTAAGTGTATATATAGTATTGTGCCCCATGCTAAGGCTTACGTTGCATTCGTGAGACTTCTTCACCGTAGTTCGGCTAAACCAACTTACACTTACACCAGGTCTTTCTAAGCCGTATAAAATTCATTCCAACTTATTTGCTTTGTTCTGCTGCCTGAATATTCTTCCAATTACTGGCCACGTTGAGTACGCTAACTGTAGGTATCATCGTTAACTTTATTGTTTGCAGTATTTTTGGGAAACTCGTGGACATTTTGTACTTATCGCTGACACGTGGATGGGGGACTTCATTCATATGCTAATTTATCGAAGATTTATGTCGGCCTAACCGTATTCCTAAACCGATATATTTTATCTGATAATGTCACTTTAAGGGATTAGCTGTTTTTTGACTTCCCCGGGAGTGGCTGTGCTGGAGGTGCATGTTAACAAGATGCCTTCCTGTCTATTACCCACCACCTCGTTCACACTGGCCCCAGGAGACAGTTGGTCGTTGCTGGAGGGGACGGGGTGCACGATCCTCTTGGTCGCTCTAGGTTCGAAGAGTGGTTCTAAGCATTCGGTGTGGAGAGGACTACGGTCCAGCTGCCGTTTTGTGTGCGCTTGACTCCCCAAATACAGCTAGCTTGCGTTTCCAGCAAAGGAGTGTGGGTCGGCTCCGTTGATGAAACGTGGCTCCCATCCACGTGCATCACGGTCTTGTTCCTTCGGGTTTGCACTAAATATGGCGTGCGTGGATCGAGTTGTGGGTGTTGCAGCGCAAGCCGCCCTTCGTCCTGCTGTAGGCGGAGGCGTCCTTTGGCTGGCCACAGTGACAAACAAAGTCGAACCCGGATGCCACCAACCATAGATGTATGAGATGTGTCCCATGCTGAGGCGAACGTTGCATTCTTGATGCTTCATCACCATAGCTCGGCTGAACCAACTTACACTTACACTAGGTCTTTTCAAGCAAGTTACATTGCATTCCACTTTAGTTGCTTTGTACCGCCTACCTGAATAATCTTTTATTAATTGGCCACATTGCTTATGCTAATTGTCCTTAAATTCGTAAACCTTATTGTGTTTGTGGTCTTTTTGGGTAACTTGTGGACATTTTGCGCTTATCGCGGATTCGTTGCTAGCTACCTTAAACCATCAGGACCTTGCCGTAAGATCCCGAGGCAGAACCACCGAAAAGCTACGCTTACTCGTTCTGCGCAAACCCGTGAAACCCGTGAATATGCTAATTAATCGAATAGTTATGCCGGTGGTGGAAGGTGGCTCCCGTCCACATGCCTCCCGGTCTTATTCCTTCGGGTTTACACTGGATATGGGGTGTGTGGTTGGAGCTGCGCGTGGTGCAGCGCAAGCCACCCATGGTCCCTGTGTAGGCACAGGCGTCCTGGTGCTTGCCACAGTGACAAGCAAATCCAAAGTCGGATGCCGCCAACCATATAAAATATTTGCGGGTGAATCTTTGTTGCCCTGAGGCTGGTGGGGGCTGGATGTTGACAGTTGGTCTACCATCTGTTGCTATCGTTGCGCTATTACCTCAGGTCCTGATCACCTCCTTGCCTTGACCGCTAGGTGGGGGTTGTGTTGCTCCCTATTCCCTGCTAAAATCATGGACTGCAATCAGCATGGGTCAACGTACTGACCATGTGCCAGCTCCGCTGTTCTTCGGGTATACGTTTAATCGAAGATTTTTGACCAAAGACCCGACTCGTTTTCCTATCAGGTGTGGGCACACTGCCCGTATCTTGGTCCATCCTCTTCGGACGTTAGGAAGTGGTCCATGGACGTTTCCCGTAACCCTTACTCATGGAAGACAACAGGACTACGTGTTCTAATCTCACAGCTGGATTGGCGTAGAGCACGAGAGCCACGCATGTTGGCTGCATATGGGAAAGCAGTGCCGGGTGGTTAATAAATAAATAATTAAATAGCTCAACCACAAATTTATCGAGACACAAAATCCAGGTATGATCAACATTTACATGCAATTATTTTTAGCGGAAACTCGATGCTATGAATGTAATCGGCAATATACCGAATGTTGTTCAGGCTGTGGAAATTGTAACAGTATTCATGAGGAATAAAGTCGTCAATTAATAACGATGCGTTGGGTTCTAGGGTGCTAGTGCAAACAGTCAGGGCACTATATGTGTAGTGAAAACGATACATGTAGACAGGGCGTATCTTATTCTTGAACATGTCTAGAAACTTTGAATTATGATTCCAGTCGACTTCCCAGTATGTTGTTGTAGACAGTGACTGGATTCATGGTCGAGTCACATCCGCCAAGTCGCATTGTTGTTAAACTGACATTTGTGGCTTCCTTTAGGGCGAACGCTTGCCAAACGAAAACTCACCACCTCCTGGAACTCTGTCTTACATTCGTTTGTACCCTAATGTACAAATGGCAGAGCAGCCTGCCGACTGTTTTAACACTTGGTTATCCGCAGTCAAATTACTTCCAATTCCCTCTGTTGGTAGTTCAGAAACCTTGGTCAGGGCCGCCTTAACCGCTGAGGCAATTCGAGGATGGATGATTCAGATGATGTTCAGATGAGCAAAACGTCCGTTCCTTGTGTCTGGATGTTTCAGGTTAGGTATACTTTTCAGGAGTGTGAACGCATCGTGTTCAGCTAGCAATACTTTAGGTGTGAACGACGTTTCACGTACCTACATGTTTCAGTCGGCAGCTAAAACTGCCGAAGGTCTGTCGATAGTGCTCAGCAATTCCTCAGCTCAACTTACAGTTGTACTTGTGCATAGAAGCCCTGGGAGTGCGTCCAAATAGGTGCTTGACTTTATTCGCTTCCAATCTGCAAACAAGTGTTTGATACTGGGGATTTCAATCTACCAGAAGTTTGCTGAGCAATTCTTTCTTGCAACTCGGCAGAAGGTACCTTCGGGGCAAATCTACTTGAGCCTATGCTACAAGTACCGTTGCGTCAGTTCATGAACCTCCCCACTAGGTACATGGACGCCCAACTCCCATCTATTTTGGATCTAGTGTTTGTCAAGTCACTAAACCTCGTAGGTGACATCACTTACAGCTCTCCCTAAGGTGCTAGTGATCATGTTTTTTATTGTTCAGCTGTACTCTGACCAGGCGTTACCAGAGCGGCGCTAAGCCATTTCTAAACGCACGGCCAGAAAACTATCAGGCTATTCGTATCAAGGCTGCCGGGAGGAGTCGTGAAAGCTCGGTGGTTGGTACGGTTTAGGCAGCCTCGGATAAATTTAAATCTTATCTCACGGAAGTGTCTAGTTCCTACATCCCGCTTGCGAGGAGAAAGTACACACGAGCGCAGCAAGTACCTGTTCCAGAAGCGTTCTAGGTGCTGGAGGACCTACCGTGCGGCTCCATCAACTAGCAGCCATGATAGATACCACGTGGCTAGAAATAGGTGTAAACAACACTTAAGGAAAGCTCAGCTAGTGTACAAAAAGGAATTGCCTGATGGAGCTTTGGAAAATCCGAAGAAGTTCTTCGCTTATGTTAAAAGACGCTGTGGTTCGAATTCGGTAATCCCAATTTTGATGCGGGCCGCTGGAACTCGTGCGTAGGCGGACTCAGATAAGGCTCGTGTACTTGGGAGCAGTATGCAGGGGCTTTTGTACGTGAGGCGGCGTTGATTAGCGTTGAACTTGTCCCCAGGTTACCTGAGGGTTCTTATTTAGCTGATGTTACTGTGATGAAGACGCAAATTTTTAAGCTGCTGCCAGAACTGAACCCTTACAAATCGGCTGCACCTGATTCAATTCACCCGAAGCTTCTGCATGCGTTGGTGGGAAAACTATGTGGACCGTTAACGATGGTGTTCCAGAAGTCACTTGAAAGCTGCACATTACCTGCAGAATGGAAGCAGGTTGTCAACTGTCCTATCATCAAAGATGTCGACAGGAGTCTGTCAGCCAATTATAGGCCAGCCAGCCTGACTAGCGTCGTGGTCAAACTGCTTGAAAAGCTAGTGAGAGATTCGTTAGAATGTCACCTGAATAGATTTAATCTACTCAGCAGCGCACAACATGGATTCCTGAAGGGGTATTCGTGTTTGACGAATCCGTTGGTTGCTCGTGAAGCTTGGGCCGTGGCAATGAACAATGGCCACGTAATAGATGTGCTTTCCGTAGACTTCTCGAAGGCATTTGATAAGGTACCGCACTGGAGGCTATCACAAAAGCCGAGCTCCTACGACGTGTCTGGCCGCGATCTTCACTGGGTATCTGCGTTTTGCAGGGAAGAAAGGTGTGTACTTGTGGGTCGCGGCTTATCATTTAGACAAGCGGTTCTTAGCGGTGTCCCACAGAGCTCGGTCCTTGGACCGGTGCAGTTCTCCAACTATGTAAACGATCTCCCTGGAGAGCTTGGGGTGTCATCCCTATTGTTTGCTGATGACATTTAGCTATGGAAGGTTTCAAATGTTCCTTGGGTTCTCAGGCCATCCAGCATGCACTGGACAGACTCTGGAACTGGTCTACTTTGTGGTCAATGCCCATAAATCTGGCTGTGTACCGTCCTTTGTTTAGTAGCAACTTTCCAGCCTTCGAGCTATGTACGCGTTGGGGTCGAACTTCCCTTGTCTCAAACCAAGTAAACCTAGGCGTAGTCCATTCCACGTCTTTGCATTTTGGTGACAATTGGAAGAATGCCGCAAGTACGGGTTTCAGAGTGTTGTGGTTAATACGCCATTTTTCGGGGTCTTAACTGCCGACATATTTGGGAAGCTGTACTCTGCTTTCGTTATGCCCCATATAGAATACTGCGTCCAGGCTTGCCCGCCCTGCCTTGCTGGGGACAAAATGGAGCTCGAGAGGGTTTTGAGAGTAGGAAGCACATTGGCCGAGGGGTTACGGAGGCAATCATACCCCGTGCGTCTACTTAACTTGGGTATGTATTCAATGCACTACGGATGGCGTCGATGAGACCTAAGCCTTATTTACCGCATTTTAACAGGGAAGGTTAGACCAGACTTGAGCTGGCCATTTAGCCCGGCTAGGTTGCGTTGTCTTCGCGGTCATCCCATGAAGCTACACGAGCCGCGTTCTGACCGGATCTGGTCGGAAACTCGGTTACCGCGTAGAGTTATCGAGTGCTGGAACTCGCTTCCAGAAAGTGTTGTAAGTTATCTACAGTTAAGGGTTTCCAGTGTCCGTTAGACTCTCTTTGCTGGCAACACGAAAACTTTCCCTTCTCCTGACCATATCCATCTACAAACTTTTAGTTCTTATTCTGTCATTCTCTTCAACCTTTGGTGTTCTCGTTCATTTTACTGACTTTCATTCCCCTTTATCTATCATTTACTTTTACTTCTTTCTAACTTCTCGTAACCTACATACTGTGGACTGCTAGTGCAGGGAACGTGGGCAGTAATTGGTTGATCAGGGGGTGTTTCGGGTGTTTTGTTTTAGATCTATCAAAACCTAGCACCTTATCATTTCCCGGCTCAAAGATTTGCTCAAGAAGGAACACTCAAGGGATTTTCCCATCGTTCCAGTCCACCTGAATCAGAATCAGAATCATTACTGGACCACGGTCGTGGCTGTGTGTGCAGTTGTATCAATTGGCCTTAAAGTCCTGTTCTTTGTAGTTACTTGCGGGTTATTATATCTTGTCCCGGGCGAAAGCTGTTTCTCGGTCCCATCCCAGATTCTCAAGAAGTTCCGGACCTCGGAGAAACGGGAAGGTGCGAGAGATTGTACTGTGAGTTCTACGCAGTAACTCGATTTTTGGCGTGCCATACTGATCAAGCTTTTTAGCTACAATATTTTGGAAAACAGTGTTTGCATAAACACTTGCAACGGAATTTGACTATTGTCAAATTTCTTCTGCTCCAAGTTATCTTGGATCGATTAAAGCGGTTCTGGTAAAAGCGTCTTTCGCGCTTACTGGTAATCTTTCCTGTTTTTCCCAGTTTTAATCCCGTTTCGCACCCAGATTTTGCCCTTTTTATTGAGGTCGTTTAACTGTTGTGTACGTGTTATAATTCCACTCTGTTTTCCGTTATGTCGGTCTCGCAATGCACCAAGGCTCTTCTTTCTAGTGGCTTGGATTCTGAGGTTATTGCACTTTGTGGTAGTCCAAGCTGCAACGTACTAGTAACGGACGATTCCGGCGGTATGCACTGCGATGTCTGCACTCGATGGTACCATCAGCTTTGTACTGACCTGAATACCGAGTAGTACGCAGCGCTGGCCTCCAGCGAAAAGTTGTTTTTTAGTTGTGCCAATTGCTGCAGCCGCCGGCAAGGCCGCGCAGCCTTTCGTACAAGAGACAAAACTCTTGATTCCTTGCTGATAAATGTAGAGAGTTCGTTCTCGATGCTCTTAGATCTTCGCCTTAAGATTGCTCTGCTCATGAAGGCGCCTCCGGTCTCCAACAACGCAGACTAGATCGCGTACACTGATGATCATCTTGTGGCACCAATCATTATGTCACCAAACCCAGATGTCTACGGATCACAAAAATGGAGCAGCTTCGGACGTCGTATCTATAGCTATCCTGATCAACGCCAAATTGCTAGTTCAAGGGTCCCTTTGAGTAAAGCAAAAGAAAGCCAGGATACCCCGTAAGCACACTGCCAAGCAAGAAGTTATAGTTTTCTCCGCACGGGAAACAAGCCAAGTGTCCTTACTTGGCAAACCGTCTGTCGGTTGTGCGAAGGCGAAGATTCCAACACACACTACTTGTCAGCCGAAGTTGCCGACGATCTCGGTTCTCACCGAGAAGGCATGTTCTGAATGTTTGTTTGATTTTGCTCAAAGCGGAAAAGCCTCATTAGACCCTGCTCCCGCTATCAAGAAGAAAAATCGGACCAAATCTGCCATAAAGCCTTTCGGTGAAATCAGTGACCCTAATAATATAGGACATCGACAATGGAGCGAAAAACACGCTGCCGTTGCTACCTTATCGGAGGGGCTAAAGTCAGTCCCATCACCAGTAGCAAAGCCACCTGCTCCAATTTTTGAATCAAAAACCAGTGGGGTTAATACACCCGTCGTGGCGATTCTTTCACGGATAGCAGCGCTATATTTCGTAACGCGGCTGAATCTACTGCTGTCCTTCCTGCTGACTGAATGTTGGACGACCTTCAATGGTTTAAAATGTGGTTAACGAAGCATCTTCCCCCTGGTTTTGAAGGCATTACTGTCATAAAGCTGATTAGAATGGTGAACGGCCCAGTTAACATACCAAACCCTCGACCGCGGCTACTTTGTGTGGTACTCTCTACCCCTGAGGAACGCAGCGCTCTTATGCGGTGTGCGTTTAAGCTGAAAGGTACAAATATTAGTGTTCAACTGGACCTTCCGCTGGCCGATAGGCTGAAGCTAAGGGAGGCCATCAAGGACCACAAAAATAGGCGAGCGGCCGGTGAACAGGGTCTCTGGTTAGTGGGTTTTCGGGTGGTCAGTCGGCGGTTCTTTTTCGCCCCACCACTGCAAATTCTGGTAGCGCACCACCCAGGTCTGGATCTAATAAATACCTTCAGGCGGTGTTAAGTAACGTGCGCAGCCTAAGGAATAAGGTGTACGAGTTAGGCTTGCTTGTATTTGGGTCTCATTTAGATATACACACCTTCACTGAAACATGGCTATCTCAGGACATCACGGATGATGAATTACATCTGCCTGACTATGCACTATTTAGATGCAATCGCTCTGCTGGCCGACATGGAGGATGCGTCACTTATTTCAGTCACCAGACAAAACTGTTGAAGCACTGTCGGCAGTTATTAGCACATCCTCTGCTCAGGTTACAGTTGTAATTGTGTACAGAAGCCCTGGGAGCGTATCCAAAGCGGTACTTGAATTCATTCGCTCCCAGTCCACAAATAAGTGTTTGGTGACGGGCGACTTCAACCTCCCAGAGATTTGCTGGGCAGCGCTTTCTTGCGACTCAGCGTCAGGCACATTCGACGCTGATCTGCTTGAGCGTACGCTCCAAGTACCTTTGCATCAGTTCATTGACCTCCTCACTAGATACATGGACGCCAAACTACCGACTAGCTAAACACTTGTATTTGCTAAGTCATTCAATTTTTCGGTGACGTTACTTACGGACCTCCACTGGGGTCCAGTGATCATGTTTGTTTGCTCTTTAGTTGTACTCTGTCTAGACGCTACCAGAGTACTGTTGAGTCTCGTCCGAACATATGGCACGCAGACTATCAATCCATGAGAGTCAAGGCTTCGGGTTTGCATTGTGAGATCTCAGACGATGATACTATCGAGGTTGCCTAGGATAAATTTAAGTCCTACCTCACAGAGGTCTCTGCTCCCTTCATCCCAGTCAGAAGGAGAAAGAAGACCCGAGCACAGCCGTCTTGGATGGGTCCTACTGGCAGGCATTTGCTCACAAATGTGTCTAGATGTTGGCGGACTTTCCGAGATGCTCCGTCCACCGATACTTATGACATATGCCCTAAGGCTAGAAATAGGTGTAAGCAACACCTAAGGGATGCTCGGCTCAAGTTCGAGAAAAGGTTAGCGGACGAAGCTTCAGAGAATCCAAAAAGATTCCTCGCTTATGTCAAAAGGCGCTGCGGTTTGAACCCGTCTATTCCAGTATTGATGCGTGCTGACGGTACTCATGCGCATACGGACTATGACAAAGTCTGCGTACTTAGTGGGCAATATGCGACAGCGTTTGTAAGGGAAACCTCTTTGACAGGCCTTGAGCTCGTTTTCAGGATCCCAGAGGGTTCAGAACTATCTGAAGTTGTTGTAGTTGAGACGGAAGTTCCCAGGCCGTCAGCAGGGCTAAACCCTTCTAAGGCCTATGGGCCTGATTTAATTCACCCGAAACTGTTGCATGAGTTGGCTGCGGAACTAAGTGGACCGCTCGCTATTGTATTTCATAAACCGCTTGACAGCTGTGCATTGCCCTCCGAATGGGAGGAAGCTGTCATCTGTCCCATCTTCAGAAAGGGGTCTGCCTGCAAATTACAGGCCAGTTAGTCTGACGAGTGCAGTAGTCAAACTCCTCGAGAAACTGGTGAAAGATTCATTGGAGAGTCATCTGAGTAAATTTAATCTACTTAGCGATGTGCGAAACGGATTCCGGAAGGGATTTTCGTGTCTGATGAATCGACTGGTGGCTCGCGAAAGTTGCGCGAATGCAGTAGATAACGGCCACGCGCTGGACGTGCTTTTCGTCGACTTTTCAGCAATCCCAACATGCGGTTAGCATCAGCAGCTGCTTTTCGTCAGGAAGCGGATACGGAAAGACTCGTTTTGGTAATGATACCCAAATCTCCTTCGGCTTAAGAGATCTGGAGAATAGACGCTTTCAGGTAATACGTAGGAGAAAAAGCGGAAAGGCGGGTAGAAAGGACGGGACATTTCAAAATGTTAGATGGAAGGTTGTTTTTAATAGACCGCTGATTTTGACGGTGGAGTTTTGTCTGACGTGCATGTGCATCTGCTGGAAAGTTAATTTTGCGCCGCAGGTTCGCGTCCTCCTCGTATAGCTGCAGCGAAGACTCCACCTGCGGTGTAACATCATCAATGAAGGCTAGGAAGGGGGCCGGTCCGAGAACAGACTCCTGTGCAACTCCGGTTGTGGCAATAAAGCGGGAGGACAAAGCTCCGCCGAGTCGTACTTGGACCGTACGGTTTTAAAAGTAGTTCCGGATCCAGTCCGTCAAGGCTCTGAAAAGCCGTACGACAACAGTTTCTTTAGTAGGACTTTGTGTTCAACCTAGTCGTTGGCTTCGGTAAAATCCAAGCATATAACATGCGTTTCTAGGCCAGTCGGCAGCAGTTGTCCAGCCATACCCGGTAAGTTCCAGGGTACGCATGCACGACTGAGGCCGCTGGAAGCCTTGCTGGCACTTGGAGAGCAGTTTTTAAGCCTCAATATGGTCCAGTAAAGTGTCTGAAGCAATCAATTCCATCGCTTTTGCGATCGTAGAGAGGAGGGTTAGCGGTCGGTATTTGGCCGGGCCTTTGAGCATGGTGCCAGCTGGGTGTTTCGGGGTTGACCCGTTCCAGCAAATAGTTCGGCGGCAGTGTTCCAGGACGTGGTGGGTTTTCGCCTGGCAAGCGTTCTCCCTATAAAAAGCCACAAATGTCTGCTTAACAACACTGTGACGTGGCGGTTGTGACTCGCCACAAAATAAAGTCACTGCCCCGTGGGTAGCTGAATAATCCTTTCCAACGCACGGACATCCATCTACTACTCGAGCATTGCCGACGATATGAGAGTGAAAATTAGAGCGGCACAGTTACCAACAGGAACCTCACAGTTACACACCCACACACACACAGCTACATAATTACATACCCCCTACATAAACATACACGGGTACGGCAAACATAACGTATTCTTGCACATTCTTGACCGCGCATTGTTGCCATAATGATCATGCCTCTAAAGGCGTGCCTCGCCTTGTCGAGAATAAAAACTTTATTTATTTATTTATTTAGTCCCACATTTCCGACCTATGGCAACTTTGCCTTGCGAGTAGTAGTGGGTGAACAGTTCCGCTAGAAGTAAAGCTAAAGCTGCAGCTCACGCTGGAAAGAGCCTTGGGTGGCAACCATCAGCGACAGGTGAGGCCGTTAGCCGTAGGGATTTGAGTTTCACCAGTACCTTTTCCGGAGTGAACTGAATTGTCGTCTGGTAAATTTAGGGTGAAAGCAAAGAAGGGAATATCATTGTATGCATGAAGGGAACATAGAAGGTTAATGCGTACTGCCAGCACAGGACTTCTGTTGCCTTGTTCGTTGACTTCATGAGACCCGTGCGGGTCGTCAGTGCTATGACACCTTGCTTGACTTGTCAAAGGCTGTTGACCTGACTATACAAGGCTTTGGGATTAGATGAAAATTTGTGCATTAGCTGACGCTGATGCCCACTCTCATCTACGTGTACACGATGGTCGCGTTGGTGATAGATAGTTTGGTAATATTCTCACTGAGCAGCCGTTGGATGAGAGCGATAGTTTCTCCATGCCCTGTCCATGGAGGCCATCCCCTTCGGCGTACGCCTTCGGATGAGTGCTGGGCGTCTCTCTCCTATAGAAACTTGTTTGCAGGTCGTAGTAATGGAGCAGAGTTTACGTAGGGTAGGGCGAAAGTTTGACCACACGCTGTAGGCAGCCCGATTAGGACTCGGGTGACCAGCTGTTAGCGGAAATGCAAAGATCTAACTTTCCATGATCAGTCCAGCTTTGGTATACGTTGGCATGCTGACGGGGTTTGGGCGAAGCATAAAACTTCGAAACGGAGGACGCAGTGGTCGCTGAGCAACAGTGGGGCCTCATACTCAACGTGCTCGATCATCAGTTCTTCGTTAGTGGGGATAAGATCTAGCAGGGATAGCTGGTTGTTAGATCGGAATCTGGTCGGCTGATGGGTGTGGTTGCACAAAGGTGCCGCGTTAAGAAGATCAATGTGGCTCGTTGCAAAGGAGTCAGTAAACGGGACAGAGTGAAGTAGACAGGGCAGTTCATACTCTCCCAATATAAGCAAGTGCGTGCGCTTGTGGTATAACATAAGGTAGACGTCGTGCAGTAGTCTTGCGCCATTCTCTGGGGGGTTATTGGAGGAGGTAAAGGATACCAAGACAGTACGACCTCGCACCACATGGTGTCTAGCGACCGGAGGGTGGTGTTGTTATATGCTGCCCCTGAGCGGGTGGCCATAGTACAGTGCGACACTGCCACCCGGGGTTGCGCGGCCAGAGCGGAGAACTGACATGTGAGGAAGTTTGATTTCTCGGTCCTGTATCTCGTCGGAGGACCACGTTTCAGTTATAGCTATTTGGGACCGCTTGCGTTGACGGAAGTCGGGATTGGAGTTCCCGAAGTTTCAGCATGAGGCATGAGGGGAACCCATCGCTACCCCATTGCACTGCCGGTATAATTAGCCATTGAATAGAAACTGAACATCAAACGTACATCTGAGCAATAGTTCCTTTAGGATCACCGTTTGTATGCCAACATTAATGTGGTTTGCGTCAACATACTCACAGATGTAGTTTATGGTCTCAACTAATGGTACGTTTGTGAAGAGTTAAGTAACGCCGAGGGAGCACATGGTTAGATTGGAAACCTTTACTTTTCGCTTTACTCTCACTTTCATTTATCAACCTACAACCTTATGTAGCACAATCGCACTGCCAAAAGATCATTGATCGCGGTTGGCGTATCCGACGTCCGGTACTTAGCAATGTGTGTAGCCTAAGGAACATGGTACACGATGTGGGTCTATTTGTAGACAAACCTTGTCCCTGCCCTGAAACGTGGTTACCCTGGGATATCACCGACGGTGAAGTATGTGTACCTGGCTACGCACTGCTTAGACGTGATCGCTCTGTTGTCCGCCAAGGTGGGGCTTCGCTCTTTATGTGAGTTGTAAACTTGATGTGTTGCGGACCTGTGTTTTCCAGTCGCCGAATCAAACAGTTGAAGCCCTTTCTTGCGTGCACTTCCTCTGCTCAGTTTACACTTGTAGTGGTATGTCGAAGTCCTGGAAGTACCTCCGTGGAGGCTATTGATTTTATTCAGACTGCCAATAGGTATATGATACTGGGTGACTTCAACCTCCCTGACGTCTGCTGGGCAGATCTACCTTGCAGTTCGGCGGTGGCACTTTCGGCTCGGATCTCCTCGAGCTAAGGTTGCAACTTCCTTTGCACCAGTTCGTGGACCTCCCGATAAGATATCTGAGCAACCAGCTTCCGTCTACCTTGGCTCTCAATTTTGCTAAACCGCATGAGTTCGTAAGTGATATTATATACAGTTGTCCTCAATGAGCCAGTGACCATGTCTGCATATCCTTTCGATGTGCTCTATGTGTCATCAAGCTACCGGTGAGTCATGTCCAAATATTTGGTGGGCAGGCTTTTAAGCATTGTGAGGCAAAGCTTCAGTTCTGCGTTGCGCGACCACCGTGGCTTATACCATTGAGACAGCCTAGTAGAATTCTAAGGCATAACTCACCGAGATCTCTGCTCCCCACATCCCACTCAATAAGAGACTGATGACACGGAGGCAGCGTCCTTGGATAGATCATACAGGTAACTACCTGCTTAACCAGCGCTGTAAGTGCTGGCGAACTTTTCAAGCGGCTTCATCAACCAGCACCTACGAAGCTATCGAGCGGTTAGAAATAAATGTAAGCGAGAACTTAGGACTCTTCGTCTTCAGTACGAGAAGGATGTGGCTGATGTAGCGGCAACAAATCCAAAGTTCTTATCTTACGATAAGAGACGCAGCGGTACAAACTCGTTTATATCGGCTTTACTACGAGCGGACGGGATCCGTGGGCAAACCGAATATGATCGGGATTGTATACTTAGCAAACAGTATTCTGGTGTTTTTTCTCGTGTGGCCTCTCTACCTTATGTTGAGCTGCTCACAAATATCCCGAAGGATTCTTGCCTAACTGAACTCAACATAACAGGTACAGAAGTCCCTGTCTATTGCAAAGGCTAAATCCTTCCATAGCTTCTGGCCCTGATTCAAAACATCCGAAGCTGATGCATAAATTGGCCGCTGAGCTAAGTAGCCATCTCACACGCGTGTTTACAATATCGCTCAACAGCTGTGCCTTAACTGCTCAATGGAAGGAGGCAATCTGTCCGATTTTTAAAGGCGGTGACAGTGCTCTGCTCGCGGACTACTGGCCTATCAGCCTGACAAGCGTGGTAGTTAAGTTGTTCGCAAAACTTGGTCAGGGATTCGGTGGATAATTACCTGCTTAAGTTTCACCTTCAGTGCGGTACAGCATGTATTCCGTAAAGGATTTTCGTGTCTGACAACTTCACTTGTAGCCCGTGAAAGCTGGGCTGAAGCAGTAAATTTTGGCTTGCTATTAACGTGCTTTTCCTTGACTTCTCGACTTCATTCCCCTTTATCTTTCATTTACTTTCTACTTATTCTCACTTCATGTAACTCACAGAGCGGGGATTGCTAGCGCAGGGAACGTGGGCAGTAACTGGTTGATCGGGGTGTGTTTCGGGTGTTTTGTTTTAGATCTATCCCGAACTAGCACCTTATCATTTCCTGGCTCAAGGCTTTGCGCAAGAAGGAACACTCAATGTATTTTCCTATCGTTCCAGCCCATTTGAATCTGACGGTATCAACCACTACGAAACTCACAAAACATTAGTATTACATATTTCATTATATTAAATATGTGTTTCACATTAAAATTCTGAGGCTAAAAATATCGGTACAGTAGGAGACTAGTTACGTTGTCCAGGACGAGACTGTCAGTACACAGGAGTATTTGTCATAAATGGGCTCAGAAATAGTATGCTTATATTTTATAACTTGTAGTGAATAATTTCTAATTTAGTTACCAATATTGCACTAGTGTTACGCATGTTTAAGTCAAATAAAGCTGCATGCATTACACACTTTGAAGTTTCACTATCGATACGTAGACACATAAGAACGCGAGTTGGATATTGGCACTTTAGCAACACAGCACGCACAGCTGCTTGACTGGGCACTAGTTTGCATTCATTTCAAAACCATTTTGCTGCCCATCTCATCTGTGTTCAATTTGGCGTCTAACGACATCTAGACTGGACGCCGAGAAGACGCATAAAAGATAACCCATGGACGCATAACTGACGCATGAGCCGAAAAACCTGTCACAAAGGCTAGCATTTAGGTTGTATCTGGCGGAAATCCAATGTTTTTAACGGACTTCCTAGATTGTGAAGGAGTTAAATGCAGCATCCATGAAAACAGGCGACTTGAATTTGACTTTTAGCATTACAATGCGCACACTGCGCAATATTGAACATACGGGAGTGGATATCTTGTCTTAATTAATTTACCAAATTTGTAGCATTTCGTAAACCGTATTTACAAGCATTCGAATCGGCGGCATGCGGTTGATAGATTTTTAGCACACTAAAACACATTTTTGAACGTATACCAGATTAGACTGGCAGAGTCTAGAGGCCAATTGTTTCACTCCCGTCTGACCAATCAACGAACGTCGCCATCTTAAAGGTACCCTGCTGGGTCTGCGATTACCGTACCGTACTGTACAAAAATCAGCCACTCGCATCGGGAACGTCGAGTCCGCCAATGGCACGATTTTTAATACGGGCTGCTATTTATCCGGACAACGGTATACGGAGTTCTCTAAATATATGGGTTTTATTGGGGTAATTTGATGCGAAAGCTATTTATAATGAGGTCAGGAACTCCAACCAGCTAAAAACTGTATTGTGCCATGCTTAATTGCAGTTGTTTAAAAATTGAAGAGTTCATATATAACAGTACGCAAGTGGTTAAAAACGGAACAAAATCTAAAAAACCGCTTAAGTATGGTCGCGCTTTTTCTCCATAAGATGAACGAAGTAGCTGCATGTATGGTAAATTTTCCAAAATATGCGAGTGTCGACATATGGCATATTGTTTGCAAGTAGGGATTGGTTTGCAGTGGAAGTTACCGTGGAAGTCGAAACCATGTAAGCGGAGTGGTGACGCGAATAATTATTACTTGTTAGATAATTGACTGAGTGTATGTAAACATGTCCTCTGCTCCTAACTGAAATATATATACACTCCAAAGGATTGTAAGTGTTTAAAGAACCCCTGTTCTACCAAACAACTCTTAAGCTCCGAAATGAATAATCATGGACCTGGATGTTTACGTACCATTACTTCACGCCAAATTATATAGCATGGATCAAAATCATTCCACTTAGTACACCTAGTAGAAAAATGATAATGAGTACAATAGCGAACAGCTGCAGTCCGCACTATTAACTATAACATTCCGCTGCGTCCACAATTGTATACCACAAGACCATTTGTAATGAAACGCAATATTTCTTTCAGTCAGCGTAACATGGGGAAATCTCTTCAAGCACCCAGTCTACATATATTATGCATCAAACGTGCAGGAGTACCTAGAGTTACAGAGAAGCCATAATTAACGTACACATTTCAGACATACCATTGTGCCTTACTACCTTCACTAACCTATGTATGTAAACAGTTATAGACATATACGTATATATATATATATGTATATATACGTATATGCCTATACATTTATGCATATATAAGTTAATGAAGGTAGTAATGAATAGTGGTATGTTCATAAGTAAGAAATGCATACGTGAATTAATTTTTCTGTAAATCCATTTACTGCTGTATATTTGATCCATAATACATGTAACATGGGAGATTAGAGAGATTTCGGCAATGTTATGTTACCTAAAAGAAAATTGCGTTTAATTACAAATGATCTTGTGGCATACAATTGTGGACGCAGCGGAATGTTATAGTTAATAGTGGAGACTGCAGCAGATGGTCATAAATAAATAAATAAATATTTTATTCTCGACTATGCGAGACACGTCCATGGAGGTATGATCAGATATGTACAACTGTACAAACATTTTATTGCAACTGTAACAGTGAGAGTAGAAAATCGTTCATATGTCCATGACTGGAACAGTATAATAAATAAATAAATAGATAAATAATTCATTCTCAGCTTCCTAGACACACCAACTTAGGCATGATCAAGGTTTGAAAACAGATGTGGATCACGACGATACATCGGGTTCAATCGTGTGTAGTTGTGACGGTGTCGGGAAGAGTTGATGTGTGAGTCTAGTCGACTTGCCAGTATGTAGTTGTGGGCAGTGACTTTATTCAGTTGCGAGTCACATCCGCCACGTCGCAGTGTTGTTAAACAGACATTTGTGGCTTTTTATAGGGAGAACGCTTGCCAGGCGAAAATCCACCACGTCCTGCAACACTGGCGTGAAGAAATTTGAACATTAATGTTGAACTGGCAAAGCCGCTTGACGACTGGTTTTACCTTCGGTTTTTCGCAGAGTAATGGCTCCTAATTTCCTGTGTTAGTTGGACAGGTATTTTGATCGGGGTCGCCATGATTTTTGAGGTCGGTGGAGGAGAGGGACATCGCGATTATTCTTCTTGTTGTATGTCCAGGTAAGCAAAAGTTCAACTTTTCCGCTGTCCAGATTTTTCAGATGTATAATGTTTGGGAGCATGAGGATATGTCCAGTTCTCCATACTGGACAAGGGTTATGGTGATTGTAGTTCGGTCCTTTCGGAGTTCTACCATGCTCCATGTAAGTCCTTGTGGGTTGTTACGTCCGCCTTGGACCAAAACTGTTCCTCAGTCCAATCCCAGATCTCCAAGAAGTCCCGGACCTCAGAGAAAAGGGAAAGTGAGGGACAACCGAGAGAAGACCGCAAGAACAGGCATGGAGTTGAACATTGTTAATGTCTTGTGTTACAACATTTGGGCTTGAGACAAAAGCATGTACACTGTGCAACAATAATTATGCTGAAAATGTCTTTTGAATATCCTATAGAATCATTAGCCGTATGGGTGGATTGCTAACGCCTGCGTAGAGACAAGAGCGTTGTACCAGTAAGTAACGTACGAAGTATCCGTTTAGTATGAGCCAATAATTGCGTGGGGATAGAGCAAAGAGAGTTAGAATATTGGTAGTGATTGTCAGGTGCATGAACAGCACGTAGTTAGCGTAATCCGAGAGGAGGGCATAATAAGCGAAAATAAAGAGGTTGCTGTGAGAGAGTCCTAAAGATCAATTGGTGGCAGGGCAGCGTAAGGACCGGATGCAGATATTCTAAAGGAATAAAGGTTATTGAGA
The DNA here is from genome assembly GCA_944474145.2 of Dicrocoelium dendriticum. Classification (NCBI taxonomy): domain Eukaryota; kingdom Metazoa; phylum Platyhelminthes; class Trematoda; order Plagiorchiida; family Dicrocoeliidae; genus Dicrocoelium; species Dicrocoelium dendriticum. The sequence goes on along the minus strand of OX104068.1, from coordinate 69,571,983 downwards.
TAAGGGGTGGCTACTAACAAGCACTGGATCGTCGCATATGCATGGGGCCAATGGCCATTAGCTACTTCTGAAGAGAGATGCCGAATTTACGACGACCGACAGATGGGGCGCTAGGAGTGACTCAGTCGCCAGATGCAGCTATTCCAATCAGACGTTTGGTCACTAGTGTATGCCTACAGGGTCGCTGAGTATGTCAACAGGCCAGTAAAGGTAAGTGATAGGTCAACAGACCAGCTGAGCTGTAACGCAAACAATCCAAGCGAATGAACATTGTAAGAAGGGAGCGAGCTCCGGATAACCGCAAAGTTAAATGGAAGCTATGGCGACTAGCTGCTGCTAAGCATAGATGGTGGCGCTAGAAAAGAATGTATCAGTGGCTGGCGTAGCCATGTCATGAAGACGTTTGACCACTTTTGGATACCTACAGTTTGGATGAGGAAATCAACATGCGAGCGAAGATTAGAGAGACAGACGGCAGAGGAAAATGAAGGTTGGAGAGTCAGGGAGTGGCTCCTTGCAAGCTACATGGAGGCACAATGACTAGCTGCTGTCAAGAGAAGTTGATGCGAGTAGGACGAACGACGGATAACGGCGTGCTAGGAGAAAGATGAATGGCCAGCAATAGAGTTCGGATTAAGCCTTCAGTTACTAGTGGATCCTACGGTGGCACACAATAGGTCAACAAACCATCTGAGCTGTGAAGCAAACGATCCGAGAGAATGAACATTGTAAGAAGGGAGCGAGCTCCGGATATCCGCAAAGTTAAATGGAAGCTATGGCGACTAGCTGCTGCTACGCAACGATGGTGCCGCTAGGAAAGAATGTATCAGTGGCTGGTGTGGCCATGTCATTAAGACGTTTGACCACTATTGGATACCTACAGTTTCCATGAAGAAAGCAACATGCGGGCGAAGATTAGGGAGACAGACGTCAGAGGAAAATGAAGGCTCGAAAGTCAAAGGGTGGCTCCTTGTAATTATCATCATTTTTCTACTAGGTGTGCCACGTGGAATGATTTTGATCCATGCTATATAACTTTACCTGAAGTAATGGTACGTAAGCATCGAGGTCCATGATTACTCATTTCGGAGCTTAAGAGTTGTTTGGTAGAACAGGGGTTCTTTAAACACTTACAATCCTTTAGAGTGTATATATATTTCAGTTAGGAGCAGAGGACATGTTTACATACACTCAGTCAATTATCCAACAAGTAATAATTATTCGCGTCACCATTCCGACTACACGGTTTCGACTTCCGCAGGTAACTTCCACTGCAAACCAATCCCTACCTACAAACCATATGCTATATGTCGACACTCGCATATTTTGGAAAAGTTACCGTACGTGCTGGGTGGTCTGGCTGAACGTTAACATTAGTACCCTTCAAATTAAAGGCAAACCTCAACAGCGCGTTGCGTCCATCCGGGGCGGATAGGACCACACTAAGTAAGCCCGGTCGAGGGTTTGGTGCGTTAACTGGGACGTTACTTAATCTAGTCAGCTTCCTGACCATTTCTTTGCAACAGTTGCGTAACTTCCTCCACTTCCGTGACACAAGCGTTACGATGACGCCGCCGTATGTCATACAAATCCCACATCGTTAAACGAATGTTACGTTGAATGCGCACAAATGCACGCATCTCCTACATGCGACGAAACGTCTTCATTAAGTTAAACACCATGCTTTCCGGATCCGCTGTTTGCAACCGACTTTTTGACTTACAGCCAGGGCTTCCCCACGTGAAAACTGTGCGAATGCCAAAGAGAGGCGTTGCACATCTCGTAACATTCCTCCTTAAAAACCGCTGAGAACCGCGCAGAGAAATGGTAACACCGGTACCCCAAGCCTAACTTTAACACCGGTACCAGTTAAAATATATTCATCAGGAGGATACGCAACACTTGCCGCTTTCCAGCAACATTCGATCACCTACTATGCACGCACACAAACTTAATATATAGGTACTGGCATCATTCCGGTAGCACCTGTCCAGTCTCCCATTGGTAAGCTTTCGCAGTTTTAACACCGACGAATAAACGATGTTGCCGTTTCCATCCGAAAAGGTTTCACATCCTAATTCATCGACGAAAAGTCCACATATAAACCCTTGAAGATACGCCGGACTGCACAAGAGTCATTCACTATGGCTGTTTTCGCTAGAAGCGGGAAAATTTTTAAGCACTGTGACCCATTTAAACCGTTCACTGTATTGATTTCTAATCCACCTCTTAGCATATTAACAACGACGTTAACATAATAATAAACACACACATGCGCCAGAAAGCCTAATACTTTCATAAGTCAGGGCAAGCGAACATTTGTTTTTGAAAATTCATCTTCAGGCTTAAACACTTATATGAAAATCAACATGTGCGTCAAACATTTCAAGTCGTTACTACTGGAGCGAGTTAATTGGCTGCCGACAGCGCTGTCCGTTTCTCCACGACATTCGATCGCGTGTGACTTCGTGGGTCAGAGGTCACCGGCCGTTTGGGCCAGGACAGTCCCAAGCCTTTAGTTAGCTTCTGAACACATAGCTCTGGTTCATACAGACGGATCGCGGTTACTTCAGCAGCCTCTAGTAATCGTTTGCGGACGTAGTTCGAGCGGTACTTTGGGGCCTGATAGATAAGTTTGAATGAACCAGTGAACTTTCTGGCGTGCTGTGTATCGGCTAGGTGAGCGGCTAGGTGCGCGACTATGGAGTTCGCTGTATTTCCACTTCCAGTTCTATGCCCGACCATGTGGTCTTCCTTCATTCTCTAAGATAGACGCCGTGTCGTACGACCAATGTATTTCGCTCCAGAGGAGCACGAAAACGAGTAGATACACATTGAGTTAGTGTGGACGGGCCTCTTATTCCTTGAGTTTAGTCTTACCATCAGAATGCTAGTGAATTGAATTTGAACATGCTCTACTGCATAGTTGCGTCTGAGTGCAAACGTAAGATGATGAGATAGAAGTGTCGCCGCAACCTTGTCCTTGCACGGCAGCTGTAGGGTGATTGGCTTATGTTTTACCGTCAAAACTACAGGCTTTTTCTTCTTCTGTTCCATGTTGGCTTTGATGAAGCTTTCCCGATAGCCATTCCCCCTTAGCGTTAAGCGAATGCACTCTAATTCATCCGCAAGCGTGTCATTCTGGCAGATACGTTCAGCTCGGCTCACTAGGGTATTTATCAAGTTCCGTTTAAACCTAGGTAGCACATAGCTGTGGAAGTTTGTGTACTGCTCAGTCTACGTACTTTTCCTATAGACCCAACGCTGTAGCGCACCCCCATCCAGTCTTTTCATGGCGACATCGAGGAAATGAAGGCGACTGTTTTCCTCTACTTCGCAGGTGAACTTTGTTGCTGGATGGCCTTGGTTGAACGGGTTCCTTAGCTCCTCCATACTTCGAGACGACTGAAGCAAGACAAAAATATCGTCCACGTAACGGCAATATAAACCGAGACTTGAGATTGTTGGCTTCAGCTTTCCTGTTCCAACATGGCCATAAAGACATCGGCGAGGAAAGGACCGGTGGGGAACCCATCGCTACCCCATTGCACTGCCGGTATAATTAGCCATTGAATAGAAACTGAACATCAAACGTACATCTGAGCAATAGTTCCTTTAGGATCACCGTTTGTATGCCAACATTAATGTGGTTTGCGTCAACATACTCACAGATGTAGTTTATGGTCTCAACTAATGGTACGTTTGTGAAGAGTTAAGTAACGCCGAGGGAGCACATGGTTAGATTGGAAACCTTTACTTTTCGCTTTACTCTCACTTTCATTTATCAACCTACAACCTTATGTAGCACAATCGCACTGCCAAAAGATCATTGATCGCGGTTGGCGTATCCGACGTCCGGTACTTAGCAATGTGTGTAGCCTAAGGAACATGGTACACGATGTGGGTCTATTTGTAGACAAACCTTGTCCCGGCCCTGAAACGTGGTTACCCTGGGATATCACCGACGGTGAAGTATGTGTACCTGGCTACGCACTGCTTAGACGTGATCGCTCTGTTGTCCGCCAAGGTGGGGCTTCGCTCTTTATGTGAGTTGTAAACTTGATGTGTTGCGGACCTGTGTTTTCCAGTCGCCGAATCAAACAGTTGAAGCCCTTTCTTGTGTGCACTTCCTCTGCTCAGTTTACACTTGTAGTGGTATGTCGAAGTCCTGGAAGTACCTCCGTGGAGGCTATTGAGTTTATTCAGGCTGCCAATAGGTATATGATACTGGGTGACTTCAACCTCCCTGACGTCTGCTGGGCAGATCTACCTTGCAGTTCGGCGGTGGGCACTTTCGGTTCGGATCTCCTCGAGCTAAGGTTGCAACTTCCTTTGCACCAGTTCGTGGACCTCCCGATAAGATATCTGAGCAACCAGCTTCCGTCTACCTTGGCTCTCAATTTTGCTAAACCGCATGAGTTCGTAAGTGATATTATATACAGTTGTCCTCAATGAGCCAGTGACCATGTCTGCATATCCTTTCGATGTGCTCTATGTGTCATCAAGCTACCGGTGAGTCATGTCCAAATATTTGGTGGGCAGGCTTTTAAGCATTGTGAGGCAAAGCTTCAGTTCTGCGTTGCGCGACCACCGTGGCTTATACCATTGAGACAGCCTAGTAGAATTCTAAGGCATAACTCACCGAGATCTCTGCTCCCCACATCCCACTCAATAAGAGACTGATGACACGGAGACAGCGTCCTTGGATAGATCATACAGGTAACTACCTGCTTAACCAGCGCTGTAAGTGCTGGCGAACTTTTCAAGCGGCTTCATCAACCAGCACCTACGAAGCTATCGAGCGGTTAGAAATAAATGTAAGCGAGACCTTAGGACTCTTCGTCTTCTTAGTACGAGAAGGATGTGGCTGATGTAGCGGCAACAAATCCAAAGTTCTTATCTTACGATAAGAGACGCAGCGGTACAAACTCGTTTATATCGGCTTTACTACGAGCGGACGGGATCCGTGGGCAAACCGAATATGATCGGGATTGTATACTTAGCAAACAGTATTCTGGTGTTTTTTCTCGTGTGGCCTCTCTACCTTATGTTGAGCTGCTCACAAATATCCCGAAGGATTCTTGCCTAACTGAACTCAACATAACAGGTACAGAAGTCCCTGTCTATTGCAAAGGCTAAATCCTTCCATAGCTTCTGGCCCTGATTCAAAACATCCGAAGCTGATGCATAAATTGGCCGCTGAGCTAAGTAGCCCTCTCACACGCGTGTTTACAATATCGCTCAACAGCTGTGCCTTAACTGCTCAATGGAAGGAGGCAATCTGTCCGATTTTTAAAGGCGGTGACAGTGCTCTGCTCGCGGACTACTGGCCTATCAGCCTGACAAGCGTGGTAGTTAAGTTGTTCGCAAAACTTGGTCAGGGATTCGGTGGAAAATTACCTGCTTAAGTTTCACCTTCAGTGCGGTACAGCATGTATTCCGTAAAGGATTTTCCTGTCGGACAACTTCACTTGTAGCCCGTGAAAGCTGGGCTGAAGCAGTAAATTTTGGCTTGCTATTAACGAAAGTCTTTGTCACTGTACCACGTCAACGGCTCATTAAAGTTGAGATCGTATGGGATATCTGGATGTGCCCTTAAATGGGTGTCTGCTTTCCTAGAGGGAAGAGAACAGAGCATGCGAGTGGGACGTATCGCTACTTTCAGAAAGCTATGCTTAGTGGCGTTCCGCAGAGCTCTGTTCCATTGCCGTTGGTTTTCACAAGTTATGTCAATAACAATTCCCAGGAGTTTTGAAGTACCGTCACTATTTTTGCTGAGGGTTTCCAGCTCTGCAATATCGTGGAAACCCTGGGGGCACTGAAGCAATTCAGAGCGCCTTGGATAGGCTTTGGGTAGGGTCAAACTTAGGGTTGATGCCAATAAATCAGGCGAAATGTTCTGTCCTCCGCATTGGAAGTGCTAGTCACCCCACGCTCAATGTAGTTGTTGGAATTGAAATCCCTGTTATCATTCAATAGGTTGATCTAGGTATCACCCACATTTCAGTGGTTCACTGTGGGGACCATTGGAAGAAGACTGCTTGTAGTGGGGTCCGTATGACGTGGTTATTTCGCCGCTTCTTCGGTGCCCTAATGGCCAATATCTTTGGGAAGCAGTTCTCAGCTTTTGGGCGACCCCACTCAGAATACTGTACCAATACTTCTCTACCTTGTCTTGTAAGGAACAAAATGGAACTAGAGAGGGCTTTGCGAGTGGGTACAAGATTAGTATATGGATTACGGAGGCAAACGCATCCCGGACGTTTGCGTAGCTTGGGTTTGTACTCAGTGCACTACCGCGGAATTAGAGGAGACTTGATCCTCACTTACCGTATACCAAGGAGTAAGATCGGTCCAGAGTTGCCCTGGCTATTTAGTCCAGCCAAGATACGTAGTCTCCGAGGTCACCCGCTGAAGCTGCATAGACTGCGTTCTGACCGGGTAAGGAAGGTAAATCGCTTGCCGCGTCGGGTTATTAAATAAATAAATAAAATATATTTTATTCTCGACTATGCGAAGTTGGAACTCGCTTCCGGAGCACCTCTTAAGGGAATCCACGGTTGAGGGTTTCGAGCGTCAGTTAGATGCTCTTGGTTGGCATGTGGATGGGAGCCAGGTTTCATCAACGGAGCCGGCCCACACTCCTTCACAGGCAAACACAAACACGATGTATTTGGGGAATCAAGCGCACACAAGGCGGTGGCTGGACCGTAGTCCGCTCCACACTGACTGCATGGAACCACTCTTTGATCCTAACACGGCCACAAGGGCCGTGCACCCCGTCCCCTCCAGCAACGATCAACTGTCTCCTGGAGCCAGTATGGAAGAGGTGGTGCGTAATAGACAGGTAGGCACCTTGTCAACATGCACCTCAAGCGCAGCCACACCGGGCATGTCCAACAACAGCCAATCACTTGAAATGACATTAACAAATGAAATATATCTGTTAAAGAACACGGCTATGCAGACAAAACTCTACCTAAAATAGCACATGCAGTAAGTTTCTTAGCAACAATCCACGATAAGTACAGAATGTCCAGAACTTACTCAAAAATGCGACAAACGCAATAAAGTTAACAAAAATAACCACAATTAGCGCAAACAACGTGGCCAGTTAATAGAAGATTAGTCGTGTAGGCAGAACAAACCAAATAAAATGGAATGAAATGTATCCAGCTTAAAAAGACCTAGTTTAAGTGTAAGTTGGTTTAGCCCAACTACCATGAAGAAGCATCATGAATGCAACATCAGCCTCAGCATAGGGCACATCTCATACACAGATAGTTGGCGGCATCCGGTTTCGGATTTGCTTGTCACTGCGGCAAGCCACAGGACGTCTGCGCCTACAAAGGGACCATGGGTGGCTTGCGCTGCACCACCCACAGCTCCT
>OX104068.1:69547187-69564099 GCA_944474145.2 Dicrocoelium dendriticum | reverse complement strand
GTACCGACTTTGTAGGTTGGTGTAATAGTCCCATATTTCCGACCTTTGGCAACTTTGCCTTGCGAGAAGTAGGGGTGAACAGTTCCGCTAGAAGTAAAGCTAAAGCTGCAGCGCACGCTGGAAAGAGCCCTGGGTGGAAACCATCAGCGACAGGTAAGGCCGTTAGCCGTAGGGATTTGAGTTTCGCCAGGACCTTTACCGGAGTGAACTGAATTGTCGTCTGGTAAATTTAGGGTGAGCGCAAAGAAGAGAATATTATTGTATGCATTAAGGGAACGGAGAAGGTTAATGCCTACTGCTAGCACAGGGCTTCTGTTGCCTCGTTCGTTGACTTTATGAGACCTGTGCTGGTCGTCAGTGCTGTGACACCTTGCTTGACTTGTCAAAGGTTGTTGACCTGACTATACAAGGCTTTGGGATTAGATGAAAATTTGCGCATCAGCTGACGCTGATGCCCACTCTCATCTACGTGTACACGATGGTCGCATTGGTGATAGATAGGTTGGTAATATTCCCACTGAGTAGCCGTTGGATGAGAGCGATAGTTTCTTCATGCCCTGTCCATGGAGGCCATCACCTTCGGCGTACGCCTTCGTATGAGTGCTGGGCGTCTCTCTCCTATAGAAATGTGTTTGCAAGTCGTAGTAATGGAGCAGAGTTCACGTAGGGTAGAGCAAAACGTTGACCACACGCTGTAGGCAGCCCGATTGGGACTCGGGTGACCAGCTGTTAGCGGAAATGCAAAGCTTTAACATTCCATGATCAGTCCAGCTTTGGTATACGTTGGCATGCTGACGGGGTTTGGGCGAATCATAAAACTTCGAAACGGAGGACGCAGTGGTCGCTGAGCAACAATGGGGCCTCATACTCAACGTGCTCGATCATCAGGTCTTTCTTTAGTGGGGATAAGATCTAGCATTGATGGCTTGTTGTTAGATTGGAATCTGGTCGGCTGATGGGTGTGGTTGCACAAAGGTTCCGTGTTAAGAAGTTCAATGTGGCTTGTTGCAAAGGAGTCAGTAAACGGGAAAGAGTGAAGTAGACAGGGCAGGTCAAACTCTCCCAATATAAGCAAGTGCGTGCGCTTGTAGTATAACATAAGGTAGACGTCGTGCAGTGGTCTTGCGTCATTCTCTGGGGGTTATTGGAGAAGGTAAAGGATACCAAGACAGTACGACCTCGCACCACATGATGTCTAGCGACCGGTGGGTGGTGTTTGTGAAGTTGCTGCAGCTGAGCGAGTGGTCATAGTACAGTGCGACACCGCCACCCGGGGTTGCGCCGTCAGAGCGGAGAACTGACATGTGAGGAAGTTGGATTTCTCGGTCCTGTATCTCGTCGGAGGACCAAGTTTCAGTTATAGCTATTTGGGACCGCTTGCGTTGACGGAAGTCGGGATTGGAGTTCTCGAAGTTTCAGCATGAGGCCCTGTGCTTTCATGTAGATACAGGGGAAGCCCGTTTGAGTGATGAGCGCGGAAGTAACTAGGGTGCTTCCGGTAAACAGGTGACAGGCAGTGCACCGATTTTTGGTTTAGAGTGGAGCCGTTGGGTAGTTGCGGAAGCAAGGTGTGGGTCGCCGGAACACAGATGGATGCAAGCACTTGGCTGGTTGAAGGACCGAAGGTTGGAATGTGTAGGTGAGTAGGTTGCTCTAGACAGTGAGGCATTTGGTTATAAATAAATAAATAAATAAATAGTATATTCTCGGTAAAACGAGACACACCTGTAAAGGCGTGATCAAATATGCATACAAGCATAGCTTCTGTGGAATGTTAAAACATTTCGTTTTTATGAAAGTTATAAAAGAAAAGATGTTGTCCGTATGAGTGAGCATACTGTCAGGTAATAGTCAGACCCAGGGACATTATGGCGCTGTGGCGCGCAAAAATCCGTCAAAACACAAGTTGGGGGTAATTACGCCAGGTAGTGATCCGAGATAGAGATGATCTGTGCTCCAACAAAGCATTGTTCATAGCAGAATTAGTTGCACAGGTTCGATGTAGAAGGCTGAGGACTGCGTCAGTGTGAAATGCATAGCTGTGACTTTATTTTGTGGCGAGTCACATCCGCCACGTTGCAGTGTTGTTAAGCGGACATTTGTGGCTTTTTATAGGGAGAACGCTTGCCAGGCGAAAACCCACCACGTCCTGGAACACTGCCGTAGCTTTCGTTGAACAGTAGTGCAAGTCGGTTATGCATCGTATAGACCGATTTTGCGTTCTATTATTCGCAGTCAGTTGACAGCCAAAATTCTTCGTTGGTTGGCCGAATGGCTTAGTTCTGATACGCCAGCAGTCGTTGAAGCTGGTCAATGATGCAAGATTCGAAGAGTCGAATGATAATGATGCAGGTGAGTAAACACATTGTTAATAGAGGCCGGCTCTTCTATTATATTCTTGCTCGGCTCGCAAACCATGTCCAACTATCCTCGCTGGACTTGTCATGGGGTTGGTGAGTGAAGTTGTTTCTTGTGGCTGAATATGTCCTTAATAGGTAAAAACGCCATTCTCCGCAAATTGGATTTGGGATTCCTGCAAATGTAAGTAAGTGTAACTGTTTCCGTAGCCAAGTGAAAATTCCATGGAGGACCATCGGAATAACCACGTATACGTGCGCAACGCTGTCCGTAAAATGACATCAGAATAGCTCCAGGTGACTGGCGAATAGGAATGTTTGAGGCAGTGAAGGTAATCACGCCAGAGTTGTTTGTCTTCGACTGTGGAACGGGGGATCCATGTACATATATTCTTCCAGGTGAGTAAATTGTTCTCTGAGTACGAGGCAAGCTAAACCCATTTGTTTAGACCCCATGAAGGTAGCGCCTCCGGAATGGCGGAATGAGCTCCATTTGGACCAGTGTGTGGGTTTTCATTTCCTGGAGAAAGGACCAAGCGTTTTGAGGATGGGTCGGCCAGTCCCAGTAGATAAACCTTCTTGTTTTGGCGGATGTACCTGTGGGAATCTCGGGAAAAACGGGCAACGGACAAGAGGTGGCCAAACAGAGACATCAATGAATCAAGAAGCAATAACACAGACTGGTGGCGCTCACCAGTGCCTATGATACCTTCAAACTTATGTACTTTTGTTTAGTATACATAATTCGCAAGCGCGTTCTATACATTACGTCGCTGGTGTGACTCAGACTATAGCTACTACGTGGGAAGAAGGTTCTGCACGCGCAGGGTCAAAAGACTGATATAACAAAGCGTTTTAACAAAAGTTAAGCGAATGATGCGATGGTTTTAGAGAAACAGGTAAACCGATGATGATGGCAGAAGCCAGAATGCGAGAGGCATCTTAGGTGAAACTGAGGACAACTAGGTTGAGACCGAATGCGGGAGCAAGACAGGTAGAGCAACATTCCAAGACGAAAAGGAATTTCAAGGAATCGGCTAGGAGCGGATGAATGCTGACGGCAATACGAGGAGTAGTTCATAAGAGTAATTACACTAAAGCGTTCATGATTCTACAGTCCAAATGCCTTCAGAATCTAGGAAAATGGTCACAGGGGGCCAAAACTGCCGTGCATTGGGTGTCGTTATGACACGTACGGTCTCAATAGTATACCAGTGCGAGCATAAGGTAAAGAGCATAGGAATAGGAAGAGTGGTAAGTTGAGCATACTAATGGAAGTACTAGTCAAGCAACAATTAGCAATGGTCCGAGTGCCGCCAATACTCAGGAGCGAGCTCAGAGCGAATGAGATCATGCACACGAGGATAACTTGGATAGGCGCAATGAGTGTAAGCTGTGGGAATACAAATTGGAGCGCAATAAGAGAAAAGGCCAAGGATAATAGGAAATAAAACCAGGCGGAAAGTTACAGACAGGTCAGGTGAGAGAGGATAACGGCAGGACAGTAAAGCCGGACGTCCGAGTTAAAAAGAAATGAAAACAGAAACGAGAGAAGAAAAGGTTAGGGTCGGGGTGAGAAAGGTTTATTGGTAAGGAGTGGAAAAGCCCACGAGGCTCTCCGAGTAGTGTTAACAGGACCAATAGGTCAGCCGAACCAATGGAAGTGATGTCTCAGAAGTCCAAATGAATATAGTGATTACGAGGCCGACTAAGCGGTATTGGATTAATCGGCCCTTTGGGACTAGGTCGTACAATGCTGATAAGAATGAGGCTATAACAATAATGTGGGGTAATAGAGTTAACTCTGCGGAGCCAATACCGTTTAAGGCTCGGTATCATGGAAGCAGTCAGAGATTAACAGACTAGTCCAGTGAGACAGGATCACGGCAGGGCAGTAAGCTGGTCGTCCGATTAATAAGGGGAATGAAAAGAGGAAGCGAGATGAGAAAAGGTTAGGGTCGGTATGAGAAAGGTTTACTGATAAGGAGTGAGGGAGCCAACGAGGCTTTCCAGGTGATGTAAGCCAGACGTCGAGTCAGCCGAACCAAGGTTTGTAACGTGGAATAACTCTAAGTAAAAGTGGAGACAAGTGGCTGATCTAGCGAGACTAGATTAGTCGGCGCGTAGGAATAGCACGTAAAATTAAAGGCAGGAAAAGAGGCTGTAACAGAAGGTGAGCGTGTCTAGCAGCCTCACGTAGTAAGAGATCAAGAGCGTTGAGTCTGTATAGCGTATACCACTTAAGTCAGAGTAGCATATCAGCAATCAGAGAGAAGGAAACTGATCGGTGGACTAGATCACCACACCGCCAGTTGAAAAACAATTGAGAACAGAGTGCGATAAAACACAAGTTAGCGACAGGATGAGAAGGGTTTATTCACGATGGGTAAGGGAAGTCCAATAGGCTCTCTAGGTAATGTAAAGGGATAGTAGAGTCAGACGAGCCAAGAGAGGTGACGTCTCAGAAGTCTGAAAAAATCCGGAGAGCAGGAGGCCGATCGGGTAGGACTTGATTACTCGGCGCGTGTGGATAAGGGCATGTAGTAAAGGTAAGAAAGGAGCCAGCAGTAAATGGTGAGCAAGTCAAGCAGGCTCTAAATTTAAGGGAAACATCATGTTAAGACTACGGGTCGCCTACCGCGTAGGTCTTAATAGCATAGTAGCAGACTGAGGGAAACAGACTAGGCAAGTGAGCCAATATCACGGCAATGCAGTAAAGCCGGACATCCGATAAGAAAGGGATTGAAAACAGAAAGCGAGAGAAGAAAAGGTTAGGGTCGGTATGAAAAGGTTTACTGATAAGTAGTGAGGGATCCCACGAGGCTTTCCAGGTGATGTGAGCAAGACATCGAGTTAGCCGTACCAAGGTTTGTAACGTGGAATAACTCTAAGTAAAACTGGAAACAAGTGTCTGATCAAGCGAAACAAGATTAGTCTGCGCGTATGAGTAGCGCGTAAATTTAAAGACAGGTAGAGGTCCGCAACAATAGAGACTGAGCGAGTCAAGCGGAATCTCCGGGTAGGGGGACAAGAGCGTTGAGTCTGCATAGCGCATACCGCTTAAGTCAGAGTAGCATTGGAGCATAAAAGAGAAAGAGGCAAATCAGTGTGTGATGGACCGTCTGAGGACGGTTTTGTCTGAGTGTGCCAGTACCGAGAGGCTACTGCTATGGGCCTGTGAGAAGCTGCGCGCCTCGGCACCGGGTGCTCGGCAGGACGCAGACGGATATCTTTTGATGCTCGTCGATTATTAGCATACCAGATGGTGAGGGCATCGGTCGCCATGCTAGCGGTGAGGAATGTCACTTTCAGGAGATGGGGCTGTTCCTGTATAACTTGCTGGACGAGGTAAGCGGTTAACATCCCTTGTGGTTACGTTGACAATATTTAGTGTTTGCGTAAGGAACCGGCGTTGATTACAGCCATGCTGTTGCCATTATTGTAGGGTTGCATCACGTGCATGCAGTTCCGGAACGCCATGCGGTATAAAGGAGCATGGTCGAGTGGGTGGCATCAGTTGCTGTCTGCGTGCAGCGCGCTTACTCCAAGGGATGTCACGGTATATACGAATATGGTAAATGCCGAAGGATACGTTGTTTCGGAGTAGGTGTGCTAACACCAGGACAACCTCCATAGCCATGCGTGGCTGCAAGTCAGCCCGTAGAAGTAGGCTTACCGACACTCGGAGATGAAGAGTGGCGAGTCAGCCTTGTGCGACTAATAGGTTCGTTTCAGGGTGGTTTAAAGCGATGAGATTGAGTTCAGTGTATTGGAAGCATGGGAATGTCGATTCTGAAGTTGCGGGTCCTTGGATTCTAGCACGTTGGTACATATGACAGAATTAGAAGCAGGCTTACTCGCTATTGGCTCAGACGAACATGGATGTGAGGCGATAGCAAGCTTCCTTGGAGGGAGTGCCTCCAACCGAAGCGTTGGGCGTCGGCGAGTGTTGGACAGAGCAGAAGTCTGTAACGGGGAGACGATACGTGCTTCAATACGGCTGGGAGGTTGCTGTCGTCGCTTGGCTGGTCCGTCGTCTCTTCGCAGTAGCATCTATAGCTGTTCTTCCAGCTAGTGCAAACGCATTTCGGAGAGGTCGTTGCTAGGCGGCTCGAAGTCGGGGTGCCCGAGGCGACTGCGTCTGCGACGGCTGGTTACGCGGTGCGAAGGGCGTCTTCTTAGGGTAGGGATTACAGTACCAGGCATAAGACAAGTCGTGGAGTGGTCGCCGAGAATATCGCGAAAGTAAATTGCAATGCTGGAAACGCAAACCGGTCAAATGTACCGCAAGGCGGTCTGTGGATGCGAGCGACAGGATGCGAGGCCAGTTGCATGGAACGAATTGTCGCAGAGAGTTTGAACACGGTGCTGACAGATCGAGCATGTGATGGCTTTGGAACAAGACCCTACACGCTGACAGCTAATCCAACAGGCGTACCGTGACCGCATGGGTGTATTGGACGAGGCCGAAATGAGTGACATGGTCAAACGGTTGACACAAATAGCAGCAAATAAACAGAGTTAGGTTCCTGAGTCAGAACAGCATGCGCAGGATGTCGCTAAGCCGAGACTTGGCGTCTGGACCTCGACTTTCAGAATGCTCCATTTAACAGAAAGTCTTAGGTTTAAATTAAGCGTACGCGAGTGTTGACCATACGCGCGATTGGTGGTGCCGTTTGCAGTGCGCAATAAACTAGACGCCTCTTTTATAACATAATTATAATCACGTGGGATAATGCTGATTTCCACGCCGGTGTCAAGGAGGTAGCCTACTTCTGTGCTGCGATCGGTAACAAACAAAAAGGGGACTGGAGCAGTCAGCCATGCCCGTCGCCTCTACGCGCTGGCCGGCCCGTTTCGTTGCGTGTTGCGTTGAAGGAACCGGGCGGGCGTCACGATCTGGCCTGAGGACCAAAGCATTCGTGGCACCAATAATAGCTTGAACTAGAGGAGATTTCGAGCGTGATTTAGGACTAGTGTCACTACTGGAACGATTTCGGCGGTCGGATCCGGTCCGTAGCAACGAGACTGGAACTTAACGGGGTGCGGCGGTTTGCGTACCTCATTGGCCCATTGAGCTATACTGGGTGATGCCTCTGGGCACCTTGAGAGCTACTCCTACCAGGCTGGTCAATGGTGAGAGGTCAGACAAACTCAGTCTCCTGGTCCTACAAGTTGGGGGCTTGAAGTGGGATGGCGTCCATTTCTGTAAAACTAAATCCTTGCCACTTCCCCGCTGCCTCGTGGACAGGCTCTTGAGCCAAATGCTTTGGATGAGGACCCTAATATTTCTCCTTTCTAGGTCTGGGCGCCCTGGCAGTATCTTAGTCCACATACAAACATGACATCTTCAAACATAAACTTCATCCTGCATCAGCCGTCGCGCAGATCAACTAGGGTCGCCTTATCAGCTGCATACAGCAAGGCGGATAAGCGAAAACATGCTACTACTGGCACCTCCCTTCTTTCGTTTCCACCTTTTTCTCTTACTACCATCCCGACCCCCATTACTAACCGTCCTTCTTCAATTCCCAGCTTAATTGACAGCAACCGAAGTGCCACTGGAGTAGACTCATCTGCAGCCACCATCACACAGCACCTATCGAACGCCTATCGGCAAAAGTCCCTTATAAGGCCACACTATTTTGTTTCCATGGCGACATTCAACGTTCGCACCATAAAACAAACACGTCAACTGGCTGCACTCGCACGCACCTTGGACACACTGGGTGTTGATATTTGTTATGTGTCCAAAACTAGGATCAATGACCCTAACGGGGTTATTGAATTAACTGCACCCGACTTATCCTCTCGTTACTGGTTGCACGCATCCAGAGACGCCCATGCAGCACTCACGGGTCAAGCTGGTGTAGGTATCATTCTAAGCTCCCAGGCTTAGCCATCTTTGATTGATTGGATTCCGGTGAACAGCACTTTATGTGCAGCCCGTTTGACGACATCAGCTAAGGTTGGTTCACCAAGTAGTAAAAAACGCTGCTTGTTCTTGTTTTCCATTTATGCTCCCACCGAATACAGTTCCAATGCTGTCAAGAACACTTTCTATCATGAACTGCACGCCCTGCTACGCAGTGCTGCTAGTTCAGATATTATAGTACTTGCAGGGGACATGAACGCACAAGTAGGGCGTCTGAGCTCTTCAGAAGCTCAGCTGGGTGGTAATTGTGGACTTAACTCCGAACGGACTGACAACGGGAGCGTCTGCTGCAACTGTGTGCGGAGCACCGGTTGTTTCTTAGTAGCACTGCTTTTAAACACACTGGGCGCCCAAGTGCCGCTTGGCGTCCTCCCGGAGCTGGCCAGCGATGGGCCCAAATTGACCACATAGCCATAAGTTAAAGGTGGCGTGGTTCCATCCTGAATTGCCCCTCATACTGGAGTAGCTGTGTCGACTCTGATCATGCCTTGGTACGCTGTTGTCTCTCCATTAACTTTACCGGGAGGCGCACTAAGTGTCCCCTACGATTGGCAACTGAGAAATTGTCTCAGTCCTCGGTCAAGCAAGCCTATCAAGAAGCACTGCATATCGCACTCTTGCTGTTTTGTCCTAATAACACTGAGCATCAGTGGAAAAGGGTCTCGGCCACTATGCACGACGCAGGAGCATCTGCTTGTGGCACTCTCCATCGTCACCGCACCAATCACTGGATATTTGAGGTGTCGGTGAACCTGTTGGAATCTAGAAGACAGCTCCCGGCTGGCTCTGAACACAATGTGACAAGACGGGCTATTAGGAGTGAACTAAAGCAGAGCCTGCTTTCCGACAAGGAAGCCTGGTGGACCAGTAGGGCTCAAGCAATGGAGGAGGCAGGAGCAATAGGCAATTACCGGAAGCTCTTCCAGCAAATCCGCACCACTGTTCCCAGAAAACCAGGCGTCAGGGAGACAATCAGAGACAGCGCGGGTGCGCTGATACACAATAAAGAGCGCCGTATGGCTCGTTGGTCTGAACGCTTTGAAGGTTAATTCAGCTGGCCCCCTGCTCCCGCATCTCTTCCTACTCAGGTGATGCAGAACTTGCCACGGACGGTTAGTTTAGAGCCTCCGTCGGAGGCCGAGGTCCATATGTGCTCACAGCCCTCCATCGTTTTCGTGCTGCTGGCCCGGATTCCCTCCCACCTGCACTATTTAAGGATGGAGGTGAGGTCCTCTGCAAAGCACTGACCTCCTCATTCGAATCTACCTGGAAGGAAGGGAGTGTCCCGGCTATTAGGAACGAATAGATTATAGTGGCAATATACAAGAAGGGCAGTCGCACATACTGCGCTAACCACAGGGGTAGTAGCCTAACGCCAGTTGTGACATAATTACTGGCCTCGATTATCGTTCGTCGCCTCACTGCAGAACGGGAATCTCGGATAAGGGAAGAGCAGGCAGGTTTCCGTTCATGACGTGGCTGTATTGACCATATATTCACTTTGCGGCGGTGCTGTAGCAGCGCTACGCATACCGCAGACCGACAATAGCTGTGTTCCTCGATTTCAAGGGTGCGTTCGATTCAATCGATCGATCAGTTCTGTTCGAAATACTTGCGCGGAAAGGTGTTCCCACGAAATATGTGAACATCCTTCGTGCTCTTTACTCCAACACTGCAGGCCGCGTCAGGGTCTACGTTGGCCTATCGGATAGCTTTCCGACCACAAGTGGCGTCCGTGTGGGTTGTCCGATTTCCCCATTTTTGTTCAATTTCGTCGTGGATTCTAACATTGAGTTTTCCTTGCGGAATCTCACGATATAGACGTTGAAGTGCTGCGTGTTGAAAGGTTAATTGATCTAGATTATGCGGACGACATCGTCTTGCTTTTCGACGATGTTGGGGCGGCACAATCAACCCTGAATAGCCTGTCCAGAGTGGTCCCGTTATTTGGTATGCACTTCGCACCTTCAAAATGCAAAGTGCTGCTGCAGGACCACCAGCCACTTGATGACCCTTGACGCTTGCCAAAGAGGAACTCGAGGTGATTTATCATTTCACTTATCTTGGCAGCTGCGTTAGCAAAGATGGGCGCATAGAACCTGACGTCAGCTCACGCATTTCAAAAGCCATAGCTACCTTCTTGAATCTGCGGCATTTTTGGCGACAGAAGGAAGTTCTCCTCTGTCTGTAAGGCTGTGTATACAAGACCACAATGACGGCCGTTCTGCTCTATGACAGTGAGACTTGGCCCCTACGGTCTGAAGATCTGGGGCGCCTTCAAGTCTTTGATCATCGTTGTTTGCGAAGCATTGCTGGTGTCAGATGGCACCAGCGTGTCCTTAACGATGATGTGCGTAGGCGAGTACTAGGTGGTGATGTTCATGCTAGCTTCCTAGAACAACAGATAACACTGAATAAGTTGCGTTGGCCCGGGCACGTGTTACGTATGCCTGGTCACCGCTTACCTGGGAGGGCCTTGTTAATTCTGTTAGGTGTAGGGTGGCGCAAGGCCCGAGGTGGACAGAATTTGAAGCAGCAGTGTGAAATGAAGTCACTGACGACCAAAATGATTGCCGTTGGTCCGTCTCGCCTTCCGGGTTGGAGTCCACGTGACTCACCTTGTGCTTGGCTCGAGACTTTACAGGACATGACTCGCAGTAGACACCAGTTGCGCGTCTGCTGCCGTCTCATAATCGGATTGTCTGTTTAAAGTGTGTTTGGTGCTGAGTTATCTGCGGGATAATGGCTGATTATGACGCGTGGCAGTGAAAGCCGCAAGGAAGCTGTCTCGCCGATGCCGCCTTATCTTTGCATGATAGCCAGCTGTTTGTGACGGTATGTTGTTGACACAAGGTGTATGCAACTTGACCCTGAATGTTTGCTTAAGGCATTAAGGTTTTCAGGTAAGTCCACCTTCTCTCCCTCTTATTATTCTTTATTTCATAGGTCCGCATGGTTGTATGGCAGCGAAGCATCAGTTCAGATGGCTGATGTACAGCTGTTATTGATGATGATGTTAGCTTCTTTAGTCAGTTGTTAAGTGCCGTTACTTAGAATAAAATAAACTAAATATATAGTTTATTCTCGCTAGTAGCGAGGCACATCTTATCAGGCATGACAAAAGTTTAAAGACAATGTTTCGCAGTACGCACATTGTGTTGCTTACATAAATGTGGAAAGTACATTTGAGGCAAACATCAAAGGTGAATTCGGAATTGTTTGCGTCCTTATGAATGTAGCGTAGAGTGGGTTTGTAGCCTGTGACTTCAGTATAGTCTGTAACTGGATAAAATATGGCATATTAACCAGTAACGTACTGCAGTTTTGTGTCGGTATAGACTACGTGTATGTGTTAGTCGTCATTGTGAGTGAATTTGTGAAGTGTGACTGATTTCGTGAGTTGGTCTGCTGTGTTCGCCATCGTATAAAGGATGCATTGGCACTATTTGCATTGGATAATGTATGCAAAACAAGAATCATTCAGAAGGTGGAGGCAGTGACTTTATTTATTAGCAAACCACATCCGCCAGGTCGCAGTGTTGTTAAACGGACCTTTGTGGCCTTTTATAAGTAGAACGCTTGGAAGTTGACTGAACCTGAGATATTGGGGTCGTTAATTCCCAGATACGGTCGGCAATGCCGGCGAGTTGAGAATGAAGAGTAACACTGGCATACAGGTTGGTACGCGTGTCACGTGGCAGGCGACGAAGCAACATCTCATTAAGGACAGCGTCGCCAATAGCGAAAGGCTTGGCTAGAACCTGTAGCTTGCGCAGCAAATGAGAAGGCTTTCGATAACCTAGCTCGGCTTCGCTAAGAAGCGGCGTAAGGCGAGCATTGTCTGATATGTTGAAGCGCTTTAAGCCTACGGCCGTAAGCTGGTTGCAACGCTTCTGATATTCATGAAGCTCCAAGTGGTCGTCGAGTTCATCGACGACTTGCGGAGGAAGCGTTGCTACAAAGCAGTGAAATTTCACACTGTCAGTCCTAGAGCCATGCAACCAAAAAATAAAAAAATAAAAGTTTATCCTCCACAAAGCGCGGAAAGCCTTTTGGGCTTGAGCTGCTGATTAAACTACGCCTTAGGACTAGTCCCTTGGAGAGACGAAATAGGGAAACTGAACCCACTAACCCGATCGGCCGAATCTTGGTGAAAGACCTCAATGGTGTATAAAGTACGCATCTGGTGAAAGTAAACCCAATTAGTAAAAGTAAAAGTAGAAGAGCAGACAGAATATGCTACCGGATCTAAAAGAATTATTAGTATCAAAGTCATCAAAAGAGCTTCTTTCCTGGTGTCAACTTATATAGCACGATAATCATGCTTTGTAATCCGGTAGGAGACCAGATGACCAACCAAAAGTAATGGGTAAAACACAACAGTTAAGCTATGGTAATGGTTATTAGAAGGGAGGAGAGTCAGACAATGCTAAAAATAGGGCACCGGAACACAGCTAGCTCAAGTGGCTGTAGTTGGGCGTCGAGTGCTCGGACGGAGCGTCGATCGCAGTCAAATCGCGTGCGCCAAAAGCGGTTATCTTGTTCGTGTTGCAAACAAACGGCAGCAACGTTCCAACAGGCAAACCGCCTGATTCCGTAACACATCAGAAGGATATAATTTTAAGATATGTTCGAATATTTTACGCAGTCACACGGGGAACCTCTAGGTCACTACCGAAGTTCCAGTCGTTCCTCACACCAGTTGATAGGCAATAGTAGAGAGAAGCCTGAGTCTCATAGCTTTAAAAGGTTTCCAGCATTGGCATCGATTCGAACACCCAGGGTTCATCTGGAAGAAACCCTGGAGCTCGATTCTCATCCCACCTTTCAAAATGCGCCGGGAGTAGATCAGCTCGCCTTGCTGACGCCAGTATGCCGGCGTGAATATATTCAAGTGCTGGAAACCAATGTGATATGGCAGGTGTCGGAGTGCAAAGATGCAATTAGAACCGCGCCGCTGAACTTTCCCAATCAAGCTATGTTCAAATGTTGTAAGCGGATGAACTGCGGGTAATCCATATTCGAGGATTGGACGCACATAGGTAGAAAACAAGTCTGAAAATCTCCGCCTTCAATGGTGAAACGGCGCTTCGGATAGACCAGAGTAGTCTGTTAGCAAGGGGCAACCCACCACAAGGTATTTTTGGTGGTTTTTGGCTAACAGCATACAATGGCTCAAGGTCTCCTTCCTGTGTCACATTGTTAAGCAAATAACTGCCAAGGTGGTAAACACCGAATGGTTTAGTAGCACCAATTGGAAGTACAGAACTTACTGGGTACCTTCAACCTCCCTGAAGTCTGCTAAGTTGACCTACCTTGCAGTTCGGCGGTGGTCACTTTCCGTTCGGATCTCCTCGAGATAACGTTGCAACTGCCTTTGCAACAGTGCGTGGACCTACCGACTAGATATATGAGCAGCCAATTCTGTCTACCTTGGATCTCATTTTTGTAAAGTAAAATGATTTCATTAGTCATATTATATACGGCTGTCCTCTAGAAGCCAGTGAGCATGTCTGCGTATCCAGCGAATATCTAACGCGCCCACCACATGCGATCACTTCACGAATCGCCGAAACATCTATCGTATCCCATATTTTATGGAAGGCAGCAAGTTGCAGACCTTCAATCCAAGCATGCCCAGCTCAAGATACGGCACGGTATCATCTAACCCGACTACTAGACATGACGCAACTGACACCGCCTGGTGTGCTCCAGCCACTTGGACGACGTCTTTGAACCCCTGAACTACACCGGACCACGTGCCTGATCTCTCAACTCAAATTGGTACACACCCGAATTCACCTTACCATCCTCTTCAACAACTGTCCCTGACTACCGCCAGCATCTTACCTAATCTTCTTATGGTCCATCGTTCAAGCACCTCAACACATGCTTACAAATACGCCTATAGCCTCAACAGGGTTCGCCAGATGCGCCGTTGGCCGAATCCTACATCCAGCCCAATCCGATCGACTCGTATACAATCCTACTCTTCAATGCTCGATCTATAAAAATGAAATGCACCTCCCTGCCCCTCTCATACTTTTGTCCAGTCCGCAAGTGGTGCTGATAACTGAAACGTGGAGCGAGGCTGATACGTCTGATGTTCCGCTGCACATCCTGGGTATAGGACTTTCTGTAGCGGACGCATCAATCAACCTGGAAGCAGTAGTCTTATATACGTCGGCAATGAATTCCATGCGTTACCTTTCCATAGCATACCACTTAGAAATCCCGGAGATTCTGTCTGGATTCAGACCAAAGGAGGCTGTAGGACTAGTTAATACTGGTCCGATACGGTGGACGAAATTAAGCGCAGATATCAGAAGGCAGTTGGAGTCCGCAGCAGTGAATTGTATTCGAAGGGATGAAGCGAGACAAGAGTGAACACGTGAGCGAGGGGACCTACAAAGCGGTCGAGTGTAGAGCCGGTTGTGAGAAAGATTAAAACAAGAAGGAATAACGTACAATCGGTCAACCTATTTATTTTCACTTACTCTGCGCTCCCTATCGTATTACGCTAGCTACTTGCTGTTCATGCACCTTGCACTCACCACCAATATTCTAACTGTCTTTGCTCTCTCCCCACGCAATTCTTGGCTCACACCAAACCGATACTTTGCAGATTATTTACTGGTACAACGCTCTTGTCTCTACAAAGACGTTAGCAATCCACCTGTAAGGCTAGTAACTCTATAGGATATTCAAAAGCACCTTCAGCATAATTATTGTTGCACAGTGTACATGCTTTTGTCTCACCTCCAAATATTGTAACATAAGACTTTAACAATGTTTAACTCCATGCCTGTTCTTGTGGTCTTCACTCGGTTGTCCCTCACTTTTCCTTTTCTCCGAGATGCGGAATTATTGGAGATCTGGGTTTGGACTGAGGAACAGTTTTTGCCCAAGATGAAAGTAACCAACGATAAGGACTTACATAGAGCATGGTTGAACACCAGAAAGACCCAACTACAATCCCCACAACCTTTGTCTAGTATGCAAAACTGGACACATCTTTATACTGTCATACATTATACATCTGAAAAATCCAGACAGCAGAAATTTTGAACTTTTGCTCACCTGGACACACAACAAGAAGACTATTCGCGATGTTCCACTCCTCAACCGGCCTCAACAATCATGGCGGCCCCGATCAAATTACCTGTCCAACTAAAAGAGGAAATTAGGAGCCATTTGTCTGCGAATAACCGAATATGAAATCAGCCGTCAGACGGCTTTGCCAGTCATACATTAATGTTCAAAATGCTTTACGGCAGTGTTGCACGACGTGGTGGGTTTTCGCCTGGCAAGCGTTCTCCCTATAAAAAGCCACAAATGTCTGCTTATCAATACTGCGACGTGGCGGATGTGACTCGCCACTGAATAAAGTCACTGCCCACAACTACATACTGGCAAATCGACTAGACTCATATTTCAACTCTACCCGAACCATGCAAGAATATGTTACTCTCCGTCTACATGTACCGTTTCATTGCGCTTATAGTGTCTTGACCGTTTCAACTGCACACGATTGAACCCGAAGTATCGTCGTGATACACAACCGCTTTTAAACCTTTATCACGCCTGATTTGATGTGTTTTCATGAATTTGTGAATAAACTATTAATGTATTCATTTATATGAAAATTTTGCTACTACCACTGTTACAGTTACCATGAAATGTCTGTACAGTTGCACATACCTGATCATGCCTCCATGGGCGTGCCCCGCGTAGTGGAGAATAAAATATTTATTTAATTAATTAAGTATATTTTACATGAAAGTTATCAGTTACGTTTTGGGGCGCTACATAGCTCCCCTAAAAGAATAAATATAGAAATGCTACGATTTCGAAAAGGACTGTTGATTTGGGGTTCGTAAGGCAAAATGGTCCCGAGTAAAAATGGGCGAGCGTTCGTGCCAAATGGCGGTTCGCCGGAGTCCGCTGTGCCGTTTGTGGTTTAGTTATTGATGGCAGTGCAGGGTGCATTTCGGCGAGCTGTTGGAGCAAGCTAGTCGGAATACAAAAAGCTGGCTAGCTCAGAAAAGGCCGACAGAACCTCAACCTTTGCTGCTGCCAAACGATGCGCTTGGGAGTTGTCTCTCCCCCGTCCTGAGCCAAATCGATCCACGTCGTGCGAAGAAACGTCCAGCGTTCGCGTCAGGGTCTGCGGAAACATTTATCTTGTAGGCCAGTCGAACGAAGGAGCGGGTTGGGGCATGTAGAGACGAGAAAATGGAAACATATGCGCCAAAAGTGCCAAAAAGGATGAACGAATAATCTGCGTATTTAAATACGTTTGCTTTTAAATATTTTTTGAAGGTCGTTCGGATTTTTTGATATTTTTGTTTGTTTTCAAAACGTTAATCGACCAAACACGTGGCAAATATATACAATAACTACAAACCTAAACTTATTTACATTGTACCTTATCGGAGAAACGAACCGGCTTGCGCACCTCAGGACCACGGCGATGGGTAGTGGGAGGCGGCGGAATAGGTGCTAGGACGGCTGAGGCTTGTAGACCGAGATCGTGTTATGGATGAGCTGCACTAGGATGCTGAAAACTAGTGCGCACAAGCACTACTAGACTATCACAACTGGACTCTAACCGCAAGTT